>JAJGRW010000921.1:95102-136879 GCA_025461045.1 Carex parvula
TCAATATCGTGAATTACTGCTGATGAGTTCAGCTGCTATATGATATTAGTGTTATTTCAGCTAACATTATTAATTTTAAAATCTATAGTATCGACTTTAACGGTGAATTCAAATCGATCTATTTCATTAGTTATGCTACATGTAAAATTTATTTTTTGAGTTATTTTATATCAAGTCAAGCGGTCAAATGTGCTAGTTTTTTAGCTAATTTTTAAAATCTAATATCAACGTAAAGTAAATTGGTTTGAAGTTTGAACGATTTAGATTAAACATTTGAAATCTATCTAATAATTTTTAAAATTAATGTCATATGATACCGATATCATACTAGCCGGACCAACCATAAAATGTTTTGTGATAAACGATAATTAAGGAGCCAAAGCGGCCATCGATCTCCCTCATTAAGCCGAAACTTTTAAAGTTACCATTATCTCAAAAAATAAAAAAAACTAACGGAATCTAAGTATTTTTAGATCTACCATGTCCACAGAACACCGGTGCGCCCCCAAATACACGGGACCGAGCATATATTGCAACCCCGGCAGAGGTCCACACATTCTGCGGCCCCTTCTTGCTTTCTTTTTTTTAAACAGAAAAATTATTAATAAAAGAAGAGAAGAGGGGCACAGAAACCAAAGGGTCAAAGGTCAAAAGTATTTCTCAACCGTTCAATACGTTCAAAGTCAAAGAAATTAGATTTTTCTGCAAAAAAAAAAAAAAAAATTGGGCCACAGAACCATTGGCGGACCCTTGGCTGGGGCCGCCAAAACGCCTGTACGGTCAGGGCCGCACGGGTTCTGGGCCATGGTAGATTTCGAAATACTTAAATTTTGTAATTTTTTTGTTTATTTTTTTTTAGAGAACGGTAACTTCAAACATTTCGGCTCATTAAGAGAAGAAAGAGAAACAAACACATGACCTGTCAAAAAGCAGTCCTCTTTATTAGAGAATATATCCTCTAAACTTTTCATCAAAAACATATTCCAAAATTGAATGCGATCTTAGATCTACAATTCTAAACTAGAGCTTTCGAGAATAATTTAATCCAATGGCAACTATTCTCATTGTTAAATTAAATGGTAATTATTCTGATAGCATATCATCGTTGAGAGAACATCCACCTTTTTCTTTCCTTTTTTTTAGTTTCCATCCATCTCTTTTTGCTGATGGGGATACCAGAGTGTAAACGGAAATTTTTTTATTGGTAGTAATTAATAGAAAAGAATATAGACAAACAGTAAGATTATAGTAATATTTATATTGGTAGTAAGATCGGTAGCAATTTTACCTATTTTAAAAATAAAAAAGTTTGGATCGGTAAGAATTTTACCGATCTAAACCAGTTTTATTTTTTCCTTTTAATTTTTTCTAGTAAATATTTTTTTTTACAAAAATAGATAAAGTATCTTAAGATTTAGATATATCAAAATATTCCATCTATTTTTTGAAAAACTTTTCATATTTTACTAGAAATCAAATATATAATTCTCTCCATCTATACATCAGATTAAAAAAAAGTTAAGATCGGTAGAATTCTTACCGATCTTACTATCAATATAAATATTAATGTAATCTTACTGTTTGTCTATATTATTTTCTATAATTACTACCAATAAAAAATTTCCGTGTAATCGGATTAGTTACGGACAAATAATTATTATTATTTTTTGGTATGAATACAAATAGAATATGAATATATTAAATAAATACTGATATAAATTGAATATTAGACGAGATTAATTCAATAAAATTTCGGCTATGTTTACAAAAAGAAAACCACATATTATATTTTTGTTCGTAAAGTTAACACTATAATTTTCACAAGGAATTTTTCTAATTTAGAATCAATACTTTAGCCAGCAAACTTAATTGTTATTATCGTGTTATTAATTCAAAACATACAGATAATAATAATAATAATAATAATAATAATAATAATAATAATAATATAGAATATGAAATTTGAGTTGGTATAATGATTAATGAGCGAGGCAAAAAGGTGTCGAGGAGATCTTAATCGAGTAGTTGGAACTTGGAAAGATGTATGTCTAATCAGTGTTTTAAAATGCGGTTTTAAAATAACTGTCAACGCTCACAGTCAATTTTTATAGTCATAACAAGCTGACAAAGTAGTACTTAGAGTCATGACAATATTCAATTTAAGAAGGTCCCGCATAGGCGTCTACATGTAGTGTTATGTATTTGTATGGACGGTGCCGCATGTAGTATTATGCGTCTGCATGATTGCATATTCAAATCTGAATATATATCATGATATTTCGAGCACAATAGCAAACTGTATACGCATATGCAGCTGCATTTAATTTTATGATGACTTGTGATTGATGTGTTTTATATTGCATGCTTGTCAACTTTCTTTGAATGTTTTAGTCATATATTTCATGTAATTCAATGTGACATTTAAAGAAATATTTATTTCACTGTGTGAGTTATCTAGTGTGTAATAAAGTTTTCCAGCATTATCAAATTGTTCCTTTGTTCATACAAAATATTAATATTAATACTGTCATTTATTCAAAGAATTTAATTTTTTTTTCTAGCATGAGATTGGATCTATTTTCTATTTTTATTCTCATTTCCTTAGAAATATGTAGGAAAAAAAACATTAGATAATTCCAAATTAGTTTTATGCCACGATATCTTGTTTCATCTCTCTCATCAAAATTTTCAAATAAAATAATATATTAAACGCATTAGTCCTTGACGCCAGATAAATAATACTTATTTGTACTTATACTTGCATCTGAATATCATAAAGATATCATAATATCAAATTACTTAATTTTTTTTATTTATAATAAAATGCTCTAGTTATTGAAAATCGTAATAATTTTTGCCATTATTTTAATATATTATTATAATTTACATGTCTAAAAATGAGACATATTTTTATTTATTATACTTATGCAATTTTTTTATTTTCAAATTTATATATATGTTAATTATTAGATAAAATTATTAAGTTTTATAAAAAAGACCATTAATAAAAAAAAAGTATTGATAACTAGTATTTTAAAGAATTTTTTAATTTTTCATAAATATTTTTTTCAAATTAGAATTTTTCACAGTACAACTGAACATTCATTCTAACACATTTTTATAACTATTCCCAAGCACATCTAGAATATGCTAGACATGGGAAATTTTTTATCTATAGAAATTATTAAATACAGATGTACGGAAATAGAAAGAGTGTCTCGTTTCCAACAAATATAGAAAGTTATGGATCGGTCTCAATGGTCCAGATCCATCAATATATATATATATAGAGGTTAGCTAATATCAAAACGTTTGTTCCGGATCGGTGGTGCAACCAATTGGTTTCCGATTTTCAAAGTCCAAACGGTTGATCCAAACCGTTAGATGTGATCTCTATATTATAATGTACTTGGAGACAAAATTTTACATTTTTTTCAATTTTTTTAGTATTTATTAAGCCATTTTTAAATTACTGATTTTAATAAACAGTGAAAAATTTCTGGATCATTGAAATCAGCGATTTTAAAATTAACTTAAAAAATAGTGTAAATTCTAAAAAGTATAAAATTTGGTCTCCAAATACATTTTAATACAGATTGAATGTTGAACGGTTTGGATCGACTATTTGGATTTTGAAAATGTAAAAACCAAAACGTTTGTTCCGCGGCTTAGGAACAAACGTTTTGATATTAGCCAACCTCTATATATATATTGATGGATCTGGACCATTGAGACTGATCCATAAATTTGGATCTGGACCATTTGGTATAAAACATCGACACGTCATCGATGTTTCTGCAATAATACGCCAATGAACTACTCTTATACTTTAAACACACGTAACTTTTGATAGAAAATTCTGATTTCAACGAATGACCACTTTTCAGAAAACTCGGGAAGTTTCAGTGCGCAAAAAAAATTATTTAGTGCCTCAAAACTTCAGTCAAAATTTCTAATCCTCAATAATAATGTATTTTATCTTATTTCAAACAGAAACGACCTGTTTGATGGAATTTTTGACAATAACCAACATTGTAAGATTAAGTGTTAATATTTTATTTTATTTTTTAAAAAGAAATTCTATGTCCACGCAGACTAGGACCCGCTACAAATTCACATTACTAGGGTACCAGCAAGGGCGGATCCAGATTTTTGTCAGGGGGCAAAAAAATATCAAATCAGGTTTACATAGCTAATAGGATTTAAATTCATTAACTAATTGGATACTCGATAAAAAATAATCGTTTAACTTATACTTTCCATGCTTTGACTTGTAATTTTTGATGCTCTAACTTATAATTCTAATTACCAATCAAAATTTAACAAATTTATTTCTATTTTAACTCTAAATTTAATCCGAATTACAAATCAAACCTCTAGAGGGGGGCAAAAAAAATTTCAGGAGACAGAATTGGTCAGGACTAATAGATCTCTACTAAAACTCAAAATTCAGAAGAGACAGTTGTCCTGCGGGACTATGTAGGTTCCGCCAGTGGGTACCAAGGCAAATAATTGTTTGCCTTGGTTAATTGCAACACAAAGCTGTTGTTGCGGATGAGGTTGGCTTGCACCGTTGCACGTATAGCTTGAGAACTTGATACTGAGTCTCCGCATTGGCAATCATATTGTACATGAGTTGTCAATTATTGTCATTAATTACCGGAACCAGTTGGAACTATTGTTGCCCCCGCATTATTTTAAGGTCATACTGGCTCGGGTCCAAGTCCAACCCAATTGATGGTAAGCCGAACACTAGTTGAGATTGTAATTCACAACCCATCAAATTTCCAATCTAAACCATCCAGCCGAAGAAGACAAACCTTTGCTCTCTCGACTCTCGAGAACGGAGTAGGTCCGATGCCCATCGGACCTACTTTTAGGTTCAACGAGCATGATGACCGTCCGATGTAATTTAAGAATTTATGCGCACGAAAATTGAAACAGATACGCACGTATTTTAAAGCTTTCCGCACGAATGTTAAAGCAAATCGACGGTGATTAAACCCATCGAACGGGCATCGGACCTACTCTCAAGTGCTCTCTCTGACATTGTCAGGTCTCCGTATTTCTCGTTCGTCGCTCTTCTCTAGAATTAGAATTTAGTCGAGAATCCATTAGCGCCTCTTTCTCTCTGATCTCCAGAGACCTGATAGCCGAGAGATTTTGACTGAAACGACTAGATAAAAACCTCACTTCTAACCATCTCATCCCTGTCGTCGTCGCTGAGATCCGATCGAACTCATACCTCAAATACGGATAAGGTATATCCTCTTATTTTTTTTTTTTTTTTCAATCTAAAGATCTTACAATGGAAGCTATGAAAGCTATCGTAATTTATAAGTGGACTAACTGGACCTAACTGCTAATACTCTACGAAAATGTTCAATTGCCTAAGTTTACACATGTCGCAAGAGCTCTTTTTTCTTACATTGTAAGTTTTCGAAAGTGAACATTCTTGTTTATAAGGTCGCTTAAGCAATCGCAATTTAATTCAGCCAATGTTTCTTAAGGTGTTTTTGGTTAAGGTAAGCATGTAGCATTTTAAATTGATTTTTTCAGAAGGATTAATTTCTTCAATCTGATTCATTGACAGTATTATGCAAAACTTCAGGATGGGGGTGGGGGGGTAATATTAGGATTGTTAGTTCAACATAAAACCAATGTCTTCTCCTTATTATTCATGCTGTTCGAATTTACAAAATCAACAAGATTTTTAAGGTGATCCATGATTAGAGATTACCAAGTGCAGCCTTTTCTCTCAAGGCAATTCTCACTTGTCAGCAGGATTTTTCACTATTATTCCTAATTTTTCTTTCTTTCTTCTAAATTCTTCTCCAATTTAGGAACCAGGATCAATTAATTGATTAGATGGTATGCATTGCTAGCATCAGAGATTTCATTGTAAGGGCCACGACCCTTCGGGGTTTCTCTCCAAGCAAATTAGGGCATTTTAGGGTTAGGGTTTGTGGGAGAGATTTGGATGTGGGCCCTGCGGCATACTTCTCTAACAGCCGTAGAAGGTTCCGGACCATGCCAGTTATCAAGATGACGGTTGATTCTGGTACTGGTTCAAGTCATTTGCCTGTGACAGAACCAGTACAGATGCCATTACGAGATGCTATTTTTGAGAATGAGGATGCGTGTTATGGCTGCGGTGCGTCCAAAAGGTACTAATTTGGGTTAGATGCTGGTGCCTCATGCCTGTATACTCCACTTCAAACCATTAGGGTTGACAGGATCAGATACTATTCTAATTATCTTTTTATTGATTTGTAAACCTCTATAAGTCATTTTCTCTTATTGAGGTGACTTGGTGGCGGTCTCTGTCATCTGTTACTTCCTTTGCTGCAGGGAGGGGGTGGGGTGGTTTTTCTAGTTGTTAACCCTTGTGGGGGCCTGCTGTCCATTGTAACCCAAACTGTCAATGTGTCTGATTGGCTGTACACAAACCAGGAGTATCAAACAGATTCATGGAGGGGCGATGTACGCCTCTAGACCTTTGAGATTGACATAGGCAGGTGGAATTAATGTACCAACTGAAGTAGCTCTACTCAACAACAAACTCTTAAATTTAATATAAACCAATGAATTTGTTTTTTTGCTATTGTTTGTTTAAATGTTTGCAGCGAATACAGGAGGCTGAGTTACGGGTACTTGAGTTTCAGAGGGAAGCGGCCAACCATGGAGGATTTCTATGACATTAAAACTAGGAGAATCGAGGGACGAACTGTTAGTCTGTTTGGTGTTTTTGATGGTACGCCCCATTTGCAAAGTAACCCCAACATTGTGTAGTTTTCAAAAGCATCTGTTGCGTTCTCAATCTCAATTTGGGGAAATTAAGTGATAGAACACGAATTGATTCAGAAAATTTCAAACTAATTTCATTAATCTCTGGTAACTGATACAGGAAATTGGCGAAGCCAAGTAAGAGAGAGAAAACACAAGTTGGGTTCAAAATTCATAAAATTGACCTAATACATTGACTAAGTATATATAGGTGATGCCTTTTCCATTCGAATCGTGTGGATTAGTTTTTCCTATCACTCAATTCATTTCCTGCCTAACAGCTCAGCGCCTTTGTCAAACAAGTGGCCGAGTTGTTATAATAGCCTTCTCTTCATACTTCTCCAGTTCTTGTATTACTCGCACACTCCATTTCTGGCATGTGGGGTCTGGGCTGCAGCGTCTCCACTCTGACCTTTGAGTTTTCGAATTCACGTTGGGTTCGTGGCAGCACCATATGCTTTTCATATCGTGCCACCAACATCCAATATTTTTTTGCTGTTGTTTGCAAATAACACTTGACCATGGACGGTTATGCTGTCTTGGATGCTTATACAAATACTATGAACTGTTAGCTGAGTTATGCAAATAGCTATTTTCCATAAGCTAACAGAGAAATTCATGCTTACAATTTACTTGCTGAACTGGAGGGGAACATTTAACATTTTCTGGGCTCTCATAGATCTGACCAGGAGAATTGTTGCTTTTTATGTCTAACTTAGTTTTTTTTTTTGTTTGATTTAACAGGGCATGGTGGGTCCCGGGCTGCAGAATACTTGAAGGATAATCTATTTGAGAATCTCTTGAATCATCCAAAATTCATGACTGATACCAAGCTGGCTATCAGTACGTTCCTTCTTCTTTTACAGAACCTTTGAAATGTTAATTTCTATTGTAAAAAGACCAATCAACATTTTTTTGGTTGCTTGCAAGTAACATCAATTCTTTAGACATGTTCAATGCAAAGGTCTTATGCTGTCAAATGTCCAAAATTTTGCTCCTATATTAGATGAGCTCGCTTTTCTCTCTCTTTTTTTGTGCCATTGGAACAAAGTTATTTGTATGTTTGGCTGCAAGGTTTTATGTTTGTTTAGATTTATATGTACAAAATTTGCTGCTTTCGAGGTGCAATTTGCTTAATTTTCGCCTCTCTTGAGCTTTGTCTTAGCAGCTGCCAGTTTAGTTGGAAAAAAGCTAGTGGTGTTTGCCACTATTTTAGTATGCAGTGCAATATGGTCTATGTTAAAAGCCGTTAAACATTGGTTTAAACTTTTTTTGATAATTATTATCGTTAATTATTATAAAATAATTTATCTGGAAAGAGTCTGAGCTAATACTGATGCAAATATTTAAAAAAGTGCAGGAGAAACGTATAGGAAAACTGACTCTGATTTCTTGAGTGAGTTAGATCTTACTAGAGATGATGGCTCAACTGCCTGTGCTGTTATTTTAGTTGGAGACCAGCTTTATGTGGCTAATGTTGGTGATTCTCGGGCTGTTATATCTAAGGGAGGAAAAGGTATTGATTGCAGATGTGTACAGATAAGTGTATTTGTAGTACTAGCATATAGAGTTTCATGGAACCGTATCGAAAAGCACATAAATATATTTTAATTAGATAGGTGTTTTTTTACAAGGTGAGCACTTCAATTGATATTCTTGGTGTGACTTTTGCTTTTCACCTTTAAATTGGTCAGTTATTTAGTTGGTTTGGATCAGGTATATTTTAGTAACTGTTCCAGAGTTATTGCTACTGCATTGATTCCCTTTTACAAGATTTAAAAAGGAGATGAATTAACTAATGTTGATCTTATAGCAATTCCTCTTTCTGAAGACCACAAGCCAAATAGAAGTGATGAGAGGAAAAGGATTGAGGATGCAGGTGGAATTGTTATCTGGACTGGTATGTTTATCAATATCTTTGACGGAATTTGCAGTATCGTGCTTTGTAATGGGGTACTGGCCCTATATGTGACCAATTTTAAACCCCTCCAGTTACCTCTGAGGCTCCTATATTAAATACACCATATCCACTGATTTTTTGAACTATAACATAAAAAAAAGTGCCGAAATTTAAACATGACATCATATTGCTAAAATCTTAGAAAATGACACTATTGCTGATTTTGCCAGCAGTATGCTTGGGCTCCTACCGCTGGCAAAGTCAGCAGTATCCCTTTGCATGAACAAATGAATCCAGTGATATGCTTTCTTTGCCAGACCTAGTTTAGACAAATTAGCAAAACCCAGAATGCACACATGCCGAGAAAAAAAGGGTAATACTGCTGATCTGGCATTGGGGTTAGGAATTCAAATGTAGTGTGAATTTTATGAGAAATTCAAAAGAAAGGCTCATACCGCTGATCTGATATTGGGATCAGCAAGATCCTGCACGCATGCCAAGGCATGTTCTTTTTTCTTTTTCTTTTTTTGTTCTGTGCACACATTCAAGATCCAGAATGCAAATCAGCGCCAAAAAAAAAACAGAAAGTGATACCTCTGACTAGAACCCCAAGAGTACCGCTAGCAAAGTCAGCGGTAGTGTCATTTTCTAAGATTTTAGCAATCTGATATGTTTGGATTTCGGAATTTTTTTTTATTTATAGTTAAAAATATTGGCCATATCCATAATAGGAGGTGCTAGATATATACCAATAATGCATTTGCCATAGTTTTCTAGATTAGCATCTTTTTTAATTTTCTTTTTATATATTTTTTTTTATATCTTTCGGGTCATTTCTTTGTGTTCATTGAAGGAACATGGAGGGTGGGTGGTGTGTTAGCTATGTCTCGTGCTTTCGGAAATCGCATGCTGAAGCAATTTGTAGCGGCAGAACCAGACATCAAGGTAGTTCTCAATAAATATTGAGTTCCATATGACTATGTAAATTGTCTAATTAGCATTTTTAGGGACTTCACCTATATATGGGTTACTGAATTCAATAATCTACTCCCAGAGATGCTTCTTGGATGATATTGTCTGTATCATATTCAACGAAATTCAAACGTTCTTTGTTTATTCTCTTTTTTTTCCCCCCTCCTTTTAGGAAGAGGTGATTGATGATAAATTGGAGCTTTTGGTGATTGCTACAGATGGGATATGGGATGTTCTCCCAAATGAGGTAACCTCCGGTCCGATAAAATATCCGTCGACTTTTGTTTATCATCAAGAGCGGATGTAGGTATATGAGAGAGTGAGAGAGAGAGAGAGAGCATAGAGCGGATTACTAAGAAAACAAGTATTTGGACAGTGATTACATTTGGATTGAAGGACAACTCTGCTATTGGAAGTGTGCGGATGAATTTGATTTGAATAAAAGGTCTAGGAGACCAATTTGGTTCTTCTCGTGTAGTTCCTGCAAAAAAAAAAATAAAAAAATTGAAGAACCGTAAATTCTTGCTGATACAGTATATTAGGTGTTCCTTGACTTATTCAACATTGTCTCCGTCTCGTAATTTTATTATTTAAGTTTCAAATTTATTAAAATTAAGATGACTGACTTGTGGTAATGGCTTTAATTCATTATAGGATGCAATTTCACTAGCAAGAACAGAAGAAGAACCAAAGTTTGCTGCCAGGAAACTCGCAGAGTTGGCCTTCTCGCGTGGTAGTGCTGACAACATCACATGCATTGTAGTTAGATTTCACCATGATGAAACCAATGATGCAGTGGTTCCCAGTTCATCTCCATCGACATCGAGTACTGAAAATGATAGTTGGACCTCATAATAATGATGTTCCCATATCTTTGTTTGTCTTAGAACTCTTAATTCATTTTAAAATGATGATGCTGACCAGATTTCCTTTAGTATTGCTTTTGTCCTAAAAAAGGATAATGTTTTGGTTCTTCATATAACAGCACGCTGTCTTGTTTTCAAGTTTCAACCTTTATCATTTCAACTTTTTTTATGGATACACAATTCTGTGCAAAGAGTAATTACGACAGTTTTGTCCTAAGCCAATAAGTTATACCATTAAACATGAAGTGACATAAATCATCTAATTAGTAGGCCTTTTAAAATTGTACATTTTGAGTTGGACTAATTTTATCTGAAAATTCCCGGACATGCATTAAGGATAAGGAGCCCTATTTTTGTTTGAATGTTATTTAGTATTTATCGGTCCTGTATCCACTGATCTTCGAATTCGGATCCAGTGAAGTAACCCAATCTTTGAGTTTTGGATCAAGACCGTCTGATTCGAATCTGCAAAAATCCATCTCCGAAGTGAGCGCACACATCCCGACGACGAAATCGAATCTTGAGACGATCTCGAGCGACGAATTCAAATCGGACTGTCTTGATCCAAAACCCAAAGATTGGGTTACTTTAGGGGATCCGGACTCCTATCTTAATAATTTTTAATTTCTGCTTATTTGAGATTAATCAATCGTTTATACTTTATAGTATGAAATAATTCTTTGCTTTGGATGTTTTGCAATATAAGCTACTCTCATTGGGCCATTGATTGCACACCTGGCCCATGAGCCGAATCTGAAAACCACCTCTATTTGCTACAATTTCTTCGTAAACCCTCCTTAAACCCTGATCGGAAGTAGCAACGATCATCAGCTATGGCGGGTCGTATTCTCTCAGTCCGCCTCCTTCGCTCTCTCCGGACACATCCCTTGTACTCCCCCACCTATTCTATCAGAGCCTCCTCAGTACTGCTCTCGCATTCTCTACTCGCTGACCTTCTCTCCTCCCGTTTCTTCTCTGGCCGCAGCTCACCAAACGCCGGTAGAAAGGAGAAGAGCTTAATTGAGGACGAGGCTGAGCTGAGTGACTGGGTCAGCAACTTAGAGACTGATTCGCGGCGGTTCCCGTTGAACAGTGACAGTGAAGAAGACTCCGATCGGAGTGGTCGTGTCACTGGTAAATTCAAAGAGAGGGAAAAATTCAGGGGTGAAGACGACTCTGATAGGAGGAGTGGTCGTGCCATTGGTAAATTCAGAGAGAGAGAAAAATTCAGAGGTGAAGACGACTCTGATCGGAGGAGTGGTCGTGCCACTGGTAAATTCAGAGAGAGAGAAAAATTCAGGGGTGAAGATGACTCTGACAGGAGGATTGGTCGTGCCCCTGGTAAATTCAAAGAGAGAGAAAAATTCAGGGGTGAAGACGACTCTGATCGGAGGAGTGGTCGTGCCATTGGTAAATTCAGCGAGAGAGAAAAATTCAGAGGTGAAGACGACTCTAATCGGAGGAGTCGTACCACTGGTAAATTCAGAGAGAGAGAAAAATTCAGGGGTGAAGATGACTCTGACAGGAGGATTGGTCGTGCCCCTGGTAAATTCAAAGATAGAGAATTCAGGGGTGAAGACTACTCAGATCGAAGGAGTGGTCATGTCACTGGTAAATTCAAAGAGAGAGAAAATTTCAGGGGTGAAGACAGAAATTCAAAAGGTTTAAGGGGTTCAGCTAAAACAAAGAAAGGCTTTTATAGTGGCAAAGATGATGATGAGGGGGGTTATAGTGAGGGGATCTCTCCTCGGAGGGAGAGAGGGGGCCATGGTGGGGGTGGTATGTCAGTGGCACGAAAAGGTTCTGAAGGTAAAGGTTTTGGTGGTAGAAGTGGCGGAGGCAGGAAAGACTTGGATTTTGATTCTTCAGGTGAAGAAAGAGGTTCTAGAAGTGGTGGGTTTTCTTCTAGAAGGAAAGATGGGGCTGGCAGGTCAGAGAGATTGGGAGGTGACCAAACGAGTCAGGGAGGGAGGGGCTTGAATTATAATTTGTCAGAAGAAGAGGAAATAGAGGATGAGAGTGATGATGGGTTTCCCTCTGGTAAGGAAGGTAGTGGGATCAGTATATCAGCGAGACAGAGAGGTGGCGAAATTGGTCGGGGTGGAAAGGACGTGGATTTTGATCTGTCGAAGGAAGAATCAGAGTCTGATAGTGACGAAGAGTTTTCGGATTTTGAAGAGGAGCTTATTCAAGAGAAGAAAGACAAAATGAAAGAGGGTTTGAGTGGTGGGGATTCTGGTTCGGGTTTGAGGTCTGAGAAATCAGATGAAGGAGAAAGGGATGAGAACATTGTTAGGGGCTCAGTTGGAGAGAACGATTCTTACCTTAGCCAAAAACGGTAACATTATCTTGTTCTGTAGCTGACATACTTATTGAGTATTAACAGTACCAATTGGGCTCAATATACCTTGCCATATTGAAACTGCACTGTTACAATACCAACGTAGGCAGTACGTCAATTGTGGATAGCTCGTCCAAAAAAATTAAGAATGTATCAGAAACTTTAAAATGTTCAAACGACTCCATTTTTTCAAAGATATTAATTGTTTAGGTTGTCTAGGTTCATCTTGAAATGTGCACGAAATGCGCCTTGGACCCTTTGTCAATGTGTATCATCAGAGTATCATTTAGCGTGTTTTAAGAAAGACTAGAACTCATGTTACGGCGTTGTAAAACATGGCAAGTCATTTGTAGTTGACTTAGTGGTCAACTATTGTTTGTTTCTTTTGATCGATTATGCTGGCCCCTTTGAGGTGACTGCTTCTATTTTTTTGGTTGGGGTTTGTAGATGGATGCATAACATACAGTTGGAGGATCACTTTAAACTTTGAAGCTTGACACTCAGTACCTTGGCTCTATTCTTGTAATGAGAAACATATCGTCACCATAATGTTATAGCTTGCAGTCCTTCATGTATATTTATTGACATTTGAAGCTATTTTTATTATTATTGGTGATTAATAGGTTTGATGAATTTTCTATCTCCCAACTGACACTGAAAGGGGTTAAATCTGCTGGTTATGAGAGGATGACTATTGTGCAAGAGGCCACACTCCCTGTTATTCTCAAAGGTTCTAACCACTAGTGTATTTTATTTAATCATAGCTTAAGCTTTATTTTTTATTGAGTAATTCTAGAGTACATCCAACTTTGTTGACACATCGAATATTATGGTACATTCAATGGTTAAAATGTCATCAAATGGGATCAAATTTTCATTTTTACTTGTATTAATAGGGGTATAATTGGGAGATCAAGGATTGGTGATCAGGAAGGAACTTCTGACAATGTATGCTTGGACATCTTAATTGTGTTCTTGTATGATTTCTTGAAGCAAGTCCAAATTGTATTCACATGGTATGTTGACGGAAAACCATAAATATTTGACTGTATTAAGAGGTTAAAAATGATAGATGCATGCCTGGACTAAGGGCTTTTCCATTTGATCAATGTTTTGATCACAACAGATATGAGGCCGACTCTGTCACCCTCTTTGCTTTATTTTGGAAAATTGTTGAGCACTAAAAGCAATTAGAATATTGTCCCCCTTGTCTGTTTCTGATTGGAGCACCTTCCTCGCACACATTTCTATAGCAAACTCTTCCGTTTTGAGTTCCTGCGAGAGAATACATACACTTGCTTCTTACTTCATTCTTAGTTATAATTTTGTGTAGACTTAAACAAAGTTACTATGAATTAGTTTAATTTTTGTTTTTTATTTTATTTACTTAATTATTGATTGTTGTTAGAATATGGAGTGTCTCTTTAATTAGGGAGGCATAGGGGCCTCGATAAGGGAAAAAATTGAGTCAGAGAACTAGAAGTGTAACTTAGCCACCACATGAACTCCACCATTGTGCACATCTCCATTCAGGTGCTAAAGGAAGCCTAGCTACAATGGTTGGGTACGCCTTAAATGCTGTATGCAAAGCCCTTAAACATTTTCTGGCACAGAAATTTCTGTAAGCTAGCCCAACTCAAGTAGTTAATTTGTATCTGTCACAAAACTAGGACGTACATAAAAGGCTGGAGACATCAAGGATTTGAAATATTTTCAGAATCTAATTTAAAATAAGAAAACCAAGATAGAGAAACAAAGTAGCCAGGTATGCATGATGATTGAAAAGAGGATACAAGGTGGTTAGGTGTTGAATGTCTCAATGGATGGAGCCAGAGGGCACTTCATATCTGGACAGAGAATGTTCTGAAAGAAGGAATACATTACTTCAATATATCTTTGGAATAAGTTTCTTAATTAGGATTAATGGAGAAGAAATAGCCGGATCCCTTTTATTTACCATATAGATATTGTGCTGTCATCACAGGTTTGATCAGATCGTTGAGAAGTTCTTTGGACCTGAACCTGTAAAAAGAGTTCAGATTGGACCTGATATGGCAAAAAGAGCTTTAGATTGGACCTGATATGGTAAAAAGAAGCCCCGACCTTCCATCCTAAAATATTTATTTTTAGTTAGAAGAGATTTTTTTATTTTGAGGGTAAGGTGGCAACTTTTAGAAGAGATATTGAATTTACTACTAATCTGTAAATGACATTTTTACCCTTTTGACATGAATAGTCCTAATTTAAAATGTACCATAACATGGGATGTACTATAAAAGTTGGATGTACGCTAAAATGATTGTATTTATTTATTTGTTAGTATTTTCTTATTTTGTTGTAATATCTTTCTTCTGTGTAGGTAAGGACGTTCTTGCTAAAGCTAGGACAGGAACTGGGAAAACTGTGGCATTTTTGGTAGGTATCTAAAATTTTATCTCTCTAGTGCATTTGAAATTGGAAAACATTTACAAGTTTTCAAATTTTTTATGATACTCTTACTGTAAACCACGTCATGAAACTAATGTTCCTCTTTTCTTTCTCTCAGCTTCCAGCAATAGAATTAGTTGTGGGATTGCCTTCAGTTGACCGTGATGAGAGGAGACCTCCAATTAATGTGCTAGTGATGTGCCCCACACGTGAGCTGGCTGACCAAGCGGCGCAGGAGGCCATTAAGCTTGTGAAGTACCACACATCGATAGGTGTGCAGCTCGTGATTGGTGGTACAAGGCTGGCTATAGAGCAGAAACGGATGCAAACCAACCCTTGTCAGGTCTTGCATATTTTATGTTTACCTCAGTTTGATTGAATACAAACTTTGCTATCTTTGTAGTTGTTGTGTGTTGTTGGATTTTTTGGTATTTATGGTATTCTATTTGAATATTTTCTTGTTCCTAATTGTGCGATTAATACTGAACCAAATGAGTTGTGCATAGCTTATAATTAGTAGGAAATGAAATGAAATTAGAAATGTTAATAATGGAAACTACAAAAGTGCCCCTGAATGGAAACCTGACTTGGAGATTTTATAATGAAGTGTGAAAGAGTATATTATAATTTATTTGTTGCTTTATTTGTTTATTAGTTGGGGTTCTTTATCAAACTTTGAAATTTAATGACCATCTGCCAAATCCTGGTTACATTCTCATTTCCGTTTGTTTTTACATTTCTATTTTGGGGATTAGTGCTGAAATAAAACTGCAAAGTCTGTAATGATATGGAATTATTATAATGCACTGAGCTGAAATATCCTCCTGTAGATACTAGTGGCTACCCCGGGAAGGCTAAGAGACCACATAGAGAATACACCCGGGTTTTCTACAAGGCTGAGAGGTGTGAAGGTACTGGTACTGGACGAAGCTGATCGATTACTTGACATGGGTTTCCGTAAGGATATTGAAAAAATTGTTGATGCGCTGCCAAAACAACGCCAGACACTTCTCTTCTCAGCCACAGTTCCAGATGAGGTATGCATTTCCGTCTTACAGCTGGAATTTGTGAATACCTTTTTTCACCAATATGTATGTTACTGATACCCACTGAAAAGGCCCGGAGTTTCTGCAGGTACAGTGTGTATTGATACAACTGAGACTCTACCAGCTGTGCACATTTTTCTTAGATGCACAGTAACATGGAATTAGATCTCGAGCTTGTCCCAAGGACTGTACTAGGATGATCTCATACTGGCTTTTGGATAAGTATTTTTTTAATTTTGTCAATTTTTCTTGCTGGAATAAAGTGATGCTGTTATCTTTTTATAGGTTCGACAAATATGTTACGTGGCTATGAAAAGAGATTTGGAGTTTATTAACACTGTCATAGAAGGCAGTGAAGAGACACATTCTCAGGTTAATATTAACTTGACATTTTGTTTCTTTTCTTGCTACGATATGAGAGAATTGCACTTGTACCTTTTTGTTTATTTTATGGTTGATATGTACATCATCACCAAATGATTCTGATTTGTTTGAAAGAATGGCCGACTTACCAGTTATGTTATGTATGACCGTCTTATGTTTAATTTTTGTTTTTCTTATTATTTGTTTTAGGTTAAGCAAATGCATGTTGTTGCCCCATTGGAAAAGCAGTTTCCAATTCTTTACGGTCTCCTTAATGACCATATTTCAGAGAATGTGGATTACAAGGTAAGTGCCAGACTAGCAATTTCTTCTGCTCATTAAGCAAAAGAAAGAGAAAACTATGAAATAAGTTTTTTCTGCTCCTTTGACAATGTCTTAATTTTTTTTTATTCAAATGTAGGTAATAGTTTTCTGCACGACTGCTATGGCTACCAAACTAGTAGCTCAGTATTTAGCTGAACTTAAATTGAATGTAAGAGAGATCCACTCAAGAAAGCCGCAGAGTTACAGAACTAGGGTTTCAAAGGAGTTTAGGGAGTCAAAAGGACTCATTCTTGTCAGCTCTGACGTATCGGCCAGAGGTGTGGATTACCCCAATGTCACCCTAGTTATTCAGGTAATTGTTGGAGCAAGCATATTTGCTATGTCATTATATGAAATACTTTTTTCTCAGAGCAAGAACCTTACTTGACTAGAAAAAATTCCCTCCAAAAAGAGGTGCAGTACATAATAAAGAAAATTTGCTTTTCTGTTTCATATTCAGCTAAATTTCTGGTTTTTTTTTTCCCCCTCTTTATTTGTCTTTTTTTTTTTAATTTGACGGGGGGGGGGGGAGGGGGGTAGTGATCCATATCCTTTTAGGCACCTTTACCTTAGCATTATTTGATGTGGTCTCAGCTGCCCAGTTGTGTTGAGATCTGCGTAATGCTTCAAAAAAGATTAAAAAAGAAGAATGGCTCAGTCTGGTTGCTGAAGGTTGAACACATGAGTGGATTTGTAATTCTGATTGGCAGAAATTTGTAGATTTACATCATTTATAAGATGTGATCTACTCGTAAAATAGGAAGGAGTTTTATCCAGAGAAAAAAACTATGCCGGAGATGAGAGAACAACAAAAGAAATGAGGTCTGGTTTGTACCTAACTCAGAAATGGGTTTAATATTGAATTGTATACAACAATAACAGTGAAAATTAAAATTGGCTGTGATTGTAGATCCGAGACTACATGTGAAAATTAACACCATTGTTTCCCTTCTTATATGTTTACGTATATGCCTCTTTTATCCATCTTATATTAGATATACAATTATAAAACTTCTCTCTAAATGTTATATCTGCTTCAGTTGGGGGTGCCAGCTGATAGAGAGCAGTATATCCACAGGGTTGGTAGAACTGGTAGAAAAGGTAGAGAAGGAACCGGTATAATAATTTTGGCACCGTGGGAAGGATTCTTCTTGAGAAGTATTCAAGATTTGCCTATCACAGAGGCACCTCTGCCCTTAATTGACCCAGACATGAGGAAACAGGTAGCCATATTTCTCTCCAATTTGGCAAAGCATTTTTTACTAAAAGATTGAACCTAAGAAAATAGTGTGACTAAAATGTGGCCAAATCCGCATGGTGCAAACCCAAAAAGCACAATCCTTGGTTTCTGGAGCTCACTTCATGTATTATATCCCTCTTATTTGGTATTTCTATGCACACAGGTTGCTCGGGCATTGGCACATGTAGAGGTGAAGGATAAAGAATCTGCATACCAAGCATGGCTTGGCTACTACAATTCAAACAAAAATGTCGGCCGAGATAAGTACCAACTTGTTTCATTGGCAAACGAGTTCAGCCGCAGTATTGGGCTCGACAATCCACCTGCTCTCCCCAGGCAGGTGCTCAGCAAAATGGGTCTGACCAACATTCCTGGCTTAAGATCCCGGTAGTTATATGTCAGAAATAAGCCGTCCTATATTCCAATTGTCAACTATAGCAAAAATAGCCATTCATTTTTACAGATGGAGGTATTTTTTTTTTGTTTCTTGCTGTATTTTTGAGCTATTCATTGTTACAGTTTAATTTTATTAATTTATGTTAGCATTTACGTTAATTATTTTTAGCTATTCCGAATTTAATATCATAGATTCAATTTTTTTTAAATGTTATTAAAAAAATCGGCAAAGTGGATGAAACTTGGCTTTGACCGTAATTGCATTTGATTCTGAAAATGGGAATCCGAAGCAGAACCGCTCAACATGAAATTTTATATTTTTTGAATTTTTTTACTATTTTTTTTTAGATATGTACAAAATCACTATTTTTGAATTGTCAATAAGCAGCGATTTTGTACCTATAAAAAATAATAATTTTTTTTTTTTTCAAAAAATATAAAATTTGATCTCTAAGCACATTTAATATGGTGATCATATTGAGTGGTTTGAATTGATTGTTTGAACTTTGAGAACTGAGATAAGAATGCGGGGTATGAATGGGGTACAAAACCAATGGAATATTATGGGGGAATTTCACACAAATAAAAATATATATGAAATAAGAAAAGATCCAAAGTGTAATATTGACTATTTCCGGTTTTATAGTTTCTTTAATCCTGTTTTCTGAAAAGAACAAACTCTCGTAAGTCGTAAGTTAGCATTTGCATTTATTTATATTGACCTGGCATTCAGAATCAGAAACTCTGTATCCCTCCTTGAAGATTTACAATGTTGTTAAACCTCTTTTAAAAAGTATTTGAATATGAAATATGTCATCATATAAGAAGATATGCATATGACCAAGCTATTCGGGCGGAGGCAATTCATATTTGACTTGTGTTTGTGTATTTTTATATGAGGAAACAAAGTGTGGTCCACTGGAGACGAGTCAGACTCAGGCAAGTTTAAAATTTTGCAGCATAATGAGACTCTTAAAAAGGTCAAAGTTCCTACCATACGTCATCCGTGACAGCTCGGCCCAGGAAATAAAAAACCCAAAAACTTGATAATATATGAAATAACGAAGGCCCAAAAATAGTCAGACGCCCTGCTCATCACCGACTCGCCGACGCCGTACCTCTCCCAAACGCGCTGCTTACTCCCCACTCGCATCTCCGCCGGAATCGGTTAGAAAATATATCCAAAGTAGGGCTGCTAATTGAACCGGTTTTGTCCAGAAGAAACCGCGCTATATCGCCTCTCTCTCTCTCTCTGTCCGATCTCTCTCTCTCTTTCTCCCTTCGCCGCCAGTCTCCCGGCAAAGTGATCTTTCTCTTGCCGACGCCACCTCTCCTTCGTCGCGCCACCTCACCTTCGTCGCGCCACCTCTCATCCGTCGCGCCACCTCTGCTGCGTCTCTTAGCCGCTGCGCAATTTTCACATTTTCAGGTACCGTTTCGCCTTTTCACACATCATACTTAGAAATCAATTTGAAGTTTAGGGTCTTTAGCGTTGTGTGATTTGGTTTAGTATCAATTTGAGTATTTGAGTATTTGAGTTTGATGCAAGTCAATGAATCAATTTGACAAGGTTGCTCAACAGAATCGATTGAGTATTTGAGTTTGATGCAAGTCATTAAAGATTTATTTCTGCTATTGTTTTTCAGGGATGCAAACTCACCGCTAGAATTATACCACTCTCTGGGAGGCTTGCTAAGTGTTAAGGTAATTGTTAGGAATTTATCTATTTGATTTTTAATTTTTTTTATTGCATTTCTGTTGTTGCGAAAAGAATATTTTATTTTAGTTTTTGCCTTCTGAAAATTGTCTTAAAGGAAAAACAGTTATACTTCTGAAAATTTAAGTTTACAACCTTGTATGTAAATGCAATCCATGTTGTCAGCAGCCAATGTACATGTGATTGTGTTGTTAATCTCAAATTTTTTGGGGTCGAAATTAACAGTGCTAACTGTTAAGAGGTGAAAGTGTAATTAATATATATATATATTTTTAATTTATTGCAGCAAAAAAAAATTTATAGAGGTTTTGAAGAAGGATCTGATAAGATTGAGATCAACACAGATACGAGAAGTAACAAGATTGAAGAGATCAAGCATTTTCTTTTTCTGAGGTATCCCTCGACGTACTATAAAAACATAGTTCATCCAACCTGGGACGACACCATCTTCCCCCACCCGAACAAAAAAGACACTGAAAAATCTCTAACCCTAATATTCCAGTTGCCGATCATGGCGGATTCCGGCGAACCGAGCGAAGTGTGTACATTCTTTCGCAAACCTACTGCCAACAAAAATATCCGCAAGCGCAAAACCCAATCTACCTCCGACGAAGAGCAAGATGACGACACCTCTTCTCTTCTCTCTAAGAAGAAAGCGACCGCTCCAGCCGATAATAAGCTCCGCTTCTCATCCTCTACGAGTCGGGCATCCAACAAGCCCGAGTCGGATGCGGCTGAGGGGGAGGAAGAGTCGGATGTGGTGTTTAAGTTTGAGTCATCAAGCTCAATCCAGGTGGAGAATGACAATCGTGCCACGGCGGTCTTGGAGACTGAGACGGAGTTTGATCGGGATGCGAGGGCAATTCGTGAAAGAGTGCTGAAACAAGGTGCAGCTTCTCTCAAGGAAGGAGGCAAATTACAAGGTGTGAACTTCTGATCAACGAAAATTGAAGTCTAGAAGCTTCAATGCAATTTTTAGTTTTTTTTTTAAACTCTACACAGGTTTCTTTTAAAAAATGGAGTCTGTTTAACCTTACAATAGTGCCGGTGCGATTTGGGTCCACTCAGCACTAGCTTAGTACACAATTTATGACATGTATACACTTTAAACACAAAGCAATATACAAGTAAATAATGCAGGTATGGGTAATTGATGCCGATACGATTCCTGGGCAGTCTGGTTGACATTATGACTATGAAATTTCTATTGCATGTTAGAGCTCCATTGGACTTGTATAAGCTGGTACAGGTCTTACTATCCATTGAATCAAGCTTGAATTTAGTTACCAGTTGCTGACTTGGATTTTTAATTGCAATGTTGCCATTGCTATCCAGTCTGTTCTGGTGTGGTACCACTATTTACTTATTATACGGATTTAGTTCAAACCACTGGTGATTTTTAAGGTGTTTTTTGTTTTATTCTTAGATTAGTCTACTTTATTAGTAGTAGTCAGGTCGAGAAAGCTGGTGGTTCGTAATTTATGCTACTTGAGTTTCTGTACAGATTACAGATTCTGCCTTTTCATTAATTGTAGTATTCTTAGGTTTTGTTATGATAGCAATTTTAACTTAGCATATTTTATATGGATCGTTTTGTTTTTAAGATAGTGGTATAGCCGTATAGGTGCTTTAAATCTAAAACTTCTCTCAATCAATTACATTATCCAAATAACGAGACAACTTTCGAACTTTGAGCATGCATCTTTTACCAAATCAGTTAGTGTATGCCTCTGTCCTAATTTTATACTCTCCGTTCAAAAGGGAATATATCTTTTATGTAAGAATCGAGCACGATATTTTGTTGTATAGAAACTGGTCACCACAATTGGCACCTTAACAGTGCTGACTCTGCCTGTAGTTGTTTCTCCACATCCCCAATTAGGTTTTGACCTTAATAATGCCTTCTCTTTTTACACCATGATAGCAGGGGAAGAAGAAAAACTGTACAAGGGAATACACGGGTACAAGGACTACAAGGCTGGTTTCAGGCGTGAGCACACAGTGGCAAGTGAGAAGGCAGGCGGCGCCCATGGGCCTTTACGGACCTCAGCCCACATCCGTGTCTCTGCCCGCTTTGACTACCAGCCTGACATCTGCAAGGACTACAAAGAAACTGGCTACTGTGGTTATGGTGACTCGTGCAAGTTCATGCATGATAGAGGTGACTACAAATCAGGATGGCAACTGGAGAGAGATTGGGATGAGTCTGAAAAGGAGAGGAAGCGCAATCTCGCCATGGGCCATGGTGGGGATGATGATGGTCATGTTCATGGGGATGACGATGACGATGACGACGATGAGTTGCCTTTTGCATGTTATATTTGCCGCGAGCCATTTGTTGACCCAGTTGTAACCAAGTGCAAGCACTACTTCTGTGAGCATTGTGCGCTAAAGGTACACTTTTGGAAGTTCCTCTATGGCTTTTAATTACCTCAGATCGAGTGTGTTGTATGTTTCAGCTTTAGGAGAAACCATGTATGTAGAATACAGCACAAGATATGTTTGTGCAGAGAGGCATGGATGATATCTTTCATTGTGCAGCGGTAGACGATGAAAATTTGGTATTTTAAGTGTTCCGCACAAAAGTTCTATGTTTGCTGACAGGAACTGAAGTTTTGGATCTCTGTGTACTGTATTAAAACCAATAGTTCAGTACCATGTCTGTTACTGTTAATTCCAAACTGAATTGGACCCCTTTATATACCTTCTTTTATTTTGTCTATTGTCTCTTTCTTGTTTACTTGTAGTGCACAAGTGTTATTTATGTATTTTTTGTATTGTCTATGATCTTGAAGTACATTATACTATCTAGAGATTTTTGGCCTAACAAGGTATCATTCTTTTCTGTGTAAATTCCAGCATCACTCAAAGAACAAGAAGTGTTTTGTTTGCAACAAGCCAACCCTTGGCATATTTAATGTGGCGCTTGACATCAAGAAAAGGATGGCTCAGGAGAAATAGAATAATTTTGATTATATTTAATTATTTATCAGCTATGCATGTAAAGCAATATGTAATGAAGTTAGATTTCCTGTAACAACAAGTAGGTTAAGGATATTGTAAACACTGGTTGTGAACTTGCTTTAGTTGTTTTGGTTTGTAGATTTTTTTTTGTAAACACTGGTCGACTTTATCATAGTTCGTTTCTTGTAATTTGTTCGAGAGGAGCAAAAGTGAGGCGAACGAAACAGAGAAACGATATTTAAACAAGATATGATCAAACTACACTTGTAAAGGCATGTCCAAAGTCCAATAGATAAATGGAATCCAAAAACCATGCCAAAGCCCAAAACAAATACCAAATATTAATACAAACAATGCTTAAATCAATACCAAAACCAAATATCAAACACCGAAACTAAATATGCTTAAAACTACATCCAAAATCATAACCAATGTTAAACTTCAAAACATAATATGTCAAAAACTAAATTAAGGTCTAATCCAAATCAAATTAAATTAAAGATCTCTAGTAAGCTAGCAGGTATAATCTGACTATATATTTCAATGTCGACATCGACTTTTTTTTTTGAATAGTTGGCTGATCTCATATACTCCGTTTAGAACTTAGTCGGTTTCAATCATATACCGACTCAGAGCATCTTCATCGGTACAATTGACTTGAAATTGCAACTAGTTGTCAAGATAAAGACAAATTTCACTTTAACTTTAATTACAAAACCTCTACATCGGTGAAATGAGTTTTAATTTCATTTATGACCACGTCATCATATTTTTGTTCTTTTTCTTCCTCTCAGCAACTATATTAGCGAATAGGAATAAAACGTTTCGCCAGGTGTCCAAAAGAAAACGTTTTCTTTTAAAGCAAACTTGTTAATTTAAAAATTGTGATACATTCCAGCAATTATATTAGCAATTAATACATCAAATTAGCAATTTAAAAGAAATCACCGTTGTAGATGCTCTCATTTCTTTTTTAAATTTCCCATTAATTTCAAGTCAAATAAAATACAAGACCAAAATTAGAAGTATATATAATTTTATTGATGTCTTTTTGTAAAGAAACCTTACCACACACTGCATATATATCGAGTGTCTTAATTAAAGATTTCAGAAGAACATTTAAGATAATCAACGATGGAGGCTTGCGCATATAAAAAACAATGACAAACCCCACAAATTAATTCGTTAAATCAGGCCAGCTTAACTATTCCACGTTTCATGAATTAACTGAGACCTAAACATCTTATTTCATGTGTTAGTCCTAAATCAAACATGAACAATTTAATACCAAAAATTTGTCCTATTTTTCTTTGCAAAACAATTCTAGAGCATTATAAGTACTCCTACGATATTTTAGAACAGATTCTTAATTTTTCTTGTAAATATCTCTATACAATTATTTGAAATAAGTTTCATGCTCTAACTAGTTCCATCGTTGCAACCTTTTTTTTAGAATGTTAGTTGGCGTACATGGGTGAGATTCTTTTGTGCTTTTTTCTGTATGGTGGCATTAGAATGTCAATTGACAAGTGATGATATTAGATGCACAGCCCTTTGCAAATTTTCTAATGCTGCCACTGCTAGTAATATCTTACAAGTACTATATTGGAAATATTTACTATTTACGCCTATATTGATCTTAATCACCTCTATACATGTTTGATGTTGTAAACTGTACCACTCTAGGTATGGGTTTTGTAAACTTCCACACCGGAATATTCACACCTGATGCATTTAAGCTTCATACAAAAATGGTAATAGTAAATGTTGAGTTATTGTATTATTCGTGCCACCTCATAAAAAACCCATCCTAGGTAATGCCAGCATGTTGAATCAGCCTATCGGTTTTAGAATTTTGAAGAAAAATGGAGATCATGCCCGCATTTATATTAAATAAAAGGTTCCGTTACACAAGGGTGGTAACCATCAAATAAAAATGAAAATGTTGCTCAAAACATTTGAGCTAAAATATAAAGCAAAATGAAGATAAAATAAGTTTTCAAAGAAAAGAAAATAGAAAGGGAAGAGACTGGAAAAGAAAAAGAAAAAGAAAATGGATAGCAAAACTTGGGACCGGTGCGGATGCCAGTACCGATTCTTCCTCTTCTTCCAACGTAGTTTTGCTATTTGGTCCTCCATTGTTTCGTTATCTAATTTGTTGCCACCGGGCGTGTCCTTGCTTCATAAAACTGGATTTGCCAAAGCACTTCGTTCCGCAGTTCCTCGATGCTCTTGATGTTATCTGTGAACGTTCTTGCACAGCGCTCGCGCCATATTATGAATTGTGTGATTAGGAGCGTCGACTTCTGCTGTACCGGTATTCGTGCGCTTATCAAGAGTTGTAATCTGAATTCTCCAGCAATTGCTAGAGGCATTCTCTCAGGTATGACTCTTGCCATTTCCGTATGTAATGCTGCAGCAAAGGGGTAGTGTTAGAATAAATGGCGCCTCGTTTCTTAATCCGCCTTGCATAAGGCACAACGATTAACTAATTGAAAGCCTCTCCGCTTGAGGTTATCAATTGTTAGCAATCTATTCCTGAGTAGCAACCATCCAAATACCTTCATTCGTGGTGGTGCTCTTAATTTCCAAATTCAGTGGATCGAGCTTCGTATTCTGGGGCCATCTTTCAATCTTTGGTATGCGCTTTTCACCGTGTAAACCCCTGTATCGGACCATCGCCAAACTACTTCATCATCTTGTGCTTGTATTAGTGTGACATGTGCGAGCTTGCGTGTCAAGATTTGTAATTCCTCGGTTGCCTTGTCCGTTAGCCTTTGTGTAAATAACTCCCGTATTGCATTGGTTCGTGAAGCTTCTGCCAGGGTGATGTTGGGGTCGTGAGCATGCGTGTATAGGTGTGGTAACTCAAACCGTAATATGCCATTGCTCCAATTGTGGTGCCAAAGAGAAGTTTTCTGCCCACTGCCCGGTTTGTAGTCAAAGGACATGCAACAAAATTGTGTAAATTCCTTTGCCTCCTTTGCAAAAATGGGCGCATCTGGCAGCAGTGTTTGCAGACGTGAACAGTGCTGCATAGGTATCTTCCACAGTGTTTTCTCTGGCCGACCCCACTGCCAGACCCATTTGATTATTAATGCCTGGTTGAATGTCTCCAAATCCATAACTCCAAGTCCGCCATAGTCCTTTGGTGAACATACCACCTTCCAATTGACCAAACTCATTTTTCGTGATTCAGCGGACACCCCATGCCATAGGAATGTTCTCCGAATCTTATCCATCTTGCTAATGACCTATTTGGGCAACTTCAGACATGTCATAAAGTATGTCGGTATTGATGTGAGGACTGCATTGATCAGTATTATCCTACCTGCAATGGAGAGATGTTTGGCGGCCCAACCCGCGAGACGCTGGTTCATTTTTTAGATCAAAGGTAAGTATGCTGATTTCGGCAACCTCGTGTTAGATAGAGGGAGTCCTAGGTATGTAAAGGGGAACTCACCCAGTTTACAACCAAGAACACGTGCCAATGCTTGATGACCATCCCGAGTGCCCATGGATATCACTAATTCTGATTTGGCCAGGTTGACCGATAACCCAGAGACGTTTTGGAAGACTGTTAACATGATCTGCAGAGCTTGCAATTGCTGGGTTTCTGGTTTCACAAAAAATAACGCATCATCCGCATATAGCAAACAAGGTGTCATTTCTTGAAAAGGCATTCTCAAAGCTTGTATGTCTGCGAGTTTTTGGGCATAGCGAGCCAAAAAATCTATTGCTAGAATAAACAAGAGCGGAGAGAGTGGGTCTCCTTGTCTAACCCCTCGCTTAAGCACAATTTTTTTCCCCAAAAGGCCGTTGATCATGATTTGTGAGGAGCCTGCAAGAACCAGATTCTCTATCCATGATAACCGTGCTCTCGGAAAACCTTGATGTTGCATGACCGCAATTATGAACTCTCAACTAATCGTATCAAATGCCTTTGCAAAGTCTGCCTTGAAGATGGCAATTGGCAGTTTACCTTGCTTAGCTCTGTGGAGTATGCATTGCGCATAAATGAAGCTTTCTGCAATGTGTCTGTTTTTCTGGAACCCGGTCTGCGCGTTATGCAACATCTTTGGGAGCCTATGTTGCAACCGGTTTGCTAACACCTTGGAAAAAAAATTTTGCACACCATGCAGGAGACTTATGGGGCGGTAGTCCTGAACCGTGCTAGGGGCTATTTTCTTTGGCAATAATACAATGTACGAATTATTCAAGAATGTCAGCGGTTCACCTTTGGTTTCTGCATTTTGGTAGACTGAGCAAAGTTCTGGTGCTATGAGATCGCAAAAATGCTTGTAGAATTCTCCTGAGAACCCATCCGGTCCAGGGCTCTTGTGATTCGGCCATTGGTGTATTGCTTCCTTCACATCTTGTGTGGTGATAGGCTCCGCGAGTGTATCCAAGTCCGGTGCTGTATCTGTTGCTGGGTATAAGTTGTCCCATTGCATGTGTGGTACTGAGTTCGATTGCGTGTCTACTAAATTGACATAGTGATCGAAAAAGATCTTTGCTTTGGATGCTTGATCTGAGCATGTGACTCCATGGTTTTCAAGTTCAGCAATTGAATTGTGGTTCTTTGCTATCGATGCGAGTGTGTGGAAGTATCTCGTACCTTTGTCGCCGTCGAGTTCCCATCTGGTGCGTGCCCTTTGGCGCCACATATCCTCCTCTTGTATTGCCAATTCCGCATATCTTGCCTTGATTATGGCCGTGAGGCATTTCTCCAGCTGCGTCAAGCATCTTCTTTCTCTGACTTTGTCTCGCCACTCAAGGTAATCTCTACAAACCTGGAGTTGTTGTTTGATGTTGCCTGTTTTATTCTTCGTCCAAAGTCTGATGCTTCGCTGAATTTCTACTAGTTTTGATTTCAGTTGGGTCGCTGTTTGTGCTGGACCAAGATTAAGCCAAGTTTCTGTGATCATCTCTGTAAACTGCCGTATTCTTAACCAACAGTTTTCAAATCTAAATATCCGTGACCTGTCCCAAGTTGTTCTTGCCGTGTACAAAATGGGACAGTGATCGGACGAGGTGTTAGCCAATGCCTTTTGACTCGAATTTGGAAATTGCCAATTCAATTATGTTGAGATTAAGAATCTGTCTAACCTTGCCATATGCGATTGTTGTCTTTCATTGGACCATGTGAAGCGTCTGCCATGCAATGTTGTGTTGATTAAACCCAATGATGAGATCAAATTTGCAAAATTTAGTGTTGTTCGTATCTCTGCTTGCATGGTGTTGTTTCGGTTTTCAGGGTCCATTGTGACGTTTAGATTTCTTCCATGATCCATGGTGTGCCATCCGTTGGTCTAATTGCTGCTAGTTCTGCATGAAACATGTTTCGCCCTTGTGGTGTGGATGGCCCGTAGATCCCTGAAAACCAAAATTTGGTTCCATCCACATTGTTCTTAAGTAAGATACTTAAGCTAAATGTTCTTGCTTCAGCTTGTATTAGAATGAACTTGGTCGGAGTCCATGCAATCAAAATGCCACCCCTAGTCCCTTGCGCCATTAGAACTTGGTGTGTTTTGTGGTTTGCGTGGTTCTTTGCTATCGGTTTTAGAATTGAAAGCGCAAATTGGAAAAGCAAGGACCTGTGATACAGAATAACAACATATGCACACTGAGTAATTTGAGGGTACAGATTAAGATCAGTAAGATAAATATATAATAATACCAAAATGCATAAATAAGGTCTTCTTCGGTGAGCTGACATTGCACTAAGCATTTGTATTCTTTCCACATGAGTTCTTAAAAAGTCTATATATATATATGAGTGAGCCTATGGTGCTATGCATAGCACGGATGGCTAGTGTACTACGGCTCAATATGGTACTTTTTAAAATCAAAACGGTCGATCCAACCGTTCAATGTGATAACCATATAAATATGTACTTGCAAACTAAATTTTATATTTTTTCAAATTTTTTTACTATTTTTTAGATAAGTAGAATTTTGATGGTCCAGAATTTTCAAAAAGCACTGATTTTTCTACCTATCTAAAAAAATAGTAAACAAATTCGAAAAAATATAAAATTTAGTTTGCAAGTACATATTCATATGATTATCACATTGAACGGTTGGATCGACCGTTAGGATTTTAAAAAGTACCATATTGAGCCGTAGTACACTAGCCATCCTTGCTATGCATAGCACCATAGGCTCATTCTATATATATTTATGTTGAGCTCCTATATTACATCAAAAGTATCATAAGAGAAAAGGATAGGAGGTAATAATAAAAGGATTAAAAGATCTCTTTCATACAACTAAGCTGAGCAGTGATTGAACGTGGAATTACAGGAATGCCCATGATTTTACTATGCGAGTGTGTCTGTCATTGATGACCCTGCTACTGCTCATTGTTTTTAGAAAACCGTCATAGGTCAAATAACATGAAAAGGGAACCAAAACTAATAAATTTAGAAGTGGCATATCTATTGTAATAATTAACAATTTAGTTCAGTAAGAAAATCTAATTTCCCCAACTGAAAGCCATTTGGCATATTCAGGGAAACGGTTACTAATTGCAATGATAGTTTATGTAAATTAGCAATGAACATCTTATAATAGGAGACAACAGTTTGTACTGAGTAAAAATATTGCATTGTTTCTTTTTTATGTTTTGTTGTAACAACATAATTTGATGATAGGTGTTGTACCAACAGCATAAACGTAATTATTGATTATAAGTATTGAAAAGCAATTGAATATGAAGATGGTAATTGCCAAAAAAAAACCTGTCATTTTCAGGTTTGATCTCAACATTAGAGTCATCATCATCGATTTCTCATGGAAATATTCTATTATCAATTTCTTTTCTAGAACCTGTGATTTACTCAAATAAAATTTTTCCAGTTGTAAATAATGGAAAATAATATGAATAATTGTATTGTATATATGTAAATACAGCACAAAATTAACTTTCTAAGAGAAGCTGGCTTGAGCTTCAATTGAACTACAATTGTGCTCGAAAGATAGTGGAGCGAAAACAGAAATCCTAAACCATAGAATTGAATGAGAATCATAAAACTTCAACCCTGAAACAACTAATGAGGAAAACAATTATATTGAAATCATACGTTGAAAAATTTGAACGGAATCGTAAACTATAAATCCCATAATCAGCCATCTCTTCTTATTATTTCATGTTTGATGGAAATGGTATTCACTTCCATGCCTTCATAATTCAGCGAATTATATGAGGGCCTAACTGAAAATTTGGCCCCCGCCATGGATATGGACAGCAGGTAACCATGAAATAGAGCATCAACCTGATCTGGTAGTATCAGTTACCTTTTCTATCCAAATTTTATTACATCAGTGCATGTGGGCATAAATGGATATTAAATACCAGGGGAAAATTATAATAATCAAAGCACACATAATGATATCCATTTTCAATTAAAGCGTACCAGAAGGGGTTTTCTTCTTGTCAAAGAGAAAAGTCATCTCGATTCGTCGAATTTCCATTAAGTTTTCTAAATATTTTATTCTTGCCACATGAACCTTAGTGCTGTCTTATTGTTCTTGTCTTTCATCATTGTTAGAACCTGTAGGTGCAATACAAGTTTAATTTTGACCCTGCTTAAACATCTGGATGTATTTTTGCGAAGTAAAACTTCAGTTTTAGTTGTGAATTATCAAAAGGTGGACAATTTTCTGTAAGTAATGTGGGGAAAAAGATTTGTGACAGCAAAAACATCTGTTTAAATAATTTGTTTTTTTATTTAAAATGCTAACATCACAAATTAGGAGCTTATTTTTTGATGTTGTTCTTATATCAGGCATGGTGGTGGGGTATTAAGATCTGATCTTTGGTACACTATAAACTTGGTACGGTGTATGGTACATTATAGATTTGGATCTTTACACATTTGAGAGGTACCTCTTTGTTGGTATTTGGCTGATACTGTACCAGTTGAGAGTTGTATCTATTGTTTGTGGTATGGCGCGGTAATGTTTAGTTATGTGCTTAATTTTTTTTCTGACGTAATAAATAGGAAAAGTCAGTGGGAAGTTCACACGTGTAATAGATGTCTCATATAGGGCGTGCGGTACAAAATATATGAGAGTAATGTGCAAGGAAAGTAAATTATATTGATATTCCACCATGTAGCATTACAATACACAAAATATGGGTACAAAAGAGGCGGTTACAGTTTCATAAGGCCACATAGGATTGTTACAACAGGTGTAGGCAGACACAAAAAGAGAGGGAAAAAAGAGGAAAAGAAAGGCAAGAAGGTGATCCCATGTGCAGGCGAGGTCAGAAGTAAACATAGCTTTTCTACGGGAGGGGCTTGGTGAAGAGACAGTTCAGAGTTCGGTAAGGTTGGCACGGGCAGAAGGAAAAGGTGTCACAGTTGTTGTTTCATTTCCGTGGAGGCTGGCATGGACACTGTTGGCTGAAGCTGATGTGTCTTGTGTTGTTGGTAGTTGGAGGAGGTTCTGATGGTTCATGCAAATAAGTGTGTTCATGTTCTCTAGGTATTGGAGGCGATTTTGGAGGAGGAGAATTTGGCAGCGTTGTTTCGAGTTTTGTTCGGTCAGTTCCTGTAAGTGTGTATTTGTTTTCAGGGCCTCTAATATGTGGTAATGGGTTATATTTTTTGTCAGAGTGTTGTGATCAAAGTTGGTTTGGTACAACTGTCATGGAGGTAGCGGATTTTGTCGCGTGCTATGTCTAGCTGATCAGCTAGACGGTTGGCGACATCTTCCCAGGCTTTCTTTGTCCGTACAAATACGTAGGAGTTCATGTATGTGGAGACATGGTTGTCTCCCACGTAATATGCATGGATGTAGCGCAATGCCATGCGTGAGGTGACTTCTGTTGTAGGGATATTATCCTCAATAGGAGATGTGAAAGTTTTGTCCAGCGGGTCTCCATTTGTACGGGTAAGGTGAACTACCACCATAACTGTGACTAGACCGCGAATGTCGGTATCTTGACTGTATGTTATGGGGCGAATTCGTAGGTCTGAGGCAAGGTTGGTTAGTAGTTCACGTGCAGCTAAGGGTAGTATTGCCATGTTTGTCATGTATGTTTTGGAAGAGAGGAGTGCCTAATGGGAGTGGGACAAAGGTTGGTAGATGAGGGAATGTTGTTCTCTGTAAGGGTGTAGGAATGTTGTATATACAGTGGGGGGATTGAATGTAGGTGTTGTGGGAGGTTGTGTGATAGTTTGCTGTTAAATAAGGATGGGGGTGGATTTCTTCTGGGTAACTTCTGTAATTTATGGTGTAGTGGGCGGGGGAGTGGTCTAAAGGTGACACTTGTTTGTTTCTATGCTGCTATGAGGTTGACAAGTGTTGGAGGGGTGGGAAAACTTGGACAGGTGTCTACTGGAGATGAGGGTAAGAAGAGTAGGTAGATTAGTTTGTATAACGAATTTTGTTTTTGGGGTTGTTGTAATATATTGGGCCTAGTTCTCTGTTTATCTTTTAAATTTTTTTTTCTTTTGGGCTTCCATGGGTTTAATGGACGAATGGAAGAAAGTATTATGATGTAGCTGATTGGATTTTATTTGCAGATGTATTTCATTTGGAGTTGTATGAGGTGAGGTCGCTTTTTTTGTGGTTAAGTGGGACAGATGTTGGTTGCTGGTGATATGAGGTTTCTAAGTAGCTAACTGATTGTGTAGAGGGGACAAGTGTCTTCTGGGAGAATTTTTCAAAGTTGTATGCCAATTTTAAGTGTACGATGGGATGGATACGGGGAACTTATTTTTAGATAATAGGATCAATGATTTAATTGGGCGTTTATGGATTTTATTAGTTGCTATGGCAGGAATTCTTCACACAGAGGGGACGAAATATTTTTATACAGAGAGTGAAATGAGGTGTTTGTATGAAATGAAGGTACAGTGGGACCTATTTTGATGGAGAATTGACTCATGAGTGTTTTGCAGCTTTTCAAAGTTGTCTAATGTTAGTGGTAGCTGTGTTTCTTCAAAAGTGATGTGAATGGAATGAAGCTCATGTTGGATTAGAAGTTACAGTAGAGGGAAAGTTGGGAGTTTGAGGAGATGAATTTTTTTTTGTGAAGTATTTGTTTTTCATTACAACAATGAGATTTGGAGGCAATGATAGTTTACTTCGTGCGTCGTAACGGGAAGGAAAGTGGGTTACTATTAGAAAAAAGTTAATGTGTAATTGTATAATTTAACTGATGGGAAGTTAGTCATGTTCAGGATGTGGAATTTTAAAATATACAATTTTGTGGAGATTATAGTGGCTTGATTTGTATCTGCCCTTGGGTGCCAACATGGTATTTGTTGAAGCTGAATGAGTCGGCGAGAAATGTGGAAAATGACCTATGTGTAAATGTAAGTTGGATAATGTGGCAATCTGTGTTTTTTTTGTTGAGCGTAGTTAGTATTACTAATTCCCAATGATGTACAATTTGTGGGAGTAATTGTGCAGATGCGTCAATTTACGTTAGTGAAATTGGATATGTATACGAATGTTGTGTCGAAGTCTATGTCATTTAGAAGAGCAGGGCGAAAAGATGAAGGTGGGTGTTTAGAATTTGATAAGGTAGCTGCTAATCTGTATGCTTTATGTGGTGCACACACGACTGTATTATACCTCAATGATGTATGCGTAAGAAATTAAGATGTGATAATTTCGTTGGGGAAATTTGTGGGTTTGGGGCAGTGTTTTCTTGGACTTTTCTTTGACTGTACCAGTTGGTTTTATGAGTTGTTAATTTCAGCAAAATTGGATGACAAGTAGAAATAAGTTCAGATAAGCAAAATGTAGAGTGTAGGAAGAAATATTTGACATAAAGTAAGATAATACCTTGGGAGTTCAAAAGGAAGAAATATTTGACTAAAAAGTGGGGGCAAACTTGTAGCAAGCTTTCTTCTAGATCTGTATGAATAAGCTGAAAATAAAATATTACTCTATCGGACTTGTGTTTTAGAATGTCAAACTAAAGTCACAAATAAGAGTAAGATGATGACAATTGGAGTCTAGACTCCAGATTCGTGAGAAAGCACTTAGAAAGCACTATATGGAAATTGTTGACATCCTCTTTGATAAATGTGCTAAGGTGATCTAAAGTTATATAATGTTGCCTTCCAATCGATAAGCTCTTACGCTTAACTAAGTACTGGTAAGTAACATGATACCAAAGTTCAATCGTTTATTAAACTGGTACTACTGTTGTATACACTGTGACTGTTTGGTATTTTTGTATGAACTTAATGGTCTGACTGAAATAAATGCTAAATAGTAAGAATTAATTGGCAGTTTCAGTAATGAATGATCTGTAGTTTTTTTTTCTTTCCGAATAAACTGACTACTATTGTCAATAAGCAGTCTGTTATTACTTGTAATGGATGGAGAACTATTAAGCACTTTGAAGCAACGTTTGTTAATAATTTAAATGGTAGTCTTCCAATTTCATTAAAATAATCAAGTTTGAAGGAAGCCTCTATACTCAAGCAATGTTTGTTAATAATTTAAATGGTAGTCTTCAAATTTCACTAAAATAAGCAAGTTTGAAGGAAGCCTCTGTACTGAACTGTAAATTCCCAATATAATAGAATTTCACCTCACTAATTACTCAACCTTTGAGCAGTTGATGTTCAGACATGAGGCCTTTTTTTTTGTAGTCGCAAGAAGCTCCATTCCAAATGGGCTTTAATCTCTTTGCAAGGTCTACACCGATGATAGTTACCCTTAGCATCAGTCAGCACACCATTCAAATAGTGAACTCTCTCCAGGAACCTACTTCAAAGTGCTAGTTATCAGACACTGATTTCCAATAATCACCATAAAAGAATAGTGAATATGCAGGAAAAAAAATAATAAAACAAACCTCAGTAACATCACCAAAATGATAGAAGGCACATATAATTTTGGATGGGGCACTTTTGTATTTGTTTTGGATAAAATTATTAAATCCCCATTCTATTTCAACACCCCTTTTACTGTTAACCGAGTCTAATCCATCCACATCCCAAAAGTCAAATCCTACACCTACACCCATCCAGGTTGCTACAAATTATTACTAATACTGTGCACATTTGTAGTTCAGCAAACAGAAAATAGACAAGTGCAAAGCGGTGAGAAATTAATAAGAAAGTTTCCCAGATGTAATTTTATAAGTAGGAGGTAGTGTACAAAACAAAAGTTGTGATGCATATGTTACATGAGTTACACACTGTCAACCACACATAAGTATATCACAAAAAAAAGTAACAAAATAGTAGTGATGGTTGGCTATTATAGTGTCTCAATACGCGTCAGTCATTCATGGTGTGGCAGAGGTTGAGCTTTCATCTTCCGTGGAGCGCATGACACTACAAAGAGTAGCGAAGACTAGAATTGTCATATATGTGTCAAGTGAGTTGTATATAGCGTAGTATATTAAAGTATTTGAGACTTTACTGCATATTGTTGCTGTTATTGTGACATGGAGAGGTTGTGGTTGGTTAGTTAGTCAATTTTGTAGAACTAGGAGGCATATGTTTCTTAGCAGTATGTCAATTTTGGTATCAACTTTCGAAGAAAGCAGGCAGAAATTGAAGAGATACATTATTAAAGTTTTTTCTTTTCAGAAATGAGTAATTACCTGTTGTTGGCATCTTCCTTATTCAGCTGTGGTAAGATCTTCCTTCTCGTTCCGGAAGAGTGAGATGATGCAGGATTCTCGGTGGGTGAGCTGTTAGAGGAGAATGTAATCGACGGGAAGAAAGGGGAATGTTAGGAGGTGAAAATGATGTCGTAGTATATGTTTCAAAATGCAAGGAAATTGGAGATAATTGATTTCAAATATTGTTTTGTTCATACCTAAGGAAAAGGTCAGCAATTTGTGGGAAGAGACATGTGTTCCGCTTTCCTTTAGGGTATAGGTAAGCGGCTGAAATTTCAAGTCGTATTGTGTTGTCATTACAAGCATGTAGCTTCTGCTGTTGAATAATTTTCATTTTTTTAAGTGGTATCTGCAATTGTGTCAAAAGTAACATTTCAATTTTTTTTGAATTAGTTTTAAAATACACAACGTCATAGATTTCCTTTTGATACTTCGTGTCACAACAGTTCACGATCTTTTTTTATAAATTGTTTACAAGCTGTCGTATGAACATTGCAAGAATTAATTAATTAATTAGTCACGGTGCATGTCCTCAGTACTGAATATAAATGCACAGGGTAACCTAGAATTCAGTACAGGCAAGCGCATTATAACATCCGACTTTCATGTCAATTCAATGCAACTTTCGGTGAGTCCATTAATCAAACAAGTTTAGTTATAAGTTTAGATAAAGAATTGAAAATTACAGCCATTACCGCATACTGGAGTTGTCATTGCTCTGGCATAAGTATTTACAGCTCTGCATTTTGCTTGTAGCTCTAATAGCAAATATGCCATGGTCTAGAGACCCGAAATTTTATTCATATCTTTAGAAAAAATTTAAAGCATACCACTGCATGGCTCATATCTCGTTTCAAAGTCTAACCGTGAATTTTTCCAACCTGTTGGGATTAATAATATGTGAAAATCAGAGCTAATAAAATTTATAATCCTAATTACAACAAACTTAGTGTATAGTAAAAATTGGGATGTTGATCAGAGACAATTACACACAACTAAATTTTACTATTTCAATAATGCAAATTCAGATTATGAAAGTTTGTTAATTAAACTAAATTACTACAACTAAAACCTAAAACTGATCGATCGAAAATGTTATGAGATGCAAATTCCTAGGGTTTAGACTATCATCATATTTGACTCAATTCTGATTGGTTTTTACTATAAGCTAGGTACTAATGATTATTGAGAGTTTCTAACCTGCAATTAGTAATCACTCATTTACATGACATGATACCCTACTTTTTTTTTATTATTAAAGTGGGGAGTGCCCACCTGTTTCATATTGAAACAATATAGTTCATACAATAAATCAATAGGACAGAGTACAGAACCCATTGAGACAAAACATACTAAGCAGAAACTAAACACAACAACCTCAGGATAAAAGAAACAACTGAGGCATAGAGACACAATATACAAATTACATGATACCCTACTTAGTCAGAAATTCCAGTAAGGTCTTGGCCTACTAAATGCTTGAATTGATGTGATAGCCTTACAAACAAAGGGTTTCCAAACTTTGCATTACGTACATCGCCGAAACCCTTCTAACTTGGACAATTCATAGCAAGCTTACACTCTCGTAACTTTTTTTTGGAGGTAGAAATAGGGTCATGCCCTTATTTGATTGATATTAAAAAGGTTACATCAGTTATGTAACTAAAATGGAAAAACAATTTCCTCAATAAGTAGTTGAGCTCAAAATAAAAAGATATAAAAAGGAATGAGAATCTATGGAGCTAAAAAGTAAACAAAAAAAAAAAAAAGAGAAAAAAAGGTGGGAAGTACCAAAATGAAGCTACAGTTGATGTGCCAGAGTGCTGGTTGTGTTTCAAGTTTTACTGGTTATATTTCATCTTTTTCTTGTTGTATTTCATGTTATATTGGTTGTTTTTCATCTTCTACTAGTTGTCTTTCATCTTTTAGTAGCTGTTTTTCATCTTCTTTTAGTTGTCTTTCATGTTCTATTGGTTGTCTTTAATCTTGTACTAGTTGTTTTTCATCTTCTTCTCGTTGTCTTTCATGTTCTAATGGGTTGTCTTTCACGTTCTACTGTTGTCTTTCACCTACTAATTGTTGTATTTCATCTTTTACTGGTTGCCTTTCAGGTTTTATTGGTTGTCTTTTTATCTACTACTGGTTGTATTTTATCTTCTATTAGTTATTTTTCATCTTCTTCTAGTTGTTTTTCATCTTGTATTGGTTGTCTTTCATGTTCTACTAGTTGTCTTTTATCTATTACTAGTTGTATTCCATCTTCTTCTATTTGTCATTCATATTCTACTAGTTGTTTTTCATCTTGTACTGGTTGCCTTTCATGTTCTACTGGTTGTCTTTCATCTTCTTCTAATTATGTTTTATCTTGTATTGATTGTCTTTCAGGTTCTAATAGTAGTTTTTCATGTTTTACTGATTGTCTTCCATCTACTACTGGTTGTATTTCATCTTCTTCAAGTTGTATTTAATTTTCTTCTAGTTGTTTTGCATCTTCTACTAGTTTTTCATCTTGTATTGGTTGTCTTTCATGTTCTACTGGTTGTCTTTCATCTTCTTCTAGTTGTCTTTAATCTTGTACTGGCTGTCTTTCTTGTTCTACTAATATTCTTTCATGTTTTACTGATTTTCTTTAATCTACTACTGGTTGTATTTCATCTTCTACAAGTTGTATTTCATCATCCTCTAGTTGTCTTCCATGTTCTATTGGTTGTCTTTCATCTTTTAGTTGTCTTTCATCTTGTACTGGTCGTCTTTCATGTTCTACTGGTAATCTTTCATTTTCTTCTAGTTGTCTTTCATCATCTACTAGTTGTCTTTCATATTCTACTGGTTGTCTTTCATGTTCTACTGGTTATTTTCATTTTTTTCTATTTGTCTTTCATCTCTTTCATCTTGTACTGGTTGTCTTTCATGGTCTATTGGTTGTGTTTCATCTAAGCAAATTCAGATTATGAGAGTTGGTTAATTAAACTAAATTGCTACAACTAAAACCTAAAACTGATCGATCGGCAATGTTATGAGATGCAAATTCCTACGGTTTAGACTATCATTATATTTGACTCAATTCTGATTGGTTTTTACTATAAACTGGGTACTAAAGATTATTTGAGAGTTTCTAATCTGCAATTAGTAATCACTAATTTACATGACATGATACCCTACTTAGTCGGAAATCCCAGTAAGGTTTTGGCCTACTAAGTGGATGAATTGATGTGATTAGCCTAGTGGTACAAACAAAGGATTTCCAAATTTTGCTTTACGTACAACGCCCAATTCCCTTTATCTTTACCCTATTTTTGAAGGTTGGCAAAAAAAATGGTATTCGTCTTTAAATTTTAGTAAGGTCTCCAGCAATTACCTAAGATGACAAGCACACATTTCTAACTTGGACAATTCATAGCAAGCTTACACTCTCGTAACTTTTTTTGTGTGGTAGAAACAGGGTCATGCTCTCATTAATAAAGATTACATCAGTTATGTAACTAAAATGGAAAAAGAATTTGCTGAATAAGTAGTTGAGCTCAAAATAAAAAGAAATAAAAAGGAATGAGAATCTAAGGAGCTAAAAACTAAAACAAAGGAGAAAAAAAAGTTTTGAAAGTACCAAAATGAAGCTACAGTTGACGTGCCAGAGTATTAGTCGTGTTTTATGTTCTACTGGTTGTCTTTCATCTACTACTGGTTGTATTTCATCTTCTTCTAGTTGTCATTCATATTCTATTGGATGTTTTTCATCTTTTACTAGTTGTATTTGATCTTATACTAGTTGTCTTTCATCTTTAGTAGCTATTTTTTATCTTGTACTGGTTGTCTTTCATCTTCTTGTAATTGTTTTCCATCTTGTACTAGTCTTTCATGTTATAATAATAGTTTTCATTTTTTACTGATTGTCTTTCGTCTACTATTAGTTATATTTCATCTTCTTCAAGTTGTTTATCATCTTCATCTAGTTGTCTTTCATCTTGAACAATATGTCTTTCATATTCTACTGGTTGTCTTTCATATACTACTGGTTGTATTTCATCTTCATCTAGTTGTCTTTCATCTTGTCCTGGTTATCTTCCATGTTCTACTAGCTGTCTTTCATTTTTTTTTTAGTTGTCATTCATCTTGTACTGATTGTCTTTTTTTCAAGTTCTAGTGGTTCTCTTTCATTTTCTTTTAATTTTTTTTCATGATCTACTAGTTTTTATTCTTATTCTACTAGTTGTCTTTCATATTCTACTGGTTGTCTTTCATCTACTACTGGTCGTATTTCATCTTCTTATATTTGTCTTTCGTCTTGTACCAGTTGTGATTCATATTCTACTGGTTGTCTTTCATGTTCTAATGATTGTATTTCTTCTTGTACTGGTTGTCTTTCATGTTCTATTGGTTCTCCTTTATTTTCTTCTAGTTGTCTTTCATCATCTACTAGTTGTCATTCATATTCTACTGGTTGTCTTTCATGTTCTACTAGTTGTCTTTTATATTCTTCTAGTTATCTTTCATCTCCTTCTAGTAGCTTTCCATCTTGTACTGGTTGTCTTTCATTTTCTTTTAGTTGTTTTTCATCTTGTACTAGTTGATTTTCATTTTCTTCTAGTTGACTTTCATCATGTACTAGTCGTGTTTCATGTTCTATTAGTTGTCTTTCATCTTTTAGTAGTTGTTTTTCATCTTCTTGTTGTCTTTCATCTTGTACTAGTTGTATTTATTGTTCTACTGGTTGTCTTGCATCTTCTTCTAGTTGTCTTTCATGTTCTACTAGTTGTCTTTCATATTTTTCTAGTAGTATTTCTTCTATATCTAGTTATATTTTATCTGTTTCCAGTTGTCTTTCCTCTTCTTTTAGTTGTCTTTCATCATCTTGTAGTTGTTTTTCATCTTGTACTGGTTGTATTTCATGTTCTACTAGTTGTCTTTCATGTTCTACATGTTCCTTTTCATCTACTACTGGTTATTTTTCAGTTTCTTCTAGTTGTCTTTCATCTTTTACTGGTTTTCTTTCATGCTCTACTTGTTGTCTTTAATGTTCTACTTCTTGTCTTTTATCTACAACTGGTTGTATATCATCTTCTTCTACTTGTCATTAATATTCTACTAATTGTTTTTCATCTTGTACAGTTTATCTTTCATGTTTTACTGATTATATTTCATTTTCATCTAGTTGTCTTTCATAATCTACTGGTTATCTTTCACGTTCAACTGGTTGTATTTCATCTACTACATCTTCTTCAAGTTGTATTTTATCTTCTTCTAGTTGTCTTTCATCTTCTACTAATTATTTTTTATCTTCTTCTAGTTCTTTCATATTGTACTGGTTGTCTTTCATCTTCTACTAGTTGTCTTTCGTATTCTAATAGTTGTATTTCATCATCTTCTAGTTGTCATCCATCTTGTATTGGTGGTCTTTCATGTTCTAATGGTTGTCTTTAATCTTCTTCTAGTTGTCTTTCATCTTTAACTGATTGTTTTTCATTATCTACTTGTTGTATTTATTTTCTTCTAGTTCTCTTTCATCATCTTCTAGTCATCTTTCATTTCTACTAGTTGTTTTTCATCTTCTTCTAGTTGTAGTTCTTCTACCTCTAGTTGTATTTCATCTTTTTCTAGTAGTGTTTCATCTTGTTCTAGTAGTGTTTCATCTTGTTCTTGTTGTCTTTCATGTTTTGCTGGTTATCTTTCATCTTCTTCTAGTTGTCTTTACTCTTGTACTGGTTATTTTTCATCTTCTAGTAGTTGTCTTTCATCTACTACTGGTTGTATTTCATATTTTTCTAGTTGTCATTCATCTTGGAAAGGTGAAATTTTGAGATATACTCATCTGTGGTGGATGCAACTAACTT
>JAJGRW010000922.1:0-25389 GCA_025461045.1 Carex parvula
ATCAATCTCAGAATTATTGTATCAGGAACTCTGTATAAGGAAAAAGCATATAAAGGTACAGTTGATAGTACTGAGTTATGAGTGTATGCCTACCACCATGGATAACATATGTCCCTTCCAATTTTGAAGTTTTTATCTACTTAGCAATTAAAAAATCTCCAGTCAGCAACAGTAGTTTTCTGTTATGTAAAGGTAATCCTAAATATTTGATAGGGAAGTGGGCTGCTTGGCATCTAAAAAGTATGAGCTAAAGTGGATCAATATCATCTCCTACAAAGTAATTTCATTTTTCAAATTAAGCTTAATACCTGATACAGACCTCAAAGGCTTGCATGGCCCACCATGCAGTTCAACTATATCATGTTTAGCTTCTAAAAATAGTATCGTATCATCTGCATAATGCAGTTGGATATTCCTATTATTAAAACAATAGGTCCCTAAACCTCTAGAACATTAGCATGTTTGCCTTTGTGAATATTCTACTAAGTATATCAGCAGCTAAATGAAAAGAAAAGGAGAAAGGGGATCTCCTTGCCTAACCCCTTTTTTGCAATAAAAATAAGGAGTGAGAGCCATTGATATTGACACAAGATTGAGAGCTTATAAGCCATTTATGATCATAAGCCTGGCAAAGTCTATTTTTTATACTACCCTTTGTTTATGATGTGTGCTGTAATGTATAAGCTCTTGACTAAGGACTACATTGTCTAATATATATCTATTAGGTAAGAATGCTGCTTGGCTATCACAATGATTCTATCATAACCTCCTCAAGTCTATGTGTAAGTATTTTAGAGATCAATTTAAAACTACAATTAACCAGGCTAATAGGCCTAAATTATTAATGGTATTAGCATCTTTAACTTTGGGTATTAGACATATGATAGATTGTTAAGCTTATCTAGGTTGAGGGATGATTATGGAAATGTGAACACAGTAATAGAAGATCCTGGTGTATTAAATCCCAAAAAAATTGATAAAATTTAAAAGAAAAACACATCAGAACCTGGTGCCATTTGGTTCACAAAATAAAGCATGTTTAATTTCTTCTAATGTAAAAGGTATGATCAAATGTCATTTTCTGAGTGGTTATTTTATCAGTATCATTCCAGAAAAGGATCTAAGGTAGCATATTTAATACCTTCAGAGCCTAGACACTGTTATAATATTCATAATATGTTTTGTGATATCCTCTAAAGATTGAGTAGGTTGATCATTGATATCTAAAGAGTTTTCTATTTATTTTTTCCTATGATTTGGCTACAATATGAAAGAACTTGGTATTTTGATCTCCTTCTTCTAACCACTGCTGTTTGGCTCTATGTTTCCAGTATAGTTTCTCCTCTAAATACAATTCTTCCAATTGTTTTTTAAGTGACTGCCATTCTGCTAATTCTAAAGTGTCTAAAGGTCTAGATTCCTAAATAATATCTAAAACCTATAATCTATCTAAGATTATTCCTTTTTCCTTTTTCTTATTTCCATAATAGTTCTTGGCCCATCCTTTAATTTTTCTCCTAATAATCCCTAATTTAAGGTTCTAGCTATGAGCTATATCATTGCCTTCAATTGGTGAGTCCTTCCACCATTTGTGAATTAATCTAACAAAATCTTCCTGTTCTAACCATAGAGGATCAAATTTGAATTGATGTCCAGAGTTGGTATGATTAGCTGCTATTGTAAGTAATAATGGGCAGTGATCAGAACCATTTTTGCAAAGATCTACAACTGAAGCTTTTTTATAGTGCTGATCCCAATCAGGGGAGGTGAGAAATCGATCTAAAAGTGCAAAATTCCTACCATTAGACCAAGTGAATTTTCTAGTATGCAATTTATGTTCTATGAGATTATAATTATTGATAAACTGATTAAACATCTACTGAGTTTAACATCAAAATTGAATCCAGATTTTTCTTGGGGATGCCTTATTACATTAAAATCTCCAGTAATAATCCAATAGGATGTATGTCCTACTCTAATACGTGCTAATTCCTTCCAGAGTTCTTTTTTAAGGTTTCTTAAGGTAGGACCATATACTATTGTATACTGCCAAGTTGTTTGATCAACTTTGTTAAACAAATGAATGTCTGCACAGTATTTGTGAAGGCTAGAAGATATAATATCAATTTTATTACTATCTCCACCAAATAATATTCCTCCAAATTTGCCACTAGATGGGAGATAAATCCAAATATCAATTTTTTTTTGGATAATACCCTAAGAATCATATAGAGAATATTCTTTTTTAGTTTCCTTGAATAGCAAGCATGTCTATCTGGTATTTGGTTATGTATCAGATAAAGCATGTCTTTTTCTGGTGGCCTCATGCCTCTAATATCCCGTTAAGTATATCATGGAGAAACTTGGGGATCTCTAAGGAAGCTAGAATTATGTGTATCTAAAGTAGTGGGGAGCTATGTGATAAGAGTCAAACAGAATTTGTGTTTTGATTTTGTTGTATTTCTAATTGTTGAAGGACTTGAGCAAATGTGCTCTTCCATCTGTTGTATAGCTGAGAATAATGATTCTCTATCTTGTGCATTATTACCTAATACTATTTGATATACACTAAACAATTGTTCAATTTGTGGTAATGTTAGCCTATTATAAGGAAATTCTACGTAAGCTGTTACCTGCTAGTTTGGATGGACCAGAGGCTTTTCTTTTTGAGCCCTTTGCAAAATAGGAGTCTGAGCATGATGAGTAGTAATCCTGATACTTCTTCTTGGCACATCTTTGTTGTATCTCCATTCATTAGGAAAGGGAGGAGTATCTACAGGGGCATACTCAGTAGAAGTGTCAGAAAGTTCAACTATTTCTGGAGGAGGATGAGGAGGGGGAATGCTGGGACAGGAGGAAGCACATGTTTTTTTGACAATAGACCTAGGCTGATGAGCAGTGTTTCTAGTAGGAGGTGAGGAGTGATGTCTATTAGTTCTGTGATGTTGGGATGGACTAAGACTGGGAGCTTTCCTGGGGATTGTTGCGGTAGGCAAGTGATGCTTGAGAGTCTTCTTTTTCTTAGACTTGGTGCTGGCTTTTTTCTTAGTGGACTGGGATTTCTTAGCTAGTACTTTACGAGTTCTTTGAGTTAGGGGCAAATCAGGAATTAGATCCCCAATTAGAATACTATCAGCATCACTGTCTGAGGGAGTTTGGTAGAGATGACGTGTTACAGGAGGTAGAACAGTGATGGGATCAGGTTCAGTATCAGAAGGCATTGGTGGAGTGTGTGTATGAGTAGAGTGTGGTTGGTTATCAGAAGACATAGATTGAGTTTGAGTAGAAGGAGTGGGCTTGGGGGCTGTACTAGAGGTAGAACCAGCTCCAGTACCTCTTTCCATTCTATTAATGGCATTAAGTGCGTTCTGAAAGGAGTCTTCATCAGACTTATCATCTGTGTCATACTCATACCCTGTATGATATATATTTTCTTGAGTACAGGGGGATATGAGATTTTTGCCTTGGTCTTGAGGAGGGGACATCCCTAAAACTGGTCTCTGTGTGGGAGGTTCTGTTATCACAACCCCTCCTCTGCGATGTACAGGGGAAGCCAGTACTGGGGTATGGGCTGAGGTATGTGAGGGGTTAAGAGAAGAGGCTCTAGTGAAGGATGGTGGCATGCTTAGAGGAGTGTCTTCCTCCATTGGTCGAAAACCAGATTGTGTTGGAGGTGGAGAGTGAGCAGTATTTGGGTGATCAGGTATTATAACTGGTTCAGGAACTATAGGGGGGATCAGGAATTAGAGGGGGTGGGATGGGAGGGGCCACTCCAAAGGAGTGCCATTGGGGTATGGACGACCATTCAACCTCCCTCTCCATGAATTAATAGGTTCGGTTTGTTCATTCTCAATTTCAAACTCAATGTCATAGGAACAAACAAAGCCAGTTGTATTACGGTGAGTAAGATTATGGTGTTTGGGTAATGCTGAGAGGTCTCCTATACCAATTCGTAAGCGTGCAAAACGATAATCATACCCATTTCGAGATCTAGGGTCTAACTCAAGAACAATGGCCCATTAAGGGCTGAGAAGTCGATTAAATTCCTCCCAGTAGAACAAGTCCATGGGAAAACCGTGTAATCTAATCCAGATAGAGAGTAAGCGCTTACCAGCATTAAACACTGGATCCCATTTGAGAATCAGAAACTGAACTTCTTCCATTCGTAGCCATTTTTTCTGAGTAGCTAGGAGTAGGGCTGTAAATGAGCCGAGTTTGAGCGAGTTACCCCAACTCGAACTCAGCTCATTAAATAAATGAGCGAGTCAACTCGAGTTGGGATGGTAATAACGAGCTGTAGAGCCAACTCGAACTCAGCTCGTTATCAACTCGAGTTGGCTCACAACTCGTTTATAAACTCGTTTAACCAGTTAAATCAATACAACACAAGTTATAAACGAGTTTGAGCTGAGTTTGAGCCGAGTTTGAGCCGAGTTTGGGTTTGGTTTTGGTTATTCGGAATTTTTTGTGTCCAAACTGTGTAACTTTATGTAACTCGAGTTATAAATGAGCGAGTTGGGGTCAGCTCAAACTCAGCTCATTTATTAAACGAGTCAGCCAACTCGAGTTGTAAATGAGCGAGTTAAAGCGAGCTGTAAATGAGCGAGTTACGAGTTCGAGCAATTTTGCCCAGCCCTAGCTAGGAGCCATTCATCAGAGGGTGCTTGGATGACGTAAACAAACTCATCGTAAACAGCCACTCGCCAGAGAAAAGTGGGGTAGGAGTATCGGAGGACCCGTTCAACTTTCTCGGGTCCCCAGGCTGCGATATCGTATAGAAGGAAGCTCTGTTGCAACTCCCGATTATTTGCCTCAGAATCGGGCGTAGAGTTGAACATCATCACTGGAGGATTGATATTCCGAGGTGGGAGTACAGGCCCCGGTTGATCGATCAATGTCGGAGTAGGGCGTGGAGGTTCCGGGCGCATGCGAGGTTGCACCGGTCGATCAGGGGGGACCTGAGGTATCTGGGGCTGAGGATTGTGATTAGACAGTGGCAGTTGATCAACAAACGACCGATTTAGTGGAGCTTGTCCCATGGATGGTGGTGGTGGGGGATCGGAGGTTGAAATTGTCGCGGAATGAGGTTTCCCACGTGGTGATAAGGTCGAGATCGCGAAATACCCCGACGATTGGGGTACGGCGCCATTGATGCCTTCAAACTGGCTTGTTCACTACCAGGGCGGGAAGACGAAGGAGTGTGAAAGGACGTGAGACAGGTGTAGCTTTTATGCCCTGTCTTGTTACAGATAAAACAAATTGTCGCGTTACGGCATGCATTTGCTTTGTGTCCCTTGTCGCCACACTTCAAGCATATCGGATGAGTTGGCGTCGATCGACGTTTGATATTCTCCATACGTGTCTTCAGCAACGCAGATCTCGTCTTTCTCGATTGATCATCAGCTGGCGTGACATGCCAGGGTGGACCAGAGAATGTTGTGAAGTGTGGGCCAATTGGATTAAGGCCCATCGCCATGAGAGACTGAAATTGAGCTCGAGCATGTTGCATATATCGGGCTTTGTATAAGGCCATCTCACTATCTTTTAGTTTTATTCTTTTTTTATTGTTTTTTCTCTGTTTTTTGCAAAATTTAACTATCGCCTCTGAATCGCCATTTTTTTTCGCACAGCTCAGCTCCCTTTCATTCCATTTAAAGACTAACATTGAACCTTAAAAATATTATTTTAATTGTTTCATAAATTATATAGAATATATAATGTATTCGTAAGTCAAACACTCGAAAATAACTTAACAGTGCTAAAAGTGATAATACGAGTATAATTTAAATATTAATCGAGATTCGAGATCCTTGTCAGCAGGGTCTCCGGTTAAAATTGACGGGGACAGTTATCAGCCTTTTTTTTTGCAACCTGAAAACCCACAGTTGCCCAAACCACTATCAGCCAATTAAGTAGTCCGGGAGCATAAATGAACAAGCATTGAAGCACATTTCTCCAGTTCTTTACGCTTCCCAAGAAATACTTTTGCCTGTACCTGGACCACTGAGGAATCAGGTACCTATACAGAAGGCCGCTAACGGTCCAAAGGATGAAATTGTGCGCGAAAATTCCATTCACAAGGGTCTGGTGTTAGAAGGACACTATACTCCACATGTATTTGAATTGAACTTTCCTGTGAGAAAGCCGTCATCTCAAAATATGGCTGAACCTGGATCAAGAACGCCCGAAGAGAACTAGTACACTGTATTATAGTGTTTCTTTATACTGTCAGTTTTAAACGGAGATGAAACTTTTCTCTCATCGTGCTTTCGTGAAGGGTGAACCAGTCTCTATCGTTTTCCACAATTATATAATGAAAGCAAAAAGAAAAAGAAAGAGAAAGAGAAAAAGCTAGTTTAGCGACTGAGAGATAGTGAGAGAAAAAAAAAGAGGAGTACTAGAGGAGCACTCAGACTCAGTGAGAGAAGCCTAAGAGAGAGAGAGAGAGAGAGAGAGAGGCGGAGAGAAGAGGAGCGAACCAAAACCCTAGATGGGCATTTCTCGAGCCCGCCACCGCGCATTCCTCCTTACCCTCTGTTCTCTCTCCTCCCTCTCTCTTCTTGCCACCCCCATCGCCGGCGCCAGCAACTCCGACCTGGTCTACAAAGGTTGCTCCAACCAGACCTCCGCCAACTCCGGGCTCACCTCCGCCATTTCCGCCGTGGCTACTTCCCTCACCACCCAATCCGCTTCAACCAAGTTCTACAAAACCACCTCCTCCAACTCCGGCGGCGGCAGCGCTGTCTTCGGACTTTTCCAGTGCCGAGGTGACCTCAACCCCTCCGACTGTTCCGCCTGCGTCAGCCAAGCCCTTCCCATGTGGGCTCAACTCTGTGGGCCCACTGCTGCGGCTGCTCGGGTCCAGCTCACTGGCTGCCTCGCTTTGTACCAAATCCAAGGTTTCCCTCAGGTCTCTGGCACTCAATTGCTGTACAAAACATGCGGCTCGGGAGGTGGCGGTGGCGATTTTGAGGTAAGGCGTGACACTGCGTTTGCGCAGCTAGAGAGCGGTATCGGGGGTGGGGTTGGGTTCTATGCTACACAGTACCAATCGGTGTACGCAATGGCGCAATGTGAGGGTGATCTGTCTAGTGGGGACTGTGCCGAGTGTATTAACCAAGCTGTGCAGAAGTCGGAGGTTGAGTGTGGTGGGGCCAGCTCAGGCCAGGTGTACCTCGACAAGTGTTACATAAGCTATAACTACTACCATAATGGGTTCCCACATGGCGGTATTGGTGGCGGCGGCGGAGGTGGAGGTATCTATTCAGAGCCTTTTTTATGGTCAATTGGGGTTTTGATTTCGAAGCTCTCTAAACCCTTTTCTTTTTTAATTGTAGGTTATTTTAGGATGATATATGAGTAGCATTAATAATCAATTATTTTGGGTTGCTACTTAGTTCAGTAATTGCTGCTTTTTAAAAAATTGTGGTAGGTGTAAGTGTTCATGGTTCTTTCCTATGTCTGATTTAGTAATTGTTTATAGTTGCTAGTTCAATCTGGTTCAAGTTGTTAGCTTTAATATTCCAATTTAATAGGATTTGGTTGGTAGGGTGATGCATTAAATCTAAACTCACGTGTGCATCACACTATCAATTAAGTATCTCCCCTTCTTTTAATTCTCTCCTCTTTTGCTTTGCTTATGTGGAATTCTTACTTCAATGTAGCTTATAAGAAATACTGTTTGCTGATAAATTTTTACCTCTTTATCTGTTCAGGACAACAGACATCGAAAACAGTTGCAATTGTGCTGGGATCTGCTGTTGGGTTGGGATTTCTGGTGATTTGCTTGCTGTTTGCTAGAAATCTTGTCAAAAAGAAAGAAGGTAAATATTCCTTCATCATTGCTAGAAGCATTTGAATTTCCCATTTTATTCCTTTCAATTTGTTTTTTTATATCTAATCTGGCTTCTCTTTTGCTCTGTGGGCTAACCAAATGTGTACGAGCCAATTTTCAACCTGACTTAGTGCCTGTACTAGTAGTGGACCCAATTGATACCGTGTCAAATTAGCACAGTATGAGGGACAGAGGGTTTCTTTTGTCTTTGATGGTAAAGTAGATCTTTAGCCCTTTAGTAGAACTAAAATAAATCAAGTCTGCAGTTTCAAATGTCATATTAGCTTTTGACAAGTTAATGGCACTATCAGTTGTGATAGTGCTTATTTTCTTTTGCCAAATCGGTGCCAATAAAATTAAATACTTTTAAACAATCAATTTTCATAATTTATACATGTCACACACTACATGCATACAACAATTTGCAACGCTTTGAAATTATTTCGGCATGCATGAAGAGCTAATGAAATTAACGGGTGAAATTTGTCAAACTTTTTTTCAGATCTTGATGGCTTGAAATGAAGTCGAGATAATATAAGTTTTTATATTCATGTAATTTGGATGATATAAATACAGCAAATAATTAAAATTGTTAATTTAAGAACGGGTAAAATAATAATTACCATTTGGCATTGGATCCCTTTTTATAAAATAGGTTTTTATTTTGTCAAAATTTATCTTGAATTTTGAGTAATAATGATACTACATTAAATAATTAAAATTGTTAATTTATGAACGGGTTAAAAAGTAATTACCATTGGCCATTGGGCATTGGATCCCTCTTAAAAAAATATGTTTGTTATTTTGTCAAAAATTTATCTTCAATTTTGAGTGATCATCTGTTCTTTTTTTATTACAGCTTATCTGCTAATATATTTTATTGACCCAATTGCATTGCAGATTACTGAAGACTGATAGTGTGATAGGCAACTAAGAATAGTTTGCTGGATTAATTTATTTTTAGGGTATTTTTGAAAATAGTTTGGGAACTTTTGTCTTTATTAGGTGAGTACGATTCACCGGGGAATTTTTGGTTTTCTTCTGACTTGTGGGCCCCTTCCACCATTAGAGACTAAAAAGAATAGCGGAAATGCTTTTAGATTTTCAAAATTGTACTCACTGTCTCACTGTTGGAAGATGCCTCTTGTCTGTCCCCTTGTACATCTCTCTGTGGAGTAGATAGATGCTTGGTATTTTTTTTTTTTCTTTCATCTCTCAAAGAAATACGTTATGCTCAAATTGAAATTTCACACTTGCTTTCACTGCTTGGTTTATCTTATTTAATAGAAGTTCCACATTTAGTTCTAGTTAAACATAGCTGCTTGATTTCTAAACCTGTACCGTACCTCCATACTTGCATGATTATACGGACTATACCAATTCATTTCTAACTAAAAGCTAGATTTTTTCATCGATTAATTAGTTACGGTAAAAATGCTAATGAAAATGAGAAGAAAAGACGAAAACAGGCTAATACCAAAAGTAGGAATATTTGGAAACAACCAATCCTTGCCGCTTTTTTTATTAGTACCCAAAAAAAAAAAAAATTAGTAAAGCTGCCCTCCCCTTTTTATTAAAACTACCCGGACCGTCCCTTCACTGGGCAGTCCACTGTTCATAGCAAACCGCCCTACTAAATCCTAAATTCTTGTTTTGGACAATTTCTAAAACCCTAAACCCTAAAAATTACCTTACACGTTAGGGTTTAGGGTAATTTTTATGGTTTAGGACAATTTATAAATATGTTATGTGAAAATTGTAAATCATTTAATGTACGGTAATTTTTAGGATTTAGGGTTTAGGGTTTTAAAAATTGTCCAAAATAAGAGTTTAGGGTTTAGAGTTTAGCGTAATTTAACGTAATTTAGTTTAATTCAACATAATTTAACATAATTTCAAGTAATTTAGCGTATTTTAGTATATATGCTAATTATACATCAAAAGAAGTAACCTAACAAATATTTAAAAAAAAAATCCGAATTTTTAGTATTAGAATTCAACATCTTGATATTCATATTGTTTCTAAAAAAAAAAATACTGTTCATAACAAACTGCCCCACAAAAATGATTCAAGATATTTTAATTTAATATATCATTAGAACCACTTGTTAACAACTTGCCAAACGACCTTAAATTATATGGTGAATTCTAATTTAAGGTATATTAACAACTTGCCACTTGTTAATATACTCTAATTAAAGTATATTAGCACTGAAGAACTTGCCAAACGACCTTAAATTAATTATATGGTGGCTCATCTATTGGTGAGTTGAATTTCAACCCATGTATTTGTGGTAGCGAGACCATAAATGGGCCGAATCCGGCGTCTCATTAGCCCATCATAATACAGTGCATGTAGGCTCAGTTTGTTTAAGCATAACGAGTTTAATCCAGGCCTCTTAGCTGGGCTGATTCCCCTGTTATTTAGCTTGTTTACGCCTGGACGGGTTTTTTCTCTCCTAAGTCCTAACACTTCTCCATAGTCCATACAGCTAGGTTTCTGTTGTATATATTTATTCTTAATTCATTGCATAATTAAAATTTTATGAGACGTTACCTGGATGGATTTTGTGACCTGTCCAATGAGAATTTAACACCCTTCATTGTGAAGTATATGGACCCATGTTCACTTAAACTAAGAAAAAAAATGACCTTTCTAATAAATTCAAGCAAATAAGATTTAAGATTATTGGATTATATATGTAATTTTTAATTTTCTTATAAAAATAATTTCTAATAATCGGCGCTACACCAACTAGTACATACTGCCATGTTGATCACTTGTGAAACATATGCATGGTTGTGTGTCATGTCCAGCATTGCCAATTTTATCATTTTGGCCACTGTCAGCTAGTGGCAAAACAGCAGTGACATGTATTCCTCTTGTGAAAAGAAGGCGCAGTGACGCCAGCTCTGTCTCTCTTCGGAGAGATGCATGTTCAATTTTCGATAATAACATCTAAAAGATGCTGAGTGTACCGGGGCCTATAATATATAAAAAAAAAATTCCTAGCAAATAAGACTATATTCACACATTAATTTAGATATGAATTGTGTGCTTTATTCATTAGAGCATCTACATCTCTGGTTCTATTAAAGTTTTAATCTGATGTAACAGTTTTTAATCCAGTTTCAGGGATGTGAGATAGTTTCTTATTTAGAAACTATACAATAAATTTTCTTATTAAGAAATTATCTATGAACTCCATGCTGACCAAATGATTGACTCAAATTATTTATTCTTTTTAATTTGTTACTGACGTGGCTTAATAGAAACTCTAAAATTAATTTCAGAAATGTGAGAATTAGAAACTATAAAGACTTTAATTTTTAAAAAGTATTAACAGTTATTTAAAAACTCAAACTCTGAGATGTAGATGCTCTTACATTTGCAAATCCTCTCATTATGTACACACTTGCATTTTTGGCACACTTCAATTCATAATGGAGCAATTTATGGAGTCATCATCTTATTCGTGCATGCATGATTTAATTAGTATGAGGAACATGTGGAGATCAGAAAGTAGGTTTCTATCACCGGTAAGCTTTAATGAAATGTACCAGAAAATTCATACCATCAATAGTGCAGCTTAGACTAGTTGCTACGGACGGCGGCTGGATTGTCATTTCATATGATGTTACAGATATGTCAATATTAGATACCAGTACTGACAAGACATTCAACGATAAATTCCATCAAACTGATAGAAAGCATCAGATATCCCCCCCTCATTTCACACACGCAGCCATACTTCAGAAGAACTTTTTGTTGAGTCCGACGAAAACCATCATCGATCACTGCAGGACCATCTGTTGAATATAAAACTGAATAGCGGAAGTGTACTTTAATACTTGACTGTCTTGTGCGTGAGAGCGTCATCGATTCGGTTCTTCCAGAATAGCAAGACCCTTTAGAGAATCTCTTTTAGTTCTGCCTTCTCTATAGTCTCTCACACTCTCATCTAATGGAATAATGAAATATGAATGCAGGATAACCTTGTATTCTAGAGACCAAACCTTTATATACAGTCTAAGGGACTCCTAGGCTGTTATATTATGATAATTATTCAATTCAGCCCATAATTAAATTGAATATTACCTCTTAAATTCTACAAATTAAAGACCCACATCCTATGTGACACATTATTGATCAATAAATCATAAACTGCAAATGATCACTTTTAATTGAGCATAAAATTGACAGTATACAATTCATAATTATTTACATATTAGTCCAACGTTGGATTAATGATCCAACATTTTTTTGGTCAATGGGAATGGGAGGCGGTTCATTGGCATTGATCAGACCATATTCTGTGTGATGTTTAGCCGGAGCTATTCGATCCGTATTAAGATTCATACACACTTGATTCGTATGAATCTTAAAGCTGTTCGCCCAAATCTTGATGCAGATCAAGCAACTGCCATGTGCCAACTTCATTAAAGAAAGCACAAGCGACCAACTGCCATGCGCCAATCAACAATAAAAACAAATAGCAATATCAACCACCATGATAAAACGACATTCAAAAATTTGATCAAGGTACACAACTCCTGATTGTGACACCAGTCAATCCTCATATATTAATATGCATGTATTCAAACGTGATGTTTATATTTTATGGAAGACAGGAATTTGAACCAAAAATAATACACTAGTGAATCAGGACATCTGGGCACGAAATTTTTCAGTCACAATGTTAATCGTGTGTGAGTAAACACAAATAAAAAATGACTTTCAAGAGAAGTGCAAACTTTAACCTTTCAATTGTGCAATTGAACACAAAACAGATTTTAATTAATACCGCTCGCTAGTAGTTGTGATTAGCTCTAGAGATAGATAGGAAGTCAATCTGGTCCAAACCCAGTGGGCCCAGGTGCGTGACCACACAAGGGACCGCAATTGTTAGAACGGTCAATATTTCAAACAAGTATTTCAGATACGGTACAGCTTGCCTGAACCTGTACCGTACCTCCATACTTTGCATGATTATACGGACAATACCAATTCATTTCTAACTTGCTTTTATTATTTAGTTACGGTAAAATGCTGACGAAAATGAGAAGAAAACAAGCCAAGACTAAAAGTAGGAGTATTTGGAAACAACCAATCATTGTGGTTGGCAAATAAAGTAAAGCTTACTAAATTATTTTAAAGCATCAGTTTTTTTATAGCAAATGAGCGTTCAAATGTCTCTAATTTTTTGTGTCTCCATTGTGCCTATATTTTTAAATGATGTTTTATAATAATAAAGAGTAGAACTAGGGTGTTCTTAAGCTGACAAAGTCCCTTTGTGAGCTTAATTCAAAAATCTATTGAATTGGCTTCAAACGATGCATCCAAACTGTTGACATCGATCTACTTCACGAGTGATGCGTTTACATGTCAAATTTATAAATTTTCGAACTAATTTAGTATAAAATCAAGCGGTAAAAAAAAATGGTTTATAAGTTAATTTTAATGTGTTCATTTTTCATCATTTTTTGACCGCTTGACTTTTTATTAAATTAGTTTGAAAATTTATAACTTTGACATGTTAACTAGTGTATTGATTAAACCCGGGCGGGTCGACCCGGACCGACCAAACCCGGGACCCGGACCCGACCTTGAACCCGACCCGAACCGTCCTAAAGGGTTGGGTCGGGTTTGAAACGGGTCGGATGCGGTTTTCTGGGCGAAACCCGACCATACCCCCACCGTTTCAACCCGCCTACCCGAACCCGATCCGAACCGGCCAAAACCCGACCCGCCCCGCCCGAACCCGACCCTAAACCCGGCCTAACCCGGGTGAACCCGACCATAACCCGGGTCAAACTCGGCCTAACCCGGGTGAACCCGACCCTAACCCGGGTTAACCCTCCCTAACCCCCCCCCCCCAGACCCGGCGGGACCCGTCCCAACCCGGCCAACCCGACCCCCACCGAAATTTTTCAAATTTTTTTTGAAAAAAACGGTAACTCCCCCCCCCCCCCCCCCCCCAAAAAAAAAAAAAACCCATTAAATATACCCCCATTCTTCATAAATTTTCACATCTCATACTCATTATTCTCAATCTCTCATTCTCTCAATCTCATATTCTCAATTTCTCATACTCTCAATATTTTCATTATTCTCAAATTTTATTTTTATTGTTTAAAAAAAAAGAGTTGCAATTTATTTCATTCTACAAATACGCAAAGGAATTACGAAAGACGAAAGTAGAGGAATTACGAAGGATTTTTTTCATTCTACCTCCCGCAAGATATTTCCGCGAGATTAAAAGGTTAGATTTATTTTTAGTAATTGTTAGATAATTAGAATTAGTTTAAATAGGTTAATTTAGTAATTGTTAGGAATTGTTATATAATTTTTAGTAATTGTTAGTAATGTTTAGAAATTTGTAGTAATTTTGAGTAATTGTTTGTAATTGTTAGTAATTTTTAGTAATTTTTAGATATTGTTAGTAATTGTTAGATAATTTTTAGTAATTGTTAGTAATTTTTAGTAATTGTTAGATATTGTTAGTAATTTTGAGTAATTTGGATTTATATTTAATAGGTTAGATTTTCTTTTTTAAATTCGGATTTATTTTTAAATTTGTTACATAAATAAGCTAGATTTATTTGTTTGTTCGAATAAATGTTATATTTGTTAGATTTTTGAATATGTTAGATTATTGGATTTTATTTTTGAATATGTTAGATTATTGGGTTTGTTAGATTATTATATTTTATTTTGAAATTCGGATTTATTTTGAAATAGGTTAGATTTTATTTTTTTAAATTCGGATTTATTTTGAAATAGGTTAGATTTTTTTTTTTAAATTCGGATTTTTATTTATAAATAGGTTAGATAAATAGATTTGTTAGATAAATATGTTATATTTTATTTTTTAAATTTTGAATATGTTAGATAATAAGATTTGAATATATTATATTGTTGGATATGTTAGATTTTTGAATATGTTAGATTATTGGATTTTATTTTTGAATATGTTAGATTATTGGATTTTATTTTTGAATAGGTTAGATTATTGGATATGTTAGATTATTGGATTTGTTAGATTATTATATTTTATTTTGAAATTCGGATTTATTTTGAAATAGGTTAGATTTTATTTTTTGAAATTCGGATTTATTTTGAAATAGGTTAGATTTTATTTTTTTAAATTCGGATTTTATTTATAAATAGGTTAGATAAATAGATTTGTTAGATAAATATGTTATATTTTATTTTTTAAACTTTGAATATGTTAGATAATAAGATTTGAATATATTAGATTGTTGGATATGTTAGATTTTTGAATATGTTAGATTATTGGATTTTATTTTTGAATATGTTAGATTATTGGATTTTATTTTTGAATTTGTTAGATTATTATATTTTATTTTGAAATTCGGATTTATTTTGAAATAGGTTAGATTTTATTTTTTTAAATTCGGATTTATTTTGAAATAGGTTAGATTTTATTTTTAAATTCGGATTTATTTTGAAATAGGTTAGATTTTATTTTTTTAAATTCGGATTTTATTTTTAATTAGGTTAGATAAATAAGTTATATTTTATTTATGAATTTGTTGGATAGTTAGATTTATTTTTAAACATGTTATCTTTATTTTTAATAGGTTACATTTGAATATTTTGAAATATGTTAGATTTTAGATTTATTTTTAAATATGTTAGATTATTGGATTTGTTAGATTATTGTATTTTATTTTGAATTTCGGATTTATTTTGAAATAGGTTAGATTTTACTTTTTAAAATTCGGATTTTATTTATAAATAGGTTAGATAAATAGATTTATTTTTTAAATAGATTTGAATATGTTAGATTTTATTTTTTAAATTTTTGTTAATTTTTAAATATGTTAGATAAAGAAGTTAGATTTGTTAGATAAATATGTTGGATTTATATTTTATTTTTGAATATGTTGGATTTGGTAGACTTATTTGTTTGAAAATATTTTATTTTGTTAGAGTTATAAGTTGTTGTTGTAAAATAGATTTTTAAAATAAGTTAGAACAAGTTATATTTATTTTGAATTAGACTTATTTTTTCTTAAATATATTTTTTAAATTTGAATTAGAGTTATTTTTTTTAAATTTTGAAATTTGAATTAGACATGTTTTTTTAAATTTGAATTAGGCCTTTTTTTTAATTTGAATTAGACTTCTTTTTTTTAAATTTGAATTAGACTTATTTTTTAAATTTGAAGTAGACTTAGTTTTTTTAAATTTGAATTAGACTTATTTTTTTTTAATTTGAATTAGTCTTATTTTTTTAAATTTGAATTAGACTTATTTTTTTTAAATTTGAATTAGACTTATTTTTTTTAATTTGAATTAGACTTATTTTTTTTAATTTGAATTAGACTTATTTTTTTTAAATTTGAATTAAACTTATTTTTTTAAATTTGAATTAGACTTATTTTTTTTAAATTTGAATTAGACTTATTTTTTTTTAATTTGAATTAGACTTATTTTTTTTAAATTTGAATTAAACTTATTTTTTTTAAATATATATTTTAAATTTGGTGACTTATTTTTTCTTTTTCTTTTTCTTTTTCATTTGAAGTTCGGCAAAGACATTGTTTTTTTTTTTTTTTTCCTTTGAAATTCGGCCAAGGAGCCAGGGACTGGAGGCAGAGGGGTTTCGGATTTTTTTTTTTGAGTAAAGTTGTTGTCCCCCGCACTCCAGTCCCCTAAACGTCTCCCCCATTCTAACTAACTTTGTCAATCATTAAACCACCTTGAAAAACGTGTAAAACGTGTAAAAGATGAGTCCAGTTTTTTTCTTTAAATACTGGATATCTTAAGTATGAATACTTGATGAATTATATATGAATATTTGATATCTTAGGTATGAATACTTTATATTTTGTATGTGAATTAATGTATGTTGAATAGATGTCTGACAGTTGTACTTTGACCGTTAGGGGGACGTTTAGGGGACTGAATGGGGGGGACTGTTAGTCGATCCCTTTTTTTTTCCTTTGGAAATTCGGCCAAGGAGCCAAGGAGGCAGAGGTCAGAGGCTTATGAGCTTTGTTTATTTTTTTTCTTTTTCTTTTACCTTTGAAGTTCGGCAAAGGCAGAGGCTTATGAGCCTAGTTTTTTTTTCTTTTTCTTTTACTTACTTTAATTTAGATTTAATTTAGATTTAATCTAATTTATATTGAATTTAGATTTACATTTAAATAGGTTAGATAATTTCAGATTTATTTTGAATGGATTTAATTTTAATATGTAGAACAAATGTCGGACGAATGGATGTATAGAGCTTCCGCCGATTTATTCGACCCTACGCCATCTGGATACCATCAAAATATGGACACAATAGAAAGTAAGCTTCCACAAAATTCCGCACAAATGCAACCGCCGTATCCACAAAATCCCTCCCAAATGCCACCACATATTTATCATCAACAAGATCCTAACTATTATCTACAAAATCCCTCCCAAATGCCACCACCTAATTACTATTATTCTAACCCTTCATATGGAGCAGGTACTGGATCTACAAGATCTACTCAATACACCGACCCTATAGGAAGCGGTCCCTCGACAAGTGTCCCGGAAATTCAAGTCGAAGTTGTCCCCGTAACCCAAGCCGAAGGTGTTGCTCCCATCGAACCACCGAAAAAGAGGAAAACCAAGGTGCCCGAATACAAGGCTGATTGGTGGCGGTATTATCAAAAGACCATTCATGCGAGTGGAGTTGTCCATACTCTAAATTGTAAGGTACGCGCTTGCAAGGTTATTTACGAGTATAAACTTGCAAATGGTATGTCCACATTTAAGAAACATGCCGATGGTCATGCGAAAAAGGGTGAGCTACCGCAAGAAAATGCGGACCCGCGGTTAGTCCAAACCCTTATGAACCCAGATGGTAGTAGAACCCACCAAAGATATGATGAAAAAATAATGCTTGAAGAATTTGCCCGATATATTGCCCACAAGGAACAACCAATTAGTATGGGTAATTGTAGTAGTTTTGCCTGGCTAGTAATTCGGGGGTGTGCTCAACCATTGTATAAGAGAATTCATCATAGAAAAATGGTACGTGAAATGAAAAACCAGTTTATTCAAAAGAAAAACGACCTACTAGCTACATTTGGATATGCAAATTATAATGTCTCCATTACCTCCGATATATGGACTGCCGGTAAACACGGCCTAGGGTACTCTTGTATTACCGGTCATTGGATCGATGAGAATTGGGTTTTACAAAAACGGGTTTTAAGTTTTTGGGTGTTAGATTCCCCGCACACTGCACAAATTATTTACCATTCAATTATTGAGGTTTTACAAGAATATAATCTCAAAAGGGATTTACGGAACAAGAATTTTTCTATCTCACTCGATAATGCTAGCAACAATGTAGCGTCTATCGATCATTTCATCCGGTCCCTAAACCCAATCATGAATGGTGCACTGTTTCACCAAAAGTGTGCTTGCATATACTAAATTTTACCGTAAAAGATGGCCTTAAAGTAGAAGCCGTAAAGGACTTAATAATTAAATTCAAGGGAGGTATTGCCCATATTTATTCAAACCAAGAAAGAAAACAAAATTTCGCAGCTTTGTGCGAAAGAATAGGTTTGGGCAAAATGAGGGTACCTTGGGATATAGACACCCGTTGGAATTCCACCTACAGGATGCTGCACCGATGCATTCCTTACAAGGCTGCTATAGGGGAGATGTTGAGATCGACGAACGAAGGACAAGCTTTGAAACTCACTGACCCCGAATGGCAGCGAATAATGATGCTTGCACAATTCCTTGGAACATTTTTCACCGCAACCGTGAAATTATCTTGCTCGTACACACCGACAGCACATGAGTTGCTGCACCATCTCTACTATATTTTCAAGGTGTACCGTGATATGGAAGATAGGGATAGTGAGGATTCCCCTCTCCATCCGATCGTAGCAGCCATGAAGGCAAAATTTCTTAAATATTGGGAAGATGTACCCCTCTTGACCGTTCTCGCAAACTGCCTCCATCCGGCATACAAGAATAAGTTCACGGAAAAGTACTTCAAGCCTACAAGAAAAATCTAAAATTAAACTGGAGGGACGAGGAGCCCCGGTACAAAAGGCATTGGAGGACATGTTTGCCATATACAGCGAAAGAAGAAATGCCGACCAACCGCCTTCGACCGGTGACGTGAGGTATGAATATAAATATACATATGTTTTTAATATTTATTATTTATAATATCTACATTATTTGTCCACTAATTTTTTCTATTGTTTTAATAGTCTATCCACACACAGCAGTACTGGATTGTTAGACGACTTCCAGGATGATGACGACCCGACGGGATCCCAAGGTAACACGAACGAGTTAATGAGCTACTGTTTGGGGACCAACGAAAATGAAGGAGTTGACTTCATGGATTGGTGGAGGAGGAATGCAACTGCCTATCCAACACTGGCGATGATGGCCCGTGACATATTTGCTGTGCCCGTGTCAACCGTCCCTTCTGAATCCTGTTTTAGCTCGGCGAACAGGATCCTTACCGATAAAAGAAGTAAGCTGGGTGCACATGTTTTCGAGAGACTTATGTGCTTGAAAGACTGGATTGATGCTGAAAATCGCACGCAACATGCCATGAGATTGGAAGCGTCATCATCCGGTGTCGACACTCAAGAAAGCGGTACCGAGGGACCTGAGCCTAACGAAGATTCGGACGGTGAGCAAGAGAGCGACCTATGGTATATGCACAACAACTACTAGATAGGTAGTGTCGGTATAAAATTCTAACATCTTTTAATCTTTATTGTTATTTTTTTAAATTATAATTTCTAAATATTTCAATTGTTTCATTTTAAAGAATAATTACTAACAAAAAAAAAGTTAGAACTCCGCCTTTGTTATTTTACATAGCCGGTCCCAAGCCCGGAATAAAGGAGGAGGGTAAATTTTGTTTTTAAATCTATTGTTTTAAAATAATTCGGTTTTAAAGATAAAAAATAATTCGGTTTTAAACTAATTCGGTATATCTCGATTTTAGAATAATTTGGTTTTAGACTAATTTGGGTTTAACAAAATTCGATTTTAACTTAATTTGATTTTGTTATAACAAAAATATATTGAGTTCAAATAAAAATAAAAAATAAAAAAAAAAACTGAAAAAAAACACAGATGAAAACGTCTCTGGAAAGAAAAAAAAAACAGAAACAGAAACAGAAAAAAAAAAACCGAACCGGACCTACCCGGACCGGACCGACCCCCGACCCGACCTAACCCGCCCCGACTCAGACCCCAACCCGACCCCCCTACCCGACTCAACCCGTTGACCCGGGCTAACCCGTGCCCGAGTCAATCCGGGGACAGGTCTGGTTTGGACCGGACCGACCCGACCCGAACCCTTTTCAATACTCTAATGTTAACTCATCACTCGTGAAGTAGATTGGTTTCAACGGTTTGGATGTGTCGCTTGAAGCTAATCTGATGGGTTTTTGAGTTAGGCTCACAAAGAGACTTGGTGAGCTTAAGAACACTCTAGTTCTACTCATAATGTAGTACTGAATATTTATGTCGAATTGTCCTTGAGTATTATGTTAACAAGTGGTTCTAATAGTATCTTAAATTAAAGTATCGTGAACCACTTCCTTAGTTTTTATTTAATACTCTAAAGCACTAGCACTTACAATTAACCCCGAAGAACTTGCCAAACGACCTTAAAATAAATTATTTAGTGTTGTTTTGGTTTTAGAAGAAATAAAGACCTTAATAAATTATGTTGGCTTATCTATTGGTAAGTTGAATACCAGCCCATTTCTGGTGGAAATTTTACAAATTGTCTACTTTTTAAAAATTTTAAACAAAATATTCTTCCTCTAAAATAATTAATAAAATATCTTTGTGGGGCCCTCATTTCCCTACCTCCTATTTACTTTTATCAAATTTGACACATCTTTATATTTCATTAGACTTTAATAATGCATACATTTTAGAAAAAATATATATGTAATAAACAATAATTTTTTTGTAAACATGCAATAAATTTTTAGGTAGATAATATATATATCAAATACATGTTTTTGGACCTATCTTAATAAATAGTAAGAAAAATAAAAAAAATGTAAAATTTGATCTGCAAGCACATTTTAATATATCCATCATGTTAAACGGTTTGGATCGACTGTTTAGACTTTGAAAATGTAGGGTGCAATCCGTTGTCACAAAAAAAAACGGTGTAAGTGGATCCCTCATATATATATAATCTAACTGAAAATTTTGTTGCATGTCGACAAAAAAATTGTTGTTTGAATTACATATTCTTTAAAAAAGTTATTCACTCATTAAAGTCTAATGAAAGATAAGGAGGTGTCAAAGTTGATTAGAGTAAATAGGAGGTAGGGATAGAGAGGGGGAGAGGGGAAAATGAGGGCCCCACAAGGATATTTTGTTAATTATTTTAGAGAAAGAGTATTTTGTTTTAAAATTTTGAAAAGAAGGGTAATTTGTAAAATTTCCCGTAGCGCGACCATAAATGGGCCAATCCCGCCTCTTATTAGGCCCATTATAATACATCAAGCATAAATGAATTTAATCCTGGCCTGCTAAGAGCGGTGGTTCCACTACTGATATTTAGCTGAAATTTTATTCATAAGAAAATGAAAAAAAATATTAAAAATAAGAAACGCTGTTCGGAAGATTTCCCATGGCACATCACAACACTGTGAAAAAAGGAAAAAAAAAGAAAAAAGAAAAAGTGGGCCGCCATGGCACATCCCAACCAAAGAAAATTAAGACGAAAAGGTAAGTTTTTTTTTTTTTTTTTTTTATCGCTGCTATGGAGTAAATAGGAGAGATCGACGGGAGATATGAGAGAAAGTGGAGAATCTGCGGGAATCAAATTAAGTTAAAACTGAATTTTGTTAAAACCAAATTAGTCTAAAACCAAATTATTCTAAAACCGAGATATACCGAATTAGTTTAAAACCGAATTATTTTTTATCTTTAAAACCGAATTATTTTAAAACAATAGATTTAAAAACAAAACTTACCCTCCTCCTTTATTCCGGGCTTGGGACCGGCTATGCAAAATAACATAGGCGGAGTTCTAACTTTTTTTTTGTTAGTAATTATTCTTTAAAATGAAACAATTGAAATATTTAGAAATTATAATTTAAAAAAATAACAATAAAGATTAAAAGAGGTTAGAATTTTATACCGACACTACCTATCTAGTAGTTGTTGTGCATATACCATAGGTCGTTCTCTTGCTCACCGTCCGAATCTTCGTTAGGCTCAGGTCCCTCGGTACCGCTTTCTTGAGTGTCGACACCGGATGATGACGCTTCCAATCCCATGACATGTTGCGTGCGATTTTCAGCATCAATCCAGTCTTTCAAGCACACAAGTCTCTCGAAAACATGTGCACCCAGCTTACTTCGTTTATCGGTGAGGATCCTGTTTGCCGAGCTAAAACAGGATTCGGAAGGGACGGTTGACACGGGCACGGCAAATATGTCGCGGGCCATCATCGCCAGTGTTGGATAGGCAGTTGCATTCCTCCTCCACCAATCCATGAAGTCAACTCCTTCATTTTCGTTGGTCCCCAAACAGTAGCTCATTAACTCGTTCGTGTTACCTTGGGATCCCGTCGGGTTGTCATCATCCTGAAAATCGCCTAACAATCCAGTACTGCTGTATGTGGATAGACTATTAAAACAATAGAAAAAATTAGTGGACAAATAATGTAGATATTATAAATAATAAATATTAAAAACATATGTATATTTATATTCATACCTCACGCCACCGGTCGAAGGCGGTTGGTCGGCATTTCTTCTTTCGCTGTATATGGCAAACATGTCCTCCAATGCCTTTTGTACGCGGGGCTCCTCGTCTCTCCAGTTTAATTTTAGATTACTCTTGTAGGCTTGAAGTATTTTTATCGTGAACTTCTTCTTATATGCCGGATGGAGGCAGTTTGCGAGAACGGTCAAGAGCGGTACCTCTTTCCAATATTTAAGAAATTTTACCTTCATGGCGGCTACGATCGGATGGAGAGGGGAATCCTCACTATCCCTATCTTCCATATCACGGTACACCTTGGAAATATAGTAGAGATGGTGCAGCAACTCATGTGCCGTCGGTGAGTACGAGCAAGATAATTTGACGGTTGCCGTGAAAAAGGTTCCAAGGAATTGTGCAAGCATTATTATTCGTTGCCATTCGGGGTCGGTGAGTTCCAAAGCTTGTCATTCGTTCGTCGACCTCAACATCTCCCCTATAGCCGCCTTGTAAGGAATGCATCGGTGCAGCATCCTGTAGGTGGAATTCCAACGGGTGTCTATATCCCAAGGTACCCTCATTTTGCCCAAACCTATTCTTTCGCACAAAGCTGCGAAATTTTGTTTTCTTTCTTGGTTTGAATAAATATGGGCAAGACCTCCCTTGAATTTAATTATCAAGTCCTTTACGGCTTCTACTTTAAGGCCATCTTTTACGGTAAGGTTTAGTATATGGCAAGCACACTTTTGGTGAAACAGTGCACCATTCATGATTGGGTTTAGGGACCGGATGAAATGATCGATGGACGCTACATTGTTGCTAGCATTATCGAATGAGATAGAAAAAATCTTGTTCCGTAAATCCCTTTTGAGATTATATTCTTGTAAAACCTCAATAATTGAATGGTAAATAATTTGTGCAGTGTGCGGGAAATCTAACACCCGAAAACTTATAACCCATTTTTGTAAAATCCAATTCTCATCGATCCAATGATCGGTAATACAAGAGTACCCTAGGCCGTGTTTATCGGCAGTCCATATATCGGAGGTAATGGAGACATTATAATTTGCATATCCAAATATAGCCCGTAGGTCGTTTTTCTTTTGGATAAACTGGTTTTTAATTTCACGTACTATTTTTCTATGATGGATTTTCTTATACAATGGTTGAGCACACCCCCGAATTACAAGCCGGGCAAAACTACTACAATTACCCATACTAATTGGTTGTTCCTTGTGGGCAATATATCGGGTAAATTCTTCAAGCATTATTTTTTCATCATATCTTTGGTGGGTTCTACTACCATCCGGTTTCATAAGGGTTTGGACTAACTGCGGGTCCGCATGTTCTTGTGGTAGCTCACCCTTTTTCGCATGACCATCGGCATGTTTCTTAAATGTGGACATACCATTTGCAAGTTTATACTCGTAAATAACCTTGCAACCGCGTACCTTACATTTTAGAGTATGGACAACTCCACTCGCATGAAAGGTCTTTTGATAATACCGCCACCAATCAGCCTTGTATTCGGGCGCCTTGGTTTTCCTCTTCTTCGGTGGTTCGATGGGAGGAACACCTTCGGCTTGGGTTGCGGGGACAACTTCGACTTGAATTTCCAGGACACTTGTCGAGGGACCGCTTTCTATTGGGGCGGTGTATTGGCTCGATCCACCCGAAGCAGTACCTCCAATATGGGCGGTGTATTGAGTCGATCCTGTAGAAGCAGTACCTGCTCCATATGTGTTTGACCCTAAAAAGTCAAGACTCTAGTTATTTGGATAAAGTGCCATTTAACTATGCAAATGGTCAATTAAAAAGGCCAACCATGCTTTAATTTGACCCATTACCATAAATAGGAATTGAAGTTCATTGAATCAAATTTATGATTAGATTCTACTCGAATAATCATGAATTTTGATATCTCACACAGTTCCTAACTCAAAATGGTCGCAAAAATATTGAATTTACAAAACAGAAATTCTGGATGATGCCACATGGCACGGGGTACCTATAGCATTTGACCTAAGTGCTTTGGGTACAAATTGGGTGTGCAAATGAGTTCTAAAGGGGGGAGGGCCCACTTGTCAGCCACTAGAGCCTTTTTTCGCTACTACCTAAAGATGAAAGAACATGGTGCTCTAAACCTAAACCCGTACACCGAGTCGCCAGTGAGGCGGCCTACAGTGCACCGAGACCATGCATAGGCGACTAGATGTCGCTGGGAATTCAAATTCGGGCTTTTGACCCCTTCGATTACAATGGACTAGGTGCCCGTACACCGTTACTTACCCCTTTGCGCGGCTCACCAAAGACCGAGTCTAGAGAAGGCGACTATGAAAAATTAAAACATGATTGGCCTAGCCTAAGAGAGACCGACAGTGGGCCCCCATTGTCAGCTCTCTCTTCCTCCTTCTCCCTCCCGATTTCAACAAAAATGAAGCTTAAACTCGGGTTTTAAAGGTTGGAGCTTTGTATAAGCCTTTACCTGGGACTAGAGAGCACCTCTATCCCTTTTCTCTTGACCGAAACTCTGAGTTCAGTTGCTATTAGCAAAGCTTCAATTAGGCCGAGAAAGAAGAGCAAATCGAAATTGGAAACTCGAGACTAAGAGCAGTTCAAGCTTTGAAACTCGAGAAGAACACTCTAAAGGCCTACACGATGGTGTATTGACTGCCAATTCGGTTTAAAAGAAAGCAATTTTATGAGCACCATGAATCAGTACCATATCGGGTTTGAGTAATGGCGGCACTGCACATCCAGCTGCTTAGGCGGTGAATTAAGCTTGAGCACATGATAGGGGTATGTTAACAATGCTCTCTGT
>JAJGRW010000922.1:31839-290819 GCA_025461045.1 Carex parvula
CTCCATGGCCTTTGCATAAGCTCCCCAATTTCTCTCTCACCGTTGGCCGATATCGTCCCGACCTATCATGAAAATACAAAATCAGCAACTATAAAACAAGATCAGTACAGTATTACTAACAGTAAGTAACTGGCATTGAACAAACCTGAGCTATCTCTTCAGAGGTGCTGATCATTCTAGCCTTGCTTTTCAAGTTGGTCACCACAGAATCAACAGCCATGGAAATGCCACGTCTCAGATCCATTGCATTCATTCCAGCAGCCACCGACTTGCAACCCTCGGCGAATATTGCCTTTGTAAGAACAGTTGCACATGTTGTACCTGCACCAACAGCAAACAAAATAACAAATATTTTTAACCTAAGCTCCTAATAAGTTGAAGTTTTTAACTTGTACTTACAAATAAAAGCTTAAAACAACATTTACCCAATCCAGAATTTAAAATCAAGCATATTGCTTAGATACAAGGACTATATTAATGTAAAAATCATAACATGCACATTACAAGGACCCAAAGAAACCTATATATCATGAAATGAATATTGTATTGGATTAAAGAATTCAAAGCTCCAAGTGAATAAAAAAAAGAGGAATCACAATTGGATCAGCTTAAAAAAAAGACGTACCATCACCAGCAACATCATTGGTTGCATTAGCAACCTGCTTGACAAGGCTGGCCCATGTTCTTTGTTCTGTCCTTAAATTCAATGCTCTTAGCAACTGTGACACCGTCCTTTGTGACTTTAGGTGCACCAAAACTTTGCTCAATCACAACGGTACGACCCTGGCCAAAGGTACAATATAGGTTTATAGGTAACTGAAATAAGGGGAACAGCAAACTGATTTTATATCAGTCAGTCAAAAGAAAATCAACAGATTATAACTTGCGTGTATTTACCTTGGGGCCCATTGTAACTTTAACGGCATCTGCTAGTTCTTCAACACCTTTCAACATCAATGCCCGAGCTTCAACTCCAAACTTGATATCTTTTGCTGCATAATTTCTGTTCCAGGCTAGCCTGCTTCCAACCTGTAGCATACAAAAATTTGGATTCTCAAATCAGTTCAATTTATAAAGGAACCTAGTTGAGCCTAAGATAATCTAATAGTCCCCCGATTTCCAGGTAAGAAGCAATTCAGACAATGCTAGCATTATTATAAAAGGCCAACAGAAAATAACTAAAGTTTTTGACAGCCAGATAGGAACCGATGAAAATCTAAAAATAATCTAATGTGATAACGCTCAGAGCTAGTTCATATCAGCCACACTTCTATATTCAAAACCTTCCCAACGCCAAATCTAGTATAACCATAAATGAGAGGAGACACAAAATTCAAAGTTAATTTGATGTACAATCACTCATGAACAGATCTTCCCTAAGAAAAAAAAAAGTGCTCTCACCTGTCTAGAGCTGCTCGCAGCGTTCCTAAAAATAGAGGAAAAATTGATTTTAGAGATCGAGAAAAAATAACTTAATAGCTTCTAATACAGGATGAAAGCATTTCAATGGATATTCGAACTGAACTCTCACCTGGTCTTGGAGGCTAGACTAGCTGCGGCGCGATACATTTTCGAGCAAACAAAAGGGAGGAAAATTGGGTGTCACTAGGGAGTTCGAAATTAGTGAAGATAGATCGCGAGAGAAAGAGTGGAGGCTTGCTGCGGATCGTTTCACTCTGCTGCTTGGGCAAGAAGGCAATGGGGGCGGGGATTATAGAGAGAGGAATGGTAGTCTCTAGAAACAAAGGGTTTAGGGCTTTTTGTTTATTTTTTTTAATATTTTTAATTTAAAATGGTTTAGGGTTTTACCATGTTCGTGCCGAGAGCAGATTCGACGCGGCGCGTAGTGGTTTGACCGGTTCGCGGCCCGGCCCAAGGTTGGATTCAGAAGAGGATAGACCGGGTCCGGGTCTATAAAGCTGAAATCGGGTTCGGGTCTTTTGCGCCTTGTCCAGTATTTGGGTAAAGTCCGAGAGTCGAGACAAGTCAGCTGCGCAGATCGCTTACACTGAGCAGTGTTTTAAGTAAAGGTAGGCGGTCGTCGACGAACGTGGAGCTGTTAAGTGATTAACTAAAAATAATTAGAAATAATTTGTCATAATTAGAAATACTCGATCAATTAGTTAAAAAAATTCATGACATTTTAGTCACCGCCAACAACTAATTGACTGATTAATCGGCCTAGACGGACGTTTTTTACAACACTGACACCGAGTAATCATCCTCTGCCGTACTTCACGTGATCAGATAAAATCCTGATCGTCAGTTGAGAATTCAGGCGTATTTAGATTTTGCGGACCGCGTTAAGATTCTTGCAAAATAAACGAACGTTTCGGATTTAACATAATCGCATGAGGTATCTGAGGTGATCCGCTTACACCTGCTTACCTGGCTGGAAAAATTAGGACTTATCGAGTCAATTGTCTAGAATTTGACGAGCATAAAAAGGGGTTTACTATATAAGCCGGTAGTTTTAAAATTGAATGTTTCATTAAAAAAATATATTATATTGATCTAAGCTTAATTTTATAATCAGACGGCTGAAAATCCAAGTATGAAACCATCTTTTAGCTAGCATCGCTTCCTCTGTGAGGTATTTAAGTGTCTGGAGTCTATAGAATTAAGTCCCCGTTCACTTTTTAACAATTTTGTATATAATGAAGATCAATGTGAATTCATATTGACACGTCTTATCTCGGAGAGTTAGACTGTATGTATGTTAGTTGGATCGAGTTAGTCGAATGTGCGAGATAGGAAGGAGGTAAGGTATTTAACTCTTTCTTATACAGATGTTTTGTATGAATGAAATTGCTAGCTTCTTACTCGGTCGAGTTTCGGATTTTATATAGGTCATCCGGTGACTGTCACATAGGAGCCACGTAGGACTGGTGACGCTCGCATAAAAGCGGTGACCATCCTGAGCTCGCTCGAGTAGGTCTTTATCGGACTGTTGCGGGGACCGCCAAACCCAACTATATTGTCGGGCTCGAGGGGGGTTGTCGATGATGAACTCGGTATTTGGAACCATGAGCTCTTGGTACATGGTCCTATCACATATCCACTAAGGTAACATAATATTAGAGTTTAAATTTTGACCGTCTGATTAGAATCCGGACCAATTTGGTCCAAAATGGAATTCTTTAATTTTCGTGTCAAAATAGATCGGACGGTCTGAATCCAAATCCAAATATTATGTTACCTTAGGTGATAGTCATATTCCTAGACGATGCTTAATCAAAAGGTACATTTGACGATTAATTTGAGCTTTCGATACAGCACCGAATAATTCTTATAATACGCTCACGAAACAAACTTACAAAAACACAGATAATTCTCTATAGAACTTCCTAGGAAAATCACACCATAAGGTAATCAAGCTAACCAAGTTTATAAAGATGCAACATATAACTAACGACCAACAGTTCATAAAGATAACAACACAGCATGCTTAGTTGATTCTACAAATTCAGTGCATTTCATCCAACGCCAAGATGGTGCTCAAGTTCATGGGGCTCATATAATCGATTGTACCGGTCATCATATGGTTAACGATCAACCTGTTCGCTCTCTCTGTAGGGTGGTATGCGTCCCAGAACACATATTCATTCCGGTTTTTGCACAAGTTGGATAGCATATTGCATATACCAATGCCATTATAGCGCCCCTGTCCGCAACATGCTACCTTTCCGGTTTTAAAATCTAACAAAAAGAAGAAAAAAAAATCTTACATATCATGTTTGATTTAACAAGGATTATCATAGAGCAAAGAAAGCTAGTAATAATGGGAAATAGATAATGTGGTTAATGGTTTTATTACCATGAGCTCTGGGATTCATAATAAAGTCAAAGTGCATGCGGTTAGAATTGGCCGAGATGAACACATCGGACCCGAATTGTGAGTTTAACTCCTTCAAAGCTTTCTCCACTCGGGGATTGAACAAGTCGGCAGCTCGCATCAGCTCCCTCGCGCAGCGGCCGCTGGTGCTTCTCATGGCTATTTCAGCCGGTGCACACCCGAGAGGACCAGTTCCTGTGACAATTATGCGCCGTGCACCCAAATCATACATCCTCTACAATTGAGAAAAAAAAAAAAGGTGGATTGAGAATCTCTTCATAGTTCTCATGCATATGCTATATATACAAAATTTCAAATCAAGATAAAGTTGAGAATATATCTACGCACGCACCGCAAGAATTTTCTTATACTCGGAAATCAGATAGTTGACGTAGTCTGGAAGTGAAAACTCTCGTGATCTGACAGAGTATGGCAGAAGGTAATAATTGTTAACGAAGTCGTTGCCTCCGATGGTGATGAGAACAAGTCCTTTATTGACTAGCTCTTTCGCCTTGTCAGCACCTATGTGGGAGATTAGTTTTCTCTGGTACTCCATGAACTTTTGGAGCTGCTCATCTATCCTAATTATGTTCACCTGTAAATTATGATCGATTTTAATAAAAGATGGTAATTTCAAGAGCGTTATCGTCATGGGGCTTGCCGTAGTAACGAATTGACATTCTTCCTTCTTTTTATTTTGCCAATTGTACCAGAATTTTTTTTTCCCTTTTGCAACCAAAAGCAAAACTATATTCTGTCTTGTCATTTTGTTGTCAAATAATACTTTATTAAATTTCTTCAAGATAAAAACCAGAAAAGAGCACGCAACCTAGAATGATCGATGCAGACAAATAATATAAGAACATCTTACAAATTGAAAGCCAGTGTCGTTTAGAATTCCAACCCCAGCAGAAGCAAAATTGGCACCAACTAATAGCTTCTCACCACGATGCTCGGGACTTAAGCAAGGTAACGGTGGTTCGGAACCAATGTACTCACCTGAGATGTATAACAGTTTGTCAGTTGTGCCTAAAAAGCTTTTCCATAAGAAGTACATGTGCTTTTTCAGTTCAAATTTCCATGGCACCTGTTCTCAAATTGCATTATATGAAATGATCATGATGAATAGAGAAAATATTAGGAACAAAAAAAAATGTACTTACTGATTAGGTCAGGGATGTTGAGACCATTAGAGAACCTGCCTGTTGCCCTGTGAGTCGGATAATCGATTCCATAAGGAAATGTGTCAGCTCGCGCCTCAGTTACCAAGTAATTGTTGTTGCCACTATCAACTAGAGAATCACCAAATATAAGAAAGCACGTCCGGCATCCAAAGGGAGAACTAGCGTCGATAGAATAATGAGACCAAGAAAGGGAAACAGTATCAACTTAGAGGGTTGCATTTTTTATTGCACTATGATTGATGTACACCTAAGAGAATTCAGAGTTATCAAAACAAATGCACTTCTCATGAGAATGAAGTGGTTTGGGAGAGCTTTATATATAGAGGGCTTAGTTGGTGATGATATATTTACATTATTTTTCTAGTGTAACCTACTAAAACAGATGAATCAATGTAAAGTTTAGTTGTAGCTAGAGAATCGGCTTCACCTTTGTGGGTTTTACTGATCTTCTTCAACGGTAGTTGGTTGCTTTCCTCTCTATAGAAAGTCAATTGATTCATAGTGGATAATCATTAAACTATAATTAGCTAAATTAACTAGAGACCGTATGTTAAAAGACGTTCGTGTTCAAATGAATACAATCACCTTTATGTCGCACCAAAATTTTCTGATATTAATAAGAAAGACATCTAAATTCAACAACATTGAATTATTTTTTAATCAAAAGTGGCACCTAGAACAGCCATGGGCCCATGGTTTGGTATATATTGAACATACTATGGCGTAAAACATTGCAGTAACCTTTATGGTTTTTCTTAATTTCTTTCTTAGAGCTCCCAAGCTCAAAACCAAATTCTGATTTAGTGGTCGAGGGAAATTATTAAAAGATTGACAATATTGTTCCATTTTGAAGCAATACCAGTGGGGTTGTGGATAGTATAACTTGTTTTTGCTAAAATTCCCAAGTGTTGTTATTCGTAAACCATGTAGTAAGTCAACATGAGTGAGTTTAGGTTAATATGCATATTATGGATTAACTCGTGTTATGGATTTTTATCTCTAATTTTTAATTTCAAACAGTCGATCCGAATTATTAAATTTGATCTTCACATGAAAATGTGCTTGAAGGCCGAATTTTACATATTTTAAAAAAAATTTACTACTCTTTTAGATTGGTAGAAAATTACTACTTTCAAATGGTCCAGAAATTTTAGATTTTCTACTTACCTAAAAAAAATAGTAAAAGAATTCTAAGAAAAATGTAAAATTTGGTCTCCATGTACATTTTCATATGGAGATTATGTTTAACGGTTCACATCGATTGTTTGAGCTTTGAAATAGAAATCTGGATCCATAGCACTGGTCGATCCGTAATATGCATATTACCATAGTCTAACTCAGGCAACATAATCAACATAATTAACACTGCTAATATAAGAAAACTGCTCTTTATATATATATAGTTTATTTTAGAAGGCAGATCAATAAACGCTACAGATGGTAGCACAACAATGAAGAGCCGAAAGTAGGTCTATTATTTAGATGCGTAGATAACAAAAAAACAAAGTTGAGAGCCATGTGATTTTTTATGTTTGCTTGTTTGTGCTTGGAATAGAGGTTCAATGAAGTCCATTTCTACTTCTTTTCCCGCTTCTCTTCTAGCTTTTACTCTGCGATGTATACAAACTATTATGAAGGGTGTTCAAAGTCCACACAATTTGCCTCGTTGTAAGCATAATGCATCGCCATTTTTAGACTGTTTATTCAATGCTCACAACAACCCGTGCGACTGAATGTATTAAGGAGGTCGATCTCACATGAGATTAGTACTTATACATATGTATCATGAAAGAATGATATTCAACATAACCAAGTTCTCAATTTTCATTATGAGTAACTGGAGACCATGAATGTAACAATAAGGACCCCTTTTTCTTTCTGAAAATAGTGGCACATGACACCAAATTCCATAAACTTAAAAGAGTCGCAACACAGCCTACAGATGACTTGAAGTTGGCACCATCCAGCCAAACCAGAATTCATATCACCCAAGATACCTCAAATTTTGAGTTTCGATTCTGACCGGTCTGATCTGCTTTGACATGAATATTAAGGGTCCTGTGCATTCCATCTTGGACCGGATTGGCGGAAGTTCTGATTCCGGATTGGCCGAGATTCTAATTCGGCAATCCAAATCCAAACTCTTCAGGGGATCCGAACTCACCGAAGTACCAACCAAACCTAAACCGACTTAACAGTAAACCCTGGTACCTACGAGCAAAATAACTCTCCCCGCTCAAATTACTTGAATGGGTTTCTTAAAACCTTTTGCTAGAACTATTATATCAGTTGCTAGAACTATTTGAACCCTTGATTTGAACAATTGACATCTGGAGTAAAACCTTTTCAACTTCCAACAAAATTAGAGCAGCAAAACTATTTTACGGTATAAAATTAAACCTACCCCATTCAAAATGTACATGTCCGATGGACCAGGTAGCTTTAACATGCAGAAACAAAAATCAGAGAAAAACAAGAACAAAATATAACCAGGGATAAATGGTTGCCGGATATGTACATGAGCTACTCAAAGAAAACTTGGTGTGTCCTTGATTATACATACATAAGAAACCTGCAAACCTAAAACAACTAAAACTGGAACAAACTGGATTAAGCTACTCTACCAGACTACTTGAACACTAATAGCTTTTCTGAACATCATATCTCAAGCGCCCGCTACGCTTGTATGGTGTCTCATCAACTGTCCTTCTAACATAATCCAAGAAAGGCTCTGATTGAGGAGATGACGGGAGTACTGTAGTACCAGTCTGACGAACAGGAGTGGAAGGTGCAAAAACTGGGGTACTTGGAGTTGGCCCTGCTCGGTTGACAGGTGGCGGTGTTCTCTGGGGCCTATCATAGCACTTCCAGAACAAGAATACTGTGATAATCAATGCAGCACACGTAAAGAAAATTCCAATCCTTCTAACAATGGTTGCCTCAGTTAATTTTCCTGTGGTTTTTTCGGCCTCATAGACAACATGAACTTCTTCTCTCAAGCCTGTAGAGCATAAGAGTCACATTAATATACAACCAGAGAAGGCACAAGGCAGTAGCTAACACCGTAAAGCAAACATTTAAGTGTGAAGAATGCAGGAATAGATACCTGTGGCGGGGAGATAAAATACTATTTTATCGCTGAATGGTTTTCTCTTTAGCAATTGAACCTATAATGAAAACAAGGCAGCAAAATTCAACAGTGTTGTAAAGCTTATGCAATCCATTTTCTAGGTGTGGCTTTTACTCTTTTACCTGGTACTCAGTTTGGCCGGTAATGCCGAAGTCAACCACCTTAACAAGGTGGACAGACATGAGATCTTTAAATTTCCAGGTCAACTCAAGATCTGTAAAATAACCGAAAACCCAAATAAAAGCAAACTGTAGATGACAAGTTATCAATTGAATAAAGCCAAAAAATTATCAGTACCTGTATTCCCAACAATTATTATCATGCTCGTATTAGAGCTGGGTGATAAATTCACCTGCACTAACCCAATCATGTATTAGCACTAGTCAAAAATGTTTCTACAAAAAAATGTATGATTGATTGTTCATAGTACCTGTCTAGCTCCTAGAATAGAAAATCCCCCGACAACTGGAGCTGTTACAACTGCCCTGACATTTGGATCATTTCTTACAGATGCTGTAATGGAAATATCTATGAATCTTTTCTTAGTAGCTATGCTTTCTGGATCAACTTTTGAATCCAACATGAAGCTCAACAAATTTTCAGGGGGATGTGGAAAGAATAAGCAATAAGATTTCTCGGTGAATCTGTCAGTCCATGGCTTAGAATAACTACATACAAATCAATAGATCAGATAATACAGAATAATTAATATAAAAAAGGCTTTTTGCAAGGGAAAAAAAAACACCAATTATCTTATCTCACAAAAGATCATAGACTATTTTTGGACAGAGGGCATAATTCCATTGGTCTCAATTTAGAGGCTAAAAAAACTTGAAAATTTTGAAACTGCATGCTAATGATTTTTTTTTTTCTAACACAGTATCTAAATTCTTGATTTAAAATTTTAGATGCAAAGCTTTCTTTTTTTTTTTTCTTTTTTTCGCAAATACTAATGGTAGCAAGTGTTTTGCTGCAGAAAGTCAGCTAGGAACAAATTGTGGTTTTTTTGGCAGATTCAAAATAAACATAATGTAAATAACCAAAACCAAAAAAAATTTACCCAACAAAAGCTGGTTCCACTTTGCAATCATATGGCACGTTAACAAGCTTGCTTGTTGCCGCTATCTTGTGGTCCTTAGGGTCACTGTTTTAATCAGAAGAAAAAAGTATAAACAATAGCAACAGGAACAGTGAGGCTATGGTACTATGCATAGCGCAGATTGGTCCGTACTATGGATCAATATCTTTATTTTTCAAAGTCTAAACAATCGACCTTAACCGTTTAACATGATATCTTTATGAAAATGTACTTGTTGATCAAATTTTACATTTTATAAAAATTTTACTATTTTTTTAGATAGGTATAAAATCACTTGATCTAAAAATTCTAGACCATTCAAAAGTAGTGATTTTCTACCTATCTAAAAAATAGTAAAAAAATGTAAAATTTGATATACAAGTACATTTTCATATGGAGATCATGTTGAATGGTTCAGATCAACTTTTTGGACTTTGAAAATGAAGATATTGATACATAGTACGGACCAATCCACGCTATGCATAGTACCATAGCCTCACTCCAACAGCAATATAGTTTAGCAGGGGGAGGCGAAGGATTAAGGTGAGGAGAAACTAAGTTATTACCTGAACCTTGCACTAAACTTGTAACCATCAGATGGGAACTGAACATTAGTCAAGGTCTCAGCTGGTGCACCAAGAATGACTTGGTTCACATTCCTCACTGTGATTGCTGTCTCAAGCTTTAGGTCTGAACTTTCAAAAATCACTGCATTTTATGAACAACAATTAGCAGCAAATCACTTCACTTGAAAATGCAAACTAGTTTAGCGGCAATGCATACCTTTTACTGTACCAACACCATGCGCATGTGCTTCCCCCGTCATTTTATGTATTGTTAAAACACTTTCATTTCCACTTGACCATTTGCCCGACCAAGCTTTACTATCTGTGCCATTACCAACGCATTATATGATTAAAGTAAAAAATTATACACTACACCTATTAATCTACAGTAAGGCATGAAAAAGGTTTACAAACTCTAGGAAATTTTTATTTACCATCTCCAACAATATTGAAGTTAACATATTGGCCAACGCTCAAGTTTGGATCTCTGGGATAGATTTGAGCACCAACAGATACCTGACAAAAGAAAGAAAATATTGGTATAGAGAGAAAGTGATATCAAAATACAAGTTTTAGTGCAACAAAAAAAACAGAGAGCATGCTGATTAACAATAGAGCATTTTCTTTAAGAACAGGCATCTTAAAAGTATTGACAAATACTGTCGAAAGAAATAACATGTTACCACTAAGAAATCTGACTTCCTTGGATTGTTGCCAATGCTTATCTTAATAAGAGCTGTCCCAGGGCGTCTTGCCTTGATTAAGAGTATAGGAAATAAAAAGGACAATTATTTGAGGAAATTTCCATGTGACAGATGCAAAAGAAATGTTCAGAGAAAAGATTAATCAAGTTTTATCCTACATTGGATAGCTAATTCCATCAGGACAGTCAAGGAGAGAATTTTGATAACAAAAAACGAAAATTCTCTCCAAAAAAATGTGAAAAGAAACACTGAATTGAACCGAACCTGTAGAACAAAACGTCTACGATCTTTCTCCGTATAATTAACATCCTTTAGCACAAAGATAGACAAAATATCAGGATAATTTGTCTCAATATCCATGGGCACAACTCCATTTGCTTCAGCAAATACATAGCCTTGCAGAAACCAAAAAGATCTAGGTCATAATCAGTTGACACTAAAAAATAAATAAATTCAAAACATGACACATTAGCTGGAAACAAAATACCTAATTCATCACAGTACAGAGTATCCAGCTCAAACTTATCACCAATTGCAAGAAATGCTGCCTGAACTGAAGATGTTGAGGCAGCTATCCTTACTTGTGAAACCTGTATTATAAGAAAAAAAGATAAAAATAGAAATGAAATGCTGACATAATATATTTAAAATTGATCAATAATATCATAAGCTTATAATGCTAATTTCAGGAATACCTCAAATCGGGTTGCTCTAACGTACATCCAACTTTTATGTATATCCATTTGATATCTTGAAAAATACTGTTCAAATTAGAAAACTAAAATAGTAGATGTATTCTTCATTTCTTAAATAGCACATGTATCAATTTGGGTCGATTAAAAGATGTTTAGACTTCCATCAAGCAATTTAAAAATTTTAACGGTGGAGCTTTAATGGCTTTATGATGGATGACCAATTATATTCCAAATTAACTCAAATTTGACAATTGAGAACACACTACAATTTTAATTTTTTTTATTTGAACAATATTTTTCAAGATAACAAAGGGATGTATTATGGAAGTTGGATGAACACTAGAATTGCCCAAATCACAAAATATAACAAGCAAGTCATAGCTCACTGACCATCTTATATCACAATTATTAAATTCATCCCTCCTCTCTCTTGAATGCCATATAAACCCATTCTTCTCATTTATATAAAATTAAACTATGAGGCAATGTCCTTTTTTTAATATCTTTCTGAAGTACCTGATCATTAACATAAGTAATTATTTATTTTATTTTTCTTCCTAAACCAAGAACATGTATATCCAATCCAATGATATTATCCTATCAAAAAAGGAGGCAACAACAGATTTTTTTGTTTTGCAGAAATTATGCCACTTTTTCTTTGTTATCAATGATATTTCTCGTTTTTAGGGATATTAAGCTAGTTAGCTAGGAATGTGATTTAACTTTAGTGTTGTTTCTTTCTCTTTCACTTCTTCTCTATTTTTCTGTTTTACTTCGTTTTCCCTCAAACCACATACATCCATGTGCAAATGCTAACCAGAATCTGTGCAGAATATTTACCTTGGCAACTCTTATGCATGCTGCTATTTCCTCCCTACCAGTCCCTTGATCTTTCACTTTTATACAGCCAAGATCATCATTCCTTCCGGTCATGACACAACTTCCTTTAACACTTATTGTTTCTTCAATTTCTTGCTTAATAAGGGCACCGTTCCTTTCACAAGGCCTTAGCATTGTGTAAGTCAAACCACCTCGACCAGGCAGAAGGCGTGACATGCTATAAAATGGTGGCAATAACCATGTGATAGGTAGACCTAGTGCAAGAGGAGGATTCGGGACAACTGTTACTAACTTGGAGCCATTGTATAGCATCCGTTGAACTCTGCCAAAATTTACAAAGTCGCAAGATATCGAGACAGAAACATCTGATTTCCCTGCAGATCTGGTATATAAGAGGATTTTAAAAAATTTGACAATTCCTTGTGTAATGTCGAATAAGAATTTTAATGTTTACCCAAGATTACAATCAGTGGTTTAATAGTTGCCTAAATGAAATGTTCTATGAACAGCATAAAATTCTACAAATGCGGTTACTGATGTCATTCAAATTTTAAATACCTTCCAACTAGCAGATTTTTGTAAGCATGGTTTTTGTCTCCGTAGGCTAGTTCTTCAGTTAGTGCTTCTTCGTCCGATTTAAATTTTAGAACCTAAAAAGGTCGAAGCTACCATTTAGTCAAAACTGCATTCATGCCTATAGGAGTTGAGAAAGTATAAATGCATGCAAAGAAACAGTCACCTCTTCATTCTCTATCATCCAATTGTAAGCTTGACAAATACCGTAAAATGAAAAAAGGTCACCCTGGACAAAACAAACATAAATCAATCACCATATTTACATAATCCCAAACAATTTCTTATTTTTCTAAATCTGATAGAGCTACCAGATATCCCAAACAATAAAATTAGTATGTAATAAGTTACCTTGGGGAAAGAAGGAAAAACTGGCATAATACAGCCAACACACATCCGTTCACTCTGGGAATTCAAACTCAGAGCTGAAGGGATCCCCACTTCAACAGTACCAATGGCATCACAAATGAAAGAACCACTTCTCGTATATGCAATAGCACGAATAGTCTAACCTTGCAGGTGCAACAAGTTTAGATGAAACTGAATATGATAAAGCAAAGGAAAACTACTCATAAATGAAAGATTTGACTGAAAAAAGACAAGAGAAGATTTGCTTCCGCTATATATATTACAACTATAACAGGTCCTTTACCCCATTTTGTCTGTTAATACAGTTTTTGCTTGAATTTTGTATTTTTCTTAAATTAGCAAGCACATTTTATATTTAACTAAGGCGGAAGATTTAAGATATGCATCAGAAAGAATGGTAAATTGATACTTACAGCATTGCCAACAGAGTTTGCTAAAAGCCTCCCAGAAGTACTGTTGAGTTTCACAGCTTGTTCATTCATGCTTGCATATTCTACCACTGCATCAAGCTTTGGACCACCTTCCACCGAAAGCTACAGAAATAAGAGAAGAAATAAAAACATTTAAAAAGAATGAAATGAACAAAATATAAAAGATGAGAAGTGTAAAAATATTAGCTTCACATAAGAAGCAAAAGGAAGCTGAATGGATAAAAACAATATTAATGTTTAGATTCAAAAGAACATTCACCGCATAAGAAGCACCAGGCACAAGATAGATATATTCAGGATGCAGTTGTAATCTCTTGTACACTTCAACCTCAATATGTTCACTTAATATTCTTTTTCCTGACATTTGCCTTGCACTGACCTGAAAATATCGCCTCATAGTTAGCAACACACCAATGTTCAAGCAAAAAAAGGTCAGAAGCTAAAGTTAGTAATACTGATGTCTGCATGAAATTTTTACCAACTTACATAGAGAGACGTCATTCCAAGATGTACAGCCTTAACTGAAAATTTACGTGCATCCCTTCCTGAAGAGTTGGTTATTTTGATAAGCTCAAGAACTTCACCATCAGTGTGCACGATAATGTCCATGAACATGTACTACAGCAGTATAAACAAACATACAAACAAACAAAAAGTGATATAATAACACAAGGTAAATTATTGCTCAAGGATGAGGGCATAAAATCTAAGAATTTAAAAAGAACCTGAGAAAAGTCAAAAGTGTCTCCATCCTGAGTCCCAGCTAGGATTTCAAAATTTCTTTCTGTACCTTCCTGAAAAAAAAAATAATAATAAACAAACATATAAGCAGAGAAAATAAACAAACAATTTAAACAATTAATAGAAGAGTAAAAACTAGTGAGAGCTTAATCTCACCAAAGTGGTCCGTGAGTTTAATCGCAAAATTGATCGGACTGGCTTCAAACGACATATTCAAACCATCCAAACTGATCTTTTACATCGCCAAATTTCTAAATGTATAAAAGTCAAATGTTCAAAAAATAAATACTGAACGCATTAATATAATATTTAAACCTTCGACTTTTTCCCACTTGATTTAAATGAACTAAACATTTTACAAATTTGACGTGTAAATTCATCACTCGTAAAAGTAGATCAGTTTAAACAGTTTGGATTCATCGTTTGAAGCAATCCAATAGATTCAAGGTTAAGCTTGTGAGCAACCTAGGTGAGCTTAAGGTAACTGTAATATTACTTGCTAATAAAATGTGCAGAATATGAGCCCTTCATGACTTACCATAAGACTAATCTGCTCAGGAGAAATTATCTTTATCCACTCAACATTTGTCACTTTTATCTGTAAAACATGCAATGCCTCTTTATCAGTTCCTGAGTTAACTTTTTAATGACTGCATGAGTAAACTTACGAGCGAAGAGCAAAAATAATGTCATACTGTAGCAGAAGCAACTGTGCTCGGAGAAAGCCCAATATCATGAACTGCAACTAAAGCAGTTCCCAAGCCTATAACTCCAACAACCAGGTTGGTACAATGAACTCCTTCAGGATGTTGAATAATTTGTACCACCTGCGTATCATTTGAGGCAGCTTCTAGAAAGCATGTCCCGCCACTAATAGACAAACTAATCTGCAAAAGCAATATAAGTGAGCTAAACCAAGAAAAAGTAATTCATACAACATAAAGATGCAAAACAAGAGCATCTAGATACCTTTGCTTCTGGATGATAGACTAGCACTATTGACTCTGGTGTTACTCTCAGTGATGACATTATCTGTTACCGAGCAAAAAAAAAAAAAAAAATTCTGGTAAGTAACACCTCTATTCAAATACTTCAATAAAATAAGAATTTTCAGATGGTTTGTACACCTGTAGCTCAAGGGTGTCAGATAAGTCATCCTTTCCAATGCCTAGAAGAAGAGAATTCACTTTTGCTTGCAGATTACGAATAGTTAATTCAGAAAAGCCAAGCACAGAAGCACGGATAATGCACTGCATGCACAAACAATAATATGAACTCCAAAATCAGATTGATCCAAATCAATTGGAAGTTTTACTTAAGCAGGTGAAAGAGAACACAAAAAAAAAAAATTAAAATAACATTTTTTCAGGAAGTCACCAGTTAAGACCAGTAACATGTCCTAAAATACTAGGTGAGGCTCTATTTTAATTTATGTTATCCTCCTCTTTCCTATTAATTTATTTCTTTTTCAGTGTGATGACTTTGCCCGCAATTGAAGGTGGGGGGAGGGATATGGTAGCTTTTTTGCTTTCAGGTGTTTTAGATGGTAACTAAATGCCCTCATGATCAAGTTATGATCATTGAAGTTGTAAAAACCAAATAATCCAATTTGAATTCCAGTTTGTTTGGTTCAGTTAAGGTTCAGTTGAATATAATTTTGGTTTTCATAAGTTCGGTTACATTTGCACCGAACCGACCGATTTGACTACCCCTATACCTAAATAAAAAATTGTACTATGATCATCAAGTAAAACAGGTTATGCTGATCAAAGCATAAGTAGCATACCAATCCAGTTGAATTCTGAAGAATCAAAAACTGTTCCCAAGTGGATATTTCAAGACTCGCAACATCTTTTACAGCATCCAAATAAGCCAGACCATCACAGCCAATCAGCTCCCACTTTAAAGAAAGTGATGATGCATTGGCAAAAATTTTGTCGGTGGCATGTATAGCAACAGCAGCTAAACGGATAGCTTGTCCATTGGACACAACAATGGGATTAGCTTGGATTCTCCCTGGATTACGATCTGCGCTGCTTGCTGCCCTTATTACATGAATTGCATTTTCTGTCAGCATGCACAAGAAATTATTAAATTCAACAACTTCTGGGCCAGTTATCAATTGTATTGAGGCAAAATGAATTACCAGGTTCATTGGCGATCAATGTGATTGATGATGGAATGTCACACACAACAAGCAAGTGTGTACTCTCTATGGCAGGCAGAGGATGATCGCCTCCAGCAAGGTTTCCACGAGAAAAGTGCAATTTCTGCATAGTTAAAACGTACTAGTTAAGAATTGTACTAAAGGATAACATTGCAGCAATGTTTACAGTTATACTTACATAGTCCCCTCTTCTTTCACAAGAAATCCGATACATCTGATGAGATAGTCGGTTTACCACAACAGCATCTGTTGTCGAGCTGTCAGGTTGCTCAAAAACATGCAGAGCATCTACAAATTCAACCCTTGGGCTCCACCTTTGAGGCCCTCCAAATAAATGTATGTCCATTGTTGACCCAGGAACAAGGTACAATTCATCTAAACCTTTTCTCTCTGTAATCCAACCCTCAATTTCAGTTTCTGACAAATTGACATAGTATCCACCATATCGGCTTCCACTTGCAGCCTGATAAACTACAAGCGGGTAGTATGCAGACACCACTGTAGCTGCCTTAAGAACTGTGGGCCCGTCTGATGACTTAGAATAAGAACGTGTCTCATAGGTCAATGCTGCAGCAACTGTGGCTCGGCCGGCAGCAGAAGCATGTAGATACACCCACCCACAGGGAGATCCATGCTTTTCATCAATGTTCATGAGCCCTACTGATTTCTCAATGATCTTGAAGGATTCAGTTTCAGAACTTAATCTCCAAAGAATCAAAGAACTGAAAGCATCACATCTCATGAAATGGTCCCCTTCAAGAAAGAAAATGAACATAGACATCTCAGCAATTAGTAATTAAGAGGAACACAAGCACCTATTCTAAAGAAGATTGACAGATTTTGTACAGAAGACTAAGAAAGCATGTTAAGCACCATTAGAAGCTCTTAATGTCACAGCAACATGCAGTTTTGAGCCTACAACTGCCTCAACAGGATGACCCGGGACAAAAACCATGGACTTAGGAAAGGAAACGCTGATTACCACCTATCAAAAGAAAAAAAGGTATTAAGAAAACATTGATGACATATAAGAAAGCAGCCCTACATGCAGAAAAGACAATCTAAGAGGTAACTAACCTCATCGTAATTAAGAGAATCATAAGTTGACTCAGCTTTGACTGTGGCATCACCAGGCCCTCTCGCATATGCAACACCAGAAGAAGAAATTGATATAATGGACTCGTCAGAGGAGAACCACTTAAAGTCAGTCAATGACCTGCCACAACCTTTAAAGTAAAACCAGTTAACAGCTAACAATTTTCTTTTTCACAGAAACCTATCATAGGGATAAGAATACAGTTAAATTGATATGGTAGGCCAATGACTTCTTTTCCCTTTCTTCCTGTTTATGGTTCTTTTCTTTTCTAATTGAACTGACAAATTTTATGCCCTCTAGTTGGTTCTCATAAACCTCATTGTAAGAAGCCCAGAATAGGTGAATCATACTTTGGCTGATACCATGCCATATGAAACGAATGTACCAGGCCTGACAGGTATTGCCTACTGCAAAAACTCTCTCTTAAACAAAGATAGGAAATCATCAACCTCCTACAGGCTTCAGCTTAAGTTCCTGAAATATTCCAGGAACCCAAGGGAGGCGAACAATTTTGGAATATTCTGTTTGCTCGTCAAAGAATAGTTGAACTTTATTGCAGACATTCACTTCATGGACAAGCTTGATAACCTAAAACATAACAGCAACTATAATAAGTTCATATAAATCAAATAGGTTCGAGACATAAAAAAAAAGACAAACTACATCATTCAGATTCAATCATAGGATAACTGGCCTATATGACTGGTAAACAATATCTACTCCTGCAATATACACTGAGTCTTACAAACAACCATGGTGTATCCATTGTGTATATCAAACGAACTGCTAGGTCTATTTTGCAACATAACAATGTACGTATAAGCCGGCTAATCACTATACAAAAAAATAAACAAATAAACTGCAAAACTTCAAAGCAGACATGAAATAAGATTAACCTCTGCTGGTGCTGAGATGTCTCTTTGGTAAGTTATTGAAGCAGTTAAAGAGCCTTTTCCCTCAGAAATTGGCGTTAACAATCTAGAGTTATGCCAATCAGTTGCAGCGACATGATCATCAGGCAATAGAGACAGTTCCCAATAGTTGAATGTACTGCTCTCCAGCTTGGGTTCATTTTTCTGCTAGGAAAGAAAATTAAATGAAATTATGAAAGAAATGAACACATTAAGTTCGACACAAAGGGCTCGTTTGGCAACCATAGGAATAGCGGAATAGCACGCCATTCCAACTAGAAATTATTACCAAATGCGTATTAGAAGGTTCGGAATAGTGCTAGAATAGGTTATTCTGCAATTTGAGCAAATAGCTCCAATAGAGGATTGGTGGTGCACGGAATAGCGATTCTTATTATTTTTTAGAATATTATATTAATTATTTATTATATTATTATTGTATGTAACTACTAATATTATCATTTTTATATTATATTATTTACATTATTATTATTATTATCGATATCATTATTACTATCATATTATTATTATTTTTATATTATTGTCATTGTCAACATCATCTTTATTATTATTATTAAAAATATTATTATTATCCCACAGTCTATGTTTCCAATTAGCATTTTACCAAACAATATTTTCACTCTTCTGAACACTAATCTATCACTATTCTACTTTTGCTATTCAAATAGTACCATAACACTTTTCCTTTATTTGCCTAACAGGTCCAAAAAGGAAAATTTTAGAAGTTGAAATTGTATAATGACAAAACCAAAGAATACCTCTGTTAAATATATCTCATCTGCTTCTGATCTTGCCGGAAAAGCTTTCAGAATAACTACATACTCTTGCCCAGGAAAAACATACCAGGAAAGAGAAGAATTAATTGGTGCTACAACTTCAAAGGGAGCTGAATCATTTATCATAGGTTGTAAATAGAGAATGATTTCTCGTGGTACTACAACATGCAAAGCTGAAGTCTGAATGTGACCAGAAATCCTAACGTCCTCTACAACAATTTCAGAAAACCCGATATCCAAGGCCTGAACAGTTCCAAGCATGCTATCAACCAATATTACCGAGTGGTTAGTCGCATACCACTTATGATGCGGCGATGGTAATTCAACAACTGGAAAGAAAAGAAAAAAAAAAAAAAAACTTTAGATACAACTACAGGATTTACAGTTATCTTGCAAATTAAAACCCAATTCTTTTATCTTATTAGCAAATAACCCCCCAAGCTTTTCACATTTCGAACAAGCACCAAATTTGCCAAAAAAAAGACTAAATTACTGTATTAGAATCAAGATTAAGTATTGACAACTTTGCCCCTAATTTTGGAGAAATTATTTATCTTTGCAACCGAAATTGAGCATAAAATTAAGCAAAAGCTACCTTTTGCAGCATTGAGGCGAATGATTTGAAGCCTGTAAATTATCACAGAACCTACAGTGACAAAGACTGGTGATGGAGGATCCAAAGACATAGCTTCTGCGACTGTTAAAACAATTGTGTCAACAACATGCTCTAGCTTTGGCTCCATTAATTGCACACTAACAACCTCTTGACCAATTTCAATTCCCTTCACCACATGCAAATCTGATCCCAAACCCTGTAGTACAAAATGCCAACCAACAGTTAGACACCACAATTAGCCACCACAAACACCAAAACAGAATGTGAAAAATCAGTCTTATTTTGCATACTTGATCTTCTATCTCTATTTGCATCTCTAGATCACCACAGAACCCACCACAATCACTCAAAGGTGTCTCCTTCAGTGGAACATGAAAGAGGTGATGTTTGTAATCGGCTTTGCCGGATTTTGGGAGAAGTTGCCATAAAAAACGGAGACCGGCCAAAGATGAGAACACATTATCTGCAGAGATACGCAACTTATTAAAATGCTCACATTTCCATCTGAAACTCTCACAAGCCTTAGCTTGTTCAAATTTGAAGTGGTAGTAGCACCAAAACCGGTAGCAGTGAAAACAAACATGGTTTCCACTAACTAGCAGCACATATTGTTACAAGATCTGATTGGTAAATGCCTACATGGTATCACCAACGCAGTTCACAGCAAACAATAGATGGAAAATCCAATGAAGCCGCAAAAAACCAATATATGACTGACTATCCAGTAAATGTACAAGAAAGTACCAGCATTCATTGGTACTGTACTTAATCTGCCAGTGCATACTCAACATAAGAAAAGAAAAAAAAAAGCATAAAATGAGAAAACAAATCCTGGCAAAAAAGAGATAATAACAATCAGTGATAGTACCTTCATCATCAAAACCACGAATTTGCAACACAGCAAGTTCATCCAGATCAATTTTGACAGCATGGTGAAATATCTGGATCCTTGAAATGTTGTCAATGATAACTTTACATCGTATGGCTGTACCACTGATGAGATCAGTAGCATATACAGAGGTCTCTTTCCTGCCCACATAAGGGGATTTTGACACCAATCGAGCACTAGTTGAGCACCGGCTGGTAGCATTATACTCCGGTTCCACTGAAAGAATATCATGATGGTCCCATGACCTGTAACAGAGGAAATAGCACGTCATCGTGCATTTAACATTTGGGGTTAATCACTAGTTTGCGTTTATCATTTCTCACTCTCAACTAAGTATAATTAGTGTAATATTACTATCTAAAAAGGAAATTTCTTATTCGTGCTAAACAGCTCCTTGCTCATTAGTGATCAGGCCACAAGCCAGTATGTAATCAAACCAGCCCCTCCCCCCTGCCCCCTACCCATCCAAAAATAAGTCCTGATAATAAAATGAAAAGATAGAGGATAGGAAACTAAGGAAAGACGTAACAATCTTGAAACTAAATAGAGAAGAAGTACCATCTGAAGCAGCCATCGCTCCCTTGAAGGCGATATTCTACCGGGTTTGTCATGCGAGGGGGCAAGAGGATGTTCAAATCCGTTATGTGGGGCCCAGGGGACGCCAGAGCCACCACCTTCGCCGGAAGCCACGACGCAACTGCCGACAAAACCACCACCGCTAGAACCACCGAGCCCATTGTTGAGGGACGGGGCTATCTAGCGCGAGAGAGAAACCCTAGCGGGAGGGTTTAAGAAAGGAGAACGGAAGAGGTACTGAAGCGAGTGAGGGGACAGTGAGGCAGCGAGGCAGGGTTACCAGGGTATCGATGGAAAGTAAAAAAATTTAACTAAGCGTGTTTAGACTTGGGATAGTGGCTCCGAATCGAGCACGAGGAGCTCAAAAAGGAATAATTAAAGTCGAGAACCTTTATTAATAGCGAGATTTGGTCGGAGCCCCGAATGTCGGAATGTGGGATTTGGGAAGCAATTAGCTCTAAAATCAAACTGGTGGTACAGCAGACAGTTCCATCTCCATCGTAAATTATTTGTTGAGGAGGTTTTAAATGTCTTTATTTTTGTGTCAGTGTCTTTATTTTTAAAATTTTTAATAAATTAAAATTTAAAATTTAAAAGTTAAAATAAAACCGCTGAATATGATTTACATCATTTTATCTATGTACGTATAACAAATTATAGCATTTCAATTTTGTTTTGGTTATCATCAGAACTTGTAAAAAACGTACTAATTTGAATAATTTCTAGATGTTGATTTTTCAACTTATTGATTCACATAAAAAGAAAATCAAAATGTGATAATCTTTTATGAGCACATAGAGAAATAACATAGATCATATCTAACGGTTTTATTTTGACTTTTTAAGTTTTAAATTTTGAGTTATTAAAGTTTTTAAAAATGAAGGCACCGTGGAGACAAAAAATAGAGGCATTTGAACCCTCCTCTTATTTGTTTGTTGGTTCTCCGGACTTTGCCAAAAATTATCTATTAGAAAAGTTAAATTTAAAAATAATTTTATATTTCATAAGGTTTGGATAATTTTTTTTTTGTCTTCGAAGCTAAAGATGTGTATAATAATAACAGTACCATTATACCGCAATCTCAGAAAAGATAAATTCATTTAAGAATTATAATCACATAAGTTACCAAAAAAAAAGTTACATGATACTTACTGTTAAAATATGAAACAGAATTCAAATTATAACGGTTAGTTTATTTAATATAATAGGAAATAGTGTACCGTAGGAAATAGTGTTTTGTAATTTAGCGGTAGGGAACAATGCATTCCAACGGCTAGTTTTTGAATGGCTTGTAACTATAAATAAGGACTTATGTAAAGCTGAAAAATAAGATTGCAATATAATTTGGTTTCTAAATCTCTTCTTTCTTCATCTTACAAAAATAACATGGTATCAGAGCAAAAGACTCCATGACCGAAAAACCACAACAAATTTCAGCAAAAGAAAAATGGTTCAAAAAGAAGCAACGAACTTCTCAAAGCTAACAAATACTTTGCTCAATGGCAAAAATTACGTGTCATGGGCAAGGGCAGCATCCAGGGCCCTGAGTGGTCGAGAGATGTTAGAATACATCACTGGTGAAAATAAAAAAAACCAGAAAAATTGCAGATCCAAACAAGCTAAATCCCTATAAAAAGACGGCAACAAAACAATGGAGAACAACAAATGATAGAATCATCACCTCACTAATAAGCTCCATGGAGCCGGCTGTATCCGACCTCTTTATAATGACCGAAACAGCATATGAGTTGTGGGAAGCGGTAAAAGCTATGTATAGTTAGCAAAATAATTTCTCACATATTTATCAACTTATGCAGGAGATCCAACAAGAAAAACAAGGGTCGAGAAACCATACTGAGTACCTTAGTGCTCTTGAAAAAAAAACGCAATGAGCTTTGATCCTACTAGCCAATAACAACTGGCCACACTTCAAAGCGAGCTGAGGAGGATGATATTTTTCAATACCTCGCGGGTCTAAACCCGAGTTATGAAGCAGTAAGATCTCAAATCATGACCACAGTACCTCTTCCTCCTTATTCTCAAATTAAAAGTTTAATTCAACAAGAAGAAAGTAGGAGACTTGCCATGAATGGTCCACATATTGCAAACCATGAGGGACACGAGACCTATGGCTTAGCCGTAAAAAATCTCAATTTTAATCAAAACTCTAGCTTTCAAAATTGCTCAAATCAATCAAAAAAATAAGAAGTGTAACCACTATAAAAAAGATGGTTACACTCGTGATAGGTGTTGGCATCTCTATCATCATCTCAGACTAAAAAAATTCAAAGGCAACAATAAGAATCGAATTTGGGAGAAAAACAGTGAAAAAAATAGAAGTTATGTTGTTTCTAATGAAGGGAATGGTTTTAATAGGCTAGTGGGTTCGTCTGGAAATAGATTGACTGCCAAACTGTTAATGGATTCAATTACAATGCTGGCGGACCCAATAAGGAGACCTCCAATGGACCCTCTATTCCGGGCGCTGGCGGGTCACTCTGGAACTGGTCAGAGAGTTTTTCACTGGTGAGTCACTTTCAAACGGGTCAAGAAGCATTCTAGGCTGATAGATGTAAATTAAATACACCGTCGATCTAGTTTTTATCATAAAATAACACCAAATATCTTGTATTTTAAATATAAAATGAATAGAATACACCTAGAATCAAGTTACTGCGTTCGCTCGGCTTTACAATGCAGGAAACAATGCAAAATGAAGAAAAAGTCTCCCAGTGCGGACGCACTCACAGCCAGTGCGGACGCACTCAGTACTTAGTCAAATTTCCAGCATCGCAGAACTTCACAGACAAAAAGTCCGAGCGTAATGCGTCCGCATTCACCTCCAGTGCTAGTGGGGTCATCCGCACTCACTACTTAGCTGATTTTTGCAACTTTCAGATTCTTCAGGAAAACAGAAAATTCCAAGGCCAGTGCGGACGCACTCAGAGAAAAACACAGAAAATCCAGAAAAGAAAACTTGGAACCAAAGGAAAGTTGGAGCCAGTGCGACTCAGACCATCCGCACTCACCACCAGTACGGATGCACTGGACCCGCAGACAGCCAGAAATTCACGTTTTCAATAGGTTTTCTATTTTTGGCACATCAGGGACACGTTTTAGAAGGCCAAAAATAGACATGGCGGTCTGAGGAGTGCACCCACTAACTCCACTTCTAGCTTCTAAATTGGAGAAGATTTTTGGCTATAAAAGAAGAGGAATTTCATCTCTCTCATCATCCACTATTACATATCCATTTTCCACAAATTGAGAGAGAGGGATCTGCAGAAATTCTCGAAGTTCTGAAGGCTTTTCAAGAAAGGAGAAGAAGAAGATTCGAGCAAGGAGTCGGTAAGATCGAGGTTTTTGATCTAAGAAAGGGTGTAATCATTTCTTTATTTCATTTCTTATTGTTTTTGCCAAACTTTGTTATGGATCTCTCCAAGAGAGAGTAGTTCTCTTTCTAGGGGTTTAGGTCAATGCATGAATTTGTTTAATTATATCTTATTCGGATATTTGTTTTTATTATGATAGTTTTATCGGATTTGATTGTTAATTTATGTGATTTATCATTTGTGCTAATTATATAGTTTAGTACTTGAATTGGACAAGTCCCACTTTGGATTCGAAAGAGCCAAAGTAGTTAGGATGGGATAGGAGAGTACCAAATTATGAGTACAAATACCTTAGAATTTGGATTAGAAGCGATCGTACTTTGATATCCAAACCGGAACTATAGAAATTAGGGTTAGGGTTTGGTGAAGAACGACCGTGAAGTCAAACCCATAATCAGGACACCTTAGAACAAATATTGATATATACTTTGGAGCATGTGACTTAAATATCCCTCTAGGTTAGTGACAGTCCTAGAATTCGAGGAACATTAATCCATCCACCTAAAGTATTTGTATCAATATTTGTTCCAAAGGCTAACATCAAGCTTAATGGGTCTAGATAGCTAGGGTGAAGAATGACCGTGAAGTCCGAAACTATCTAGGCACGTTATTAATTCACGATAGTGACCCTTTTTAATACTTTTAGGTTAGAAACCTCATCAAATCAAACATTAATTCAAACAAACCGAATAAATAGAATTAGCAAGAAATTGTAGACCGAATGCCCCTAGATCTCTTACTTGAAAACAAACCAATCTTTCTTTCCTTTATTTTTTTTATTTACATTTATTGTTTGAAACTCCTTTCTTCCGGGTATTGAACCCAAACTTAGGATTTTAGAACAAAACCCCCCCTCTTTACTTTTATTGTTTAGTTTTAGAAGTAGTTTTTTTTATTGAAAATTAGTATTTCCCTATCTCCCTGCGGATCGACACCTAAATACTACGATCGATAGGTTGTGCGCTTGCAACTAACCTATTTATTGAGTACGAAGGTTTATAAATATTAAAGGCAAAAAAGAGTACAAAATTCCTATATCTAAAATACTCAACAAGCTTTTTGGCGCCGTTGCTGGAGAGAATATGATAGATACTAGTTTTATTTTAGGAAAGTACTTTTAATTCTTAGTTTCCTTATTTACTTTATTTTATTTCCTTTTCAGAAAATTAAAAACCCAAAAATAGTTTATTTCCTTTTTTACAATTTCTGAAATTTACTTTCCTTATTTTAGAAAAATCCAAAAATATTTACTTTCCTTATTTAATTTTCTGCACTTTACTATTCTCTATTTCTATTCTCTCTTTTTCACATCTCATCTCTTTTCTTCTCTCATAGAACTTGAGCGCTGGCACCGGTCACAAGGAGTCAAACTGCGAAGATCAAAGCCAGGCGAAGCATCATCTTTTTCTCAACCAATGGCGGGTCTAGATCCCCAACTAGGCATGCCTCGCAGCTTTGAGGTGGAAGTAGAAGACTATCCGGAAGGTCTTCTCAATCAAGGTTTTTACGATAACAATCCGCCACCTCCTCCTCCTCCACACAACAACCCACCGCCACCACACAACCACAACAACAATGAGCCACCTCCTATTCTCAATAACAATCCTCTCTTCAGTGTCAATCTAAACAACAACGGAAATGGCCGTAATCGTCAACAAGGCCACTGTTTCGGTTTCATCCCTCAAGGTCAAGATCCACGTGACATTAAGCCATCTCTCATCCACTTACTTGGCCAAAGTCAGTTCGGGGGAGCCCTAAACGAAAATCCACATGCCCACTTGGCAATTTTCGAAGAATCCTGCAGCACATTTGCTCGAGAAGGGGAAGAGCTAGACAACCTTAAGCTCAAATGCTTCCGCTTATCCCTCTGAGATAATGCAAGAACGTGGCTAAGGACCGTGAATCGTGACCACATAAGGACATAGGACGACATGGAGAAGTTATTCTTAGGAAAATACTTTCCTCCATCCAAAACCTAACACTTCTGAACAAAGATCACGACATTCAAGCAAGCCGAGGGAGAGTCTTTGACCGAGGCATGGGATAGATGGGCAGAGCTCCAACGCTTGTGCCCTAACCATGGCCTTGACATGTGGTTGCTTTTTCAATTCTTCTTTGCAGGTTGCACAATAACCACTAAGACTCACTTGAATTCAGCCGCAGGGGGTAACATGTCAAAGATGGATCCCGAACAAGCCATGCTAATGATTGAAGATATGGCGATCAACCAAAGGGAGTGGACAGCCGAAAGAGGTGGGCGAGCCCAAACCACACCAGGGGTCTTGAAAACTGACGAAGTTTCCGCCTTGCGAGCCCAAATGGAAGCCTTGCAACATCAAATGGCACAAATGCAAAACGCCAAATCCGTGACGAAAAAGGCTTCATGCGGTATTTGTGGAGAGGCGACTCATATCACCGCCGATTGCCAAGTCCTTTTAGAAGGAGAGGAAGTTGAGCAAGTCAACGCCATGTTTTACAATCAAGGTGATAAGAGAAATGACCCGATCTACAATAAGGTTAGGCCAAATGATAACTCAAATACATACAACTCTAACACGAGGTGGAACCATTCTAATTTCAAATGGAGGACCGACAATGACAACTCCAATCAATACCAAGGTAATTCCAATCAATTCCAAAATCGGTCAAACCAAAACTCGTACCAAGGACCTTCTCAAAACAACAAACTAGAAAAATTGATAGAAGGCCTTATAATCTCTCAAAACGAGTACATGAACCAACAAAGAAACACCAATACCGATATTTTGGATTCCTTTTATCGAAGTAATTACTCACAAAGAAACACAAACATCATCCCTTTTACCGAAGCAATTACTCACATGCCCACTTATGCAAAATTTTGAAAGAAATTTTATTCAACAAAAGAACAATTGAGGAAGTGGGCACGATATCCCTTAATGAGGAGTGTAGCGCTCTCTTCTTAAATAAGCTACCTCCAAAATTAATGGATCCCGTAAGCTTTGTGATTCCATGTGTGATTGGTAATACCGAATTCAAGATGTGCCTATGCGATTTAGGCGCAAGTGTGAGCCTCATTCCAAAAATCGTTTACCAAAGGCTAAATCTTGTTGACTTGAAAGCCACAAGAATATCATTACAACTGGCCGACAAGACGGTAAGGTATCCCGAAGGAATTGCGGAAGACGTGATTGTCATGATTCGTAAGTACTTTGTCCCGGTGGATTTCGTAGTTGTTGAGATGGAAGAGGATACTCATACCCCTCTCCTATTGCGCGTGACTTCCTTACCACAGCAGGTGCAAACATTGATGTCAAAGAAGGAAATATATCCTTTGACATCGGGGGCGAAAAGGTAAATTTTCACATGTTTAATGCCATCAAATTTCCTTCAAATGATAATGATTCCATATGTAGAGTGGATGTTTTAGAAGCGACCGTACTTTGATATCCAAACCAGAACTATAGAAATTAGAGTTAGGATTTGGTGAAGAACGACCGTGAAGTCAAACCCATAATCAGGACACCTTAGAACAAATATTGATATATACTTTGGAGCATGTGACTTAAATATCCCTCTAGGTTAGTGACAGCCCAAGAATTCGAGGAACATTAATCCATCCACCCAAAGTATTTGTATCAATATTTGTTCCAAAGGCTAACATCAAGCTTAATGGGTCTAGATAGTTAGGGTGAAGAACGACCGTGAAGTCCGAAACTATCTAGGCACGTTATTAATTCACGACAGTGACCCTTTTTAATACTTTTAGGTTAGAAACCTCATCAAATCAAACATGAATTCAAACAAACCGAATAAATAGAATTAGCAAGGAATTGTAGACCGAATGCCCCTAGATCTCCTCAAACTTCAAAACAAACCAATCTTTCTTTCCTTTATTTTTATTTACATTTATTGTTTGAAACTCCTCTCTTCCGGGTATTGAACCCAAACTTAGGATTTTAGAACAAAACCCCCCCTCTTTACTTTTATTGTTTAGTTTTAGAAGTAGTTTTCTTTATTGAAAATTGGTATTTCCCTATCTCCCTGCGGATCGACACCTAAATACTACGATCGATAGGTTGTGCGCTTGCAACTAACCTATTCATTGAGTACGAAAGATTTATAAATATTAAAAGCAAAAAGAGTACAAAATTCCTATATCTAAAATACTCAACATAGGCGTTGGCGGGTCAGGAGCTGGGATCAAGTTCAACAAGTTCTCCAACAGCTTTCTGTGCTGCTTAACAATTAGAACACTCCCTGCACTTGTGGTATTGCTTCTAACTCAAAAGATTTATTTTTAACCAAATTATTATAGACAGCGGTGCAACAGACCATATGTTTGATAACAAACAATTATTGTCAAACCTAAAACCGACCAAATATGATAAATATGTCTTGGTTGTAAACGGTATGAAGGCAAAAATAAAGAAAAATTAACTCATGTAATAAACAAATTAAAAATTTTTTATATTTAAAAACATTTCCTATAAACTTACTTTCTATAGATAAATTAACACAAGAATTAAATTGTAATGCAATATTTTTTTGTAAAAACATTGTATTTCAGGACCGGGAAATTGGCGTCAAGATTGGTGAAAGATTTCTTGAAAATGGACACTATCTTTTCAACTCCAGCAAATTAAATCTTTGTGCTTTTGCAAAATTCGTTAATTCTGATCTTTGACATAAAAGACTTGGGCATCCTTCCGACAAGAATTTAAATAGTATCTTGGATTTTAAAATTTTGAATTGTACTAATTGTGAAATATGCAAGTTAGCAAAACAAACAAAGCTTTATTTTTCTCTTTCTACTAGCAAAAGTGAAGTTGTTTTTTATTTAGTACATTTTGATGTATAAGAACCGGGCCCAATTGATTCATATAATGGATTCAAATATTTTGTGATATTTATTGATGATTTTTCAAAAGCAACTTGGTTATATTTACTTAAATCTAAAGATGAAGTGTTTGATTGCTTTTATGAATTTTTATGTCTTATAGAAACACAATTTAATGTAAACTGAAAATTTTTAGATTGGGTAATGGAACAGAATTTATAAATAAAAAAATTTCAAGCCTTTTTAGATGAAAATGTATTATACATCAAACAACTTGTATAAATACCCCCGAACAAATTGGAGTATCGGAAAAGAAAAATAGGCACTTATTAGAAATGATACGATCTTTATTATTTCAAAATAATGTTCCTAAAATTTATTGGTCGAATGTCGTACTTTGTGCCACACATTTAATTAATAGATTGCCTAGTGTTAATTTAAAAAAACAAGAGTCCATTAGAAATTCTTTATCAACAAAAAATCACTTATGACCAAATGAGAGTATTTGGTTGTGCAAGTTTTGTACATATCAAAAGAAAAGACAAACTTGATTTTGTATCACAAAAAACTATTTTCTTAGGGTATTCATTTTATAAAAAGGGTTATAAATGCTATGATTCAATTAATAAAAAATTGTACCTTTCTAGAAATGTTACATTCTTTGAAGATGAACCATATTTTAAAGAAAAAAAAAAGCAATTCATCAAACATATACAAATAATCAAAATGACAATATAGTTATACCTTACTTAGACGATTGATCAGAGTCAAAATAACGATAATTTACGTAGGGTTTTGGCTTAGGTTTTGCATATTTTCTCACACTTATGTTTAATTTATTAGAGAAAAAGGCTATTGTCACCCTTCTTTATGTTTTATTGCAGAAAACAGGTTTTGGGACTATTTTACACCAGATGGAGCTAGAATCGGGTCAATCGGATCAGCGACGCTTATCGACTAAGTCTCTGTTACGGCCTGTATTGCCTAATACGGACCAGGCCTAGCACAGACTAGAAGATAGCGCTGGAAGCATTAAACCCTAACCGTCAAGGTCCTAATATGGACCGTATCACTTGATACGGCCCGTAACCGAAGGCAACTTTTGGAGAATAACTGCCGACAGCTGTTTCCATATCAGTTTCTTAGTCCCTACTCAACCTCCAGACGTCCCTCCACTCCTATATAAGGCCCTTGGGCAGAAGAATAACTTATCTTTGTAATTAGGGTTAGATTTGATTAAAGTGAGAAGAGAGGAGTGCTTGTAACAATGCTGTTCCGCGGCTAAGTTCATTTTCTTAGGGCTAGGCAGTAAACCTTGTTACTCTTGATGTTTTGATATATATATTTCTGTTGATTATGATTTCTTGTTGTTGAATCTAAATGCTTTTGTGATTTACTATCTCTTCATCTAACTTCAATGATCTAGTTTGAGTCCGTTAGGGTAGTGACAGTACTTTAATGGCAAGAGAAACTATTTGTATGAATTAGCCTCGTTGAGATTTATTAGGTTTATGTGAAGAAAACCTTAGCGGGGAAATCATAAACCAGTCCAACAAAACGCGTACCAAATTCCATCACTTGCGTAAGAAAGATCGCAGTGATCTGTGTAGTAATTTGGGGTATTTAAAAGATCAGTCATTTGCGTAAGGAAACTCGCAGTGTCCTATGTAGAATCTCGATGAAAGATCTGTCATTCTTGCGTAACATAAATCGCAGTGACCTATGTAGTGTCTTTCATAAAATAACAACAGGAAATCAGACGCAATAGGAATATATTATCAAGGCGGATTGAGCGGCAATGGTGTGCCGAAACCCTAGGAATTCTCATCTCTATCTTTATTTTAATTACTTTTAATTGCTTCCTAATTTACATTGATCACAACAACATCTCTCAATTTTCAGATTTCGTCTAGCCTTTCGAAAAATTGTGATTCGATCGCTCGAAGCACTGAACCAATATTCCCTGTGGATCGACCTCGTATATACTACTCGATAGGATTGTGCGCTTGCAGTCCGAACCGATAGCATTTCCGAGTTTATAAATATTAAAAGAAACATTGCTCTCTTTTGAGTGATCAACGATTTGAATTTTGTTCCTATAAATAATCATCAAGTTGAGATTAATAATCAAGAAGATGATACTATTAGTGACACAAATGAAAATGAAATCAAAAAAATTTAACGGTTAGAAGATCATCTAGGGTACCACAACCATCAACTAGACTTAAAGATTATGTGACCTCGGTACAATATCCAATAGAAAATTGTGTTTCATATGACAATATTTCAACCGAATACCATACATTTCTCACTAGTATTGAAAATGAATCTGAACCAAAAAATTACCAAGAAGTAATTAAAAGTTCAATTTGGTGTAAGGCTATGAATGAGGAATTAAAAGCTTTAGAACAAAATGAAACTTGAAAAATTATTTTCCTACAAAAAAATAAAAAATCTGTTGGTTGTAAATGAGTATATAAAACCAAATATAATAGTAATGGTACCATAGAAAAGTATAAGACAAGACTTGTAGCTAAATAATTTACCTAAACCTATGGCATAGACTATAATGAAACCTTTGCACTGGTGGCAAAAATGAATATCGTAAGAATTTTACTTTCCATTACTGTAAACAAATAGTTGAGATCTCTACCAAATGGATGTTATTTCTTCAAGGAACACTTGAAGAAGAAGTGTATATGACATTACCACCAGGTCATAAATTGGAAACCAACTCTAACTTGGCTTGTAGGCTTGATAAATCAATCTCCACGTGCATGGTATGACAAACTTAGCTCTTATTCAATTTCTTACAATTTTAAAATTAGTAATGCTGATCATTCTTTATTTACTAATTGTGATGGAACCAATACAACTCTTATTTCAGTGTATGTAGATGACATCATAATTACCCTAAATAATTTAGAACAATTTTTTTTAAAAACAACTAAAAAAAAAATTTGACATAAAAGATTTAAGATATCTTAAATATTTTTTAGGAATAGAGGTAGCTTCTTCGGATAAAAGATTCTTTATTTTCCAAAGAAAATATACACTTGATAATTTGTTAAAAAAAACCGATAAATTATGATGCAAACCAGTCTCTACCCCAATTGATAATAAGTGCAAGTTAAATAATGAAGATGGTTTTAAAAGATATAAATTAATTTCAAAGACTTATAGAAAAATTAATCTATCTAACGGTTATTCGTCCGGATATTTCTTTCTTCGTAAACCAAATTAGTAAGTTCATACATTCACCTAGAACACCACATTTAGAAGTTGTAAATAGAATTTTAAGGTACTTAAAAAGTAATCCAAGTAAGGGTATTTGGATGAAAAATAATAATTCTAATGATATATATGGCTATTCCGATGCAGATTGGGCCGGAAACTTCGATAGAAAATCGACAACCGGTTTTTGCACATTTATAGGCCGAAATCTAGTCACATGAAAAATCAATAAACAAAATGTTGTAGCACAATGAAGTGCTGAAGCTGAATATCGTGCATGGCATCAACCGCAAGCGAACTAACATGGATCAAGCAACTCATTTTTGACATGGGATTTAAAATTCAAGAACCAATGAAAATATATTGCGACAACAACTCGGCATGACATATAGCTTCCCCATGTTTCACGAGCGAACAAAACATATAGAAGTGGATTGCCACTTATTTAGAGAAAAGGTTCAAGCAAAAGAAATTGAAACACTATACGTTAAAAGGAATATCAACTTGCGGATATCTTCACAAAAGGCTTGGATCTGAGTCCATTTGAGAAAATTACAAGTAAGTTAGGATTGTACGATATAGGGGCAGATCTAAAGTCATTTAAAATGTGGCTAAGCCACCCCTATAATTTTAAAATTTTAGTTATATATACTAAAATTTAATTTAATTAGTTTTTTTGGAACATTTTATATAGTCCAGCCCTCCTCATAAATTATCACATGTTCACTTATATAATCTAGTGGTAAGAGCTTATGTAGTGATTGTGGAGAGCTTGGGTTCAATTCCCACTAGCCACAATTTGTGCATTTTAATTTTTAGCCTCCCCTATGGAGATTTTCTAGTTTCGCCCCTGGTACTATATATACATTCCTAGCTTGAGGAGCAGTGTTAAAATATGAAATAGTATATTTAATAGATTCAAATTATAACGGCTAGTTTATTTAATATAATAGAAAATAGTGTACTGTAGGAACTAGTGCTTTGTAATTAATAGCAATAGGAAATAGTGCATTCTAACGGCTAGTTTTTGAATAGCTTGTAATTAAATAGGAACTTATGTAAAGCTGAAAAATAAGATTGCAATATAATTTGTTTTCTTAGATCTCTCTTCATCTTACAAAAATAACACACACTTACATAGTCATCTAACTAATATAAATAATAAGAAACAAACAAACATGCGAATGATATAATAAACGATGCGATATGCCTCAAAAACTTGGGAGCTTAATCTAAGGGATTGGATAGTGCTTTCGTCGTCGAGTTGAATCCTCTGTAATATTATTTTCATTTAATTTATTTTTTACTCTACAGCTACAAGAAATGATAAAAAAAATTGTCACAGGATAAGTATTATATAAATGCAACGTGTTTTCTATTTTTTCTGTAATAGGCAGAATATTTTACTGTTATTGCATCAGAAGGAACTAGTAAAATTTTCAAATATAAAAATTAGCATCATAAAAAAGATCAGTTGGAAGTACCACTGACCATCCGATCATGATCAGATGATTAAGAATATATATTTTGAAAGTACAGCAACAAGCACATCTGCGTAGGATTGTACACGGAAACATTACCGACCAGGCATGACACGCGGAGAAAAGGTAAATGAAGATGACGGAAAGAAAAAAACACATTAGCCTAGATCCAAGTGCATAGATACAATTCAATTATCTAGTTGATCTAAATCCACGTTGGTAATCCCTTCTCGTACCTACAGTGCCAGCCATACATCAATGCGCACTTGGTGCATATCGGGATTCCAAGTAGAGATGTTAATGATACAATTATAATCCTTTACCTAATCCTTATTGTATTTAATTAGTGGATATAGAATTGGATATGGGTAAAGATTTTTTTTCATTAACTAAATTGATAAGAGTATAAATAAAGATCATTTCGTATCCGTTAGAAAAATTATCTATAGAAAAATTATAAATAAAAAATTATATAAAAATGTATATTCAATTACTGATTATATAAAATATTGAACGCGCAATAACTATAACATAATAAATATTTGATTGGACTGATTTCATTTATTAGTAATTGCACATCTCCAGTTTATTCATTAACTTTTGGTAACACCAAAGGAGACTAAATAGGAAATAGACAAAGAACTAGAGAACAAGAACATAATAAATATTTGATTGGACTGATTTCATTTATTTGTAATTGCACATCTCCAGTTTATTCATTAACTTTTGGTAACACCAAAGGAAACTAATAAGAAATAGACAAATAACTGGAGAACAAGTAAACTCACAAATAAACCATATTCGTTTTAAGCTTTTGATATTGTATATTATTTCTTTCTTCTGTGTTCTGGTTGACTCTTCCTCAATTGTAAAGATAGAAAGTAATTTGATGGACGTCCACCGGTTAAAAATAATAAAATTGTTGGAATTTTTGGTACTTAAACTTATTTAATGTGACAAAGGGATGCGTCGAAGAGGTGCGTCATAGAGATGCGTTCTTTCAATGAAGAGATGTATTCTTTCGAGAAAGAACGTGACCTATCGCAAGAGCTTATTCATCTTCTATACATATAATGACATACTTCTCATTTGGATATTTCAGAGATAGAGTAACACATAACAGAAATTTCAGCAAAGAGAGAATCCCGAGTAGTAGGTACTTTGGTTGTGAATCAGTGGAACGCGTTCGGTATATCACTGTGGTGTGTCTCCAACTAGCGTTCAGGAAAATAGAGGAGAAGAGGGTGGACTGGACAAACTACGAGAAGGCTTAGAAGGACTAGACGTGAAATGAACCTCCAAGATCAAGTTGCTTTCCACTGCGGTAATTCCGATCTTGAAGATTTTTATGATACAATTATTTCTAACAAAAACTAAGTACCATATTAGTATTATACGTTATTTGTCTGCTTTATCCGATAAATTATTGGATAAAGGTAAGGAGGACAATAACAATTCTTAATAGGTAAAAACAAAGTATGAATAAGATCAATTCTTAATGAGTATAGATATCAAAATGTTTTCATCTGAACCGTATTATATCCATTGACACGCCTATCCCAAGCCTTACCAAACACAATACAACACTCTGTTGTGTCCTCTGTGGTGCCTCGTTTTTCCTTCGTGATGCAATCTTATATAAAGAGGATGTGATCCAGCCTTGCCAAATTGTACCGCTTCGTAAAAAGTTGCAAGGAATTTGGTTTTGAAAATTATGAGATTTAATCGAGAGAATTTAAGCTGTTGGATCTGCATATTATTGTAAAAAAATTGACATGACATGATTAATACTATGTGATCAGATCACATGACATGATATAAAAAAAATTGTGTAATGTGACGCGGTCAAGATTATGAAAAAAGTCATGTCACGTGAATAATCATGTTTAATTTTTTATCGGACTTTAGATTAATTTATTGAAAAAAATAAGAAAAATTATAAAAAAAATGTGGAAATTGCAAACTAAAGATTCTGTGATGTAAAAAATTATGTTAAGAAAACTTAATTTATTGTATGGATCTTAAATGTATGGCCGGAGTCCGCCCTTCCCTACAGAAATTAAACAACGTACCGGTCAAAATATAAAATTTTACGAATGAAACATATTTCCATGAGCCCACTGATTTATGCCAAATTGCCAAGTAAGCAATTCCTTAATAATATCAAACACTAAACATCAAAATATAATCTATACAGCTGGAGATTCCCCAGTATTAGAGGAGATAAAATTCGGAACCTAACAAAAGCATAGCATGCCTTACAATTTCTGTTCAAGACGGTGGACCGGTGCACCGATGCCATACACAAAATTCTTAACATCAGCTGCCACCTCGGCCGCCTTCTCAGAATCTAAATACTCAACACCATGGTGCCCCGGGCTCCCCATCTTCTCCATCACAGTCACTCCCGCTCTCCTCAGCATTTCCACAAACAGCTTCTGCCTATCGAATAGTGGGTCACCGATGTGGCCTCTGACAAGACACGGGTGGAGAAGCTTTACCTCCTTTGCCTCCTTTGCAATCACATTGCAATACTCGTGGTCCCGATCGGCACCCAGAGGCAGCGCGAGTTCCCACAGGAGATCGTTTGCGGGAAGAGGTATGATCATGTCATCGACCAATGCTAACTCAGATGCTGTCCTGTCAATTCCCCCAAAGTAAGGCTGGTTCAGTATTAACCCAGAGAGACGAAGCGGGCTGAGATCAAGCTTAGAACTGATGAGATCTAAAGCAGCATGGTAGCAAATATTGGCACCGGCACTGCAGCCCATGAGGAAGAGTTTAATCGGATCAGCAAAGTCCTGAACCCATGGGTCAGAGGAGATAGCCGACTGGGCCCAGACGAGAGCATCTCGGGCATCATCAAATGCAGCAGGGAGGCGGTGTTCAGGAGCGTGGCGGTAGTCGACGGAGGCAACAATGGCAGGGAGGGAGGTAGCAAGGTGGGCACAAGAGGCGTGAAAGGGGGCGGAGGCAGCATGAAAGAGCACAAAACCTCCGCCATGGAAGTAGAGGATGAGAGGAAGGGATTTGGAGGGAGGGAGGGAAGGGAGGAAGAGGCGCACGGTGGTGTTGTGGGCGGGGTTGAGAGGAACGTCCTTTGAAAACACGGTGATGGTTGAATCGGGGAGGGATTCGCCGTCTGGGGAGGCGGGGGAGAGCGGCACGGCGGCGCTGCGAGAAATGGTGCCGTCTTGGTTGACGGTGAGACCAAGTTTCTTGTACGGATCCATTAATTCCGACTTCAGAACTCGAGAGACCGGGAGAGAGAGCGGTCAAAATTTGTTTTATGGTTGAATTGAGTAGGGAGAATTCAGATCACCCCAGCTACCTGACTTAAGCAAATTGTAACCGGACGGCCCAGCATCGTTATTTAAACTTGGCACGAATCTCAAAGCACAAATAATATAGTTCCGTGGGCCATCTCCGAATAGATTTTATTGATGGTAAATAAAATAAAGAAAATAAAAAATGGAAAAGATTTTTGGAGAATTTTAAAATGAAAAGGCAGTTATCTGGAATGGCGTCAGCCTGGATCAATCAAAGAGTAATTGTCATAGACTTAATTTGTGAACATTTGTGAATCAAACAAAACAAAGAGTAATTGTCATAGAATTAATTGTCATAGACTTAATTTGTGAATCAAACAAAACAAAGAGTAATCTTATCTCTTCAAGAGTAATTGTGATAGACTTTATTTGTTTATTTCATCCGATCTTATCGCTTCTTAAACATTTGTGAACTCTTTCATCACTAGACTTTATTTGCCGAGATTTTTATTAATATCCAAAGTTAAATAGAAATTAATATTTATGCCCAGAATTTTGGGTTTTCGCCAAAATGCCCAAGCCGGTCATTTTATGCCCGGTTTACTCCCCCGTAAGCTGGCCATTTTATGACCGGCTTACTTTTTTTTTTTTTAGAGACACTATGAAGAACAAGATAATGAAATCTAATACTGAAAATTTAAATTTTTTTTTATTTAAATATTTGATAGAGTACTTCTTTTGGTATCTAATTAGCATATTTATACTAAAATACGCTAAATTACTTGAAATTATGTTGAATTACACTAAAATACGGTAAATTACGCTAAATTACATAAGAATAAGGACGATATCTTCACTGAAAAGGCGAAAAACGACGACAAAACTTCAAACGTTCATAAAACGGCTCTTGAGTGTCCGATTTCAGCAAATGACCACTTTTCGGAAAGCTTGTGAAAATACGCAAGCGTCCGTGACCACTATGTTATTTTTTGAAATTCAGAATTGCCAAAAAACAAGAGAAGAGCCTCAAAACTTGAGTTGAAGTTTTCGATTAAGATTTTCATTTTTATTATTCAATCTAAGTAGCTCAGTAAATTAGTTACATAATGAACTTGTAGAATACCAATTTTTACTATATTCTAAATTTTTTACTATTTTTTATGATTCATGAAAGATGGCACAAAATCAGTCCACTTTAGCGTAATTTACCGTATTTCAGCATAATTAGCAAAGTTATTGTAATTTAGTGCAATTTAACGTAATTTAGTGTAATTCAACATAATTTATTGTAATATAGTGTAATTTAACATAATTTCAAGTAATCTAGTGTATTTTAGTATAAAATATGTTAATTATAAATCAAAAGAAATAATCTAACAAATAATTTAAACAAAAAATTTAAATTTTCAGTGTTAGATTTCATTATTTTGCTCTTCATAGTGTCTATAAAAAAAAGAAAAAGAAAGAGTAAGCCGGCCATAAACCGGCCATTTTATGACCGGCTTGGGCATTTTTAGTGAAAACCCAGAATTCTAAACATAAATATTAATTTCTATTAAACTTTGGATATTAATAAAGATCTCGGCTTTATTTGGATCAGATGTACTAATTGCTTTCTAGTTAACAATAATTATTTTCGTTTAGAAGAGATAAGATTACTTTATTACTATACTATTAAGATCATATTTCTATATAGTGCAGAGAGAAAAATTACAATAGTTTAAGGATTTTCAATTTGTCATAAGTTAGTTTCTCAGACTTATTTAACCAATGAATTAGACTAAGGGTCTGATCGGAATGAGATGTTTCCTGCTCAAACTAGAAATGGAATCGGAATTCTTGTTCGTTGGTTGATCAGAGCGAAAGCTTAGAAGAAAGATGATTTCATTTGATGGAATTTGAGAGAGGATATTTTCTCTAACGAAATCACTGAAAAATAGAGGTATTTGATGAGAAATGATTTCGCCAAACTAAAATTACGTGGTTGCCCTCATCGCTGATGGAAAAGTCGCGGCTGAAGAGGAAGAAGAGGTGGAGGGATACCTGAAGTGTGGGCTGAGTCGCTGAGTCACTGTGAGTTTTAGAGACGCTTTCGTTTTTGCTTTGCCTTCTCTTCTCTTCGCCGCTGTGAGTTTCAGAGCCAACTCTTCGTCTTTCCTCCTTTCTCCATTTCTCTCCCACGGCAGGTTTTGAAAGAGACCTTTTAATAATGGCATTGTTTTGTAAATAAAGAGAACTTTTGGAGTTTTCTTTTACTATCATATATTGAATTTTGTCATGCAATTTAATCATGTCGATCGGTAAAACTCAATTCCATATCCATTTTAATCATTTCTCTTCTATTGAATTGAATTCTATTTTACAAAATATTTGTTCCGATCATAGCCTAAGGGAATCACATTATCAATGTATACCCTCAACGTCTATCAATAAACATTTAACTATTAATTTAATTTACAAATCAAACAAAAAGACCAATTTTTTTATTCATATCCTCAAGAAAAAAAAATTCAAAATTATCCTCGCATATATTTTTTTAAAATTGCCCCAACCGCTCGAGAAGCCAACGGGTTTTTTCTTGTATTTTTTCATTGAAAATTTAAGAAGATGTGACGCCCATATCTTATTACAGAAATATTAATATTTTTTCATTGAAACATCGATGTGCTTAAACTGAGATTAATCACGGTATAAAACATCGGTGTGTAACTAAAAATATTTCGATGGTAAGAAATGATGAGACCCAAAATACTTGTTGCACTAAGCAAGTCTAAATCTAGACCAGCACACACTCTCACAGGAGTGAAAAGGAAGAGTTCAACAGCCATCATCTGATACTCAAAGGCTGACTGGTACTAGGCAATACAGAATTTGAGTACATAACACTCATTTGGCCTAACTGTCATTAGTTATATTCCTAAGGAGCCCTACTTCTGCTGCAATCTTCGAACCATGCTTGCTCCAGGATCTCCCTGCTGGTACAGAATTCACATCCCCTCAGGTTACCAGACTGAGTACAATTGAATCGGATGGCTCAAAATTATTCTTTTTAACTTGGCACGAATCTCAAAGCACAAATAATACTGCCCCTGATTAAAAAAACAATGATACAAAAGATAAATTCCATTTTTGCAAATAACTAATAACTAATGAATTCGATTTCTTTTCTTTCAGTTATTTTTTTCTACGTCTAGGGTCCAATCGATAACAAAATACTTCAATATATGAAATATCGATTCCAATGACTTTTGCTACTAGAACCTTCCCAATCACGATTCTTGCTTTTCTTCCCATTCTTAAATAAAGAATTCAATATTGATTCCAAAAAAATAATGGGTTCCATCATTTCCATGGTTACCTTTCAAACGGTGAGGTCCTCTCTATACACCGGAGCTTCTTTTTTCAATTAATCAAAAGATTTTTTTTTAAACACATCTTCTTTTAGGGGACCGACATCAATTATGTGGCAGAGGTCCACTTACTTTTTTTTTTTTTTGAAGATAGTTTTTTCTAAGATTCTTAAGATAGTTTAATTTTTGAGAAGAATGTAGAAAAAAATAATAACACTTTTTTGGTTTGCAAATAAATAATTGAATATTTCGAATATTCTAGAATATATCGGTTACACCTTCTAGAAGACCAAATTGAAATAATGAAACATGAGGGGTTATGTCACTATGGGCAGATTACTCCTAAGAAAATTCAATTACTCATAATTAGTCGTTATGATAACGACTATTTTATTTTTGAAATATAACTAAAAAACTACAAAAAATTTAAATTCATTATATGACTTATTTCTTCTAAAAAAAAGATTTTGCTTGAAAAACAAGGTATAAAACTTAGAGTTTAGTGGAAAAGGTCCTCGCCATCCCAAGTAAGAACCGGCTGAGAGTAAATCTGGACTGTCCGTTTCAATTGTGTTGAGTCAGGTACTTGGGAGGATACGGATCCGGTACAGTACCAGCATGTCATCACCTGGGCCCCAACTTGTCATTTTTGTTTTCTGTTTTTCCATCTTCTGTTTTCAATACTTTCAACTTTGAGTTTAAGAGAGCAGAGACACTATTCCTTCATTCCTTCGAACAAATTTTTTGGTGCGTTCTGCAATTTGAGTTTGAGAGAGCAGAGACCTCCCAATTCCTTCAAACAAAATCTTTATAAAGGTGAAGCTTAATTGTATTCGTTCTGAAAATAATAGGCAGAAGTTTGAATTACCTATCATCAAGAAAGAACTTGAAGAAGTAACAGTACGAAGTGCATTGCATAAAAAATATTACATCAAGAGGGCTTAAGCGAAATTAAAAAAGGAGATGAGTTAATTAGCTTGAGATACTACATGCAATATATAATTTGAAGAAGACAGGAGTGACAATTTAAAGGAAGAAGACAGGAGTGACAACTTAAAGGAGACGGTGAATAGCATAATTTTTTTCATAATATATATTAAACTATATGGTATAAATCCAACTATTCGAATAAAAATAATTAAAACTAAAAATCATATCATTTGTATCCGCACAGATATTCAGATATCCGTATCTAATTTTCGAATACAGATCCGGATCCGGAACGGATAATATCCTATCAGTTTTCACCCCTAAGTTTAGCGGTGAAAACTGATAGGATATTATAATGACTGACTCTACTCACTGCCTCACTCCGATCGAGACTGACTCTACTCCTATTGAGTGATATTATAATCTATTTACCGCCACGTTCCAAAAACTGACTCTACTCACTGCCTCACTCTGATCGAGATGGGTAGAGACTCTACGCTTCAAGCTCTGACATTATTGCACTCTCAGTTCGATCCGGTCGGCTTCGCTTAGCTCAGATCCCCTCTCTCATTCTCTTCTCCGCTCGAGGAGATAGAGACGCGAGAAAAGAGAGAATATCATTCGAAATAAGTGATATTTTTAAAGCAAGAGTTGTAAAGAGAAAAAAAGCACTGCTCAAAACTTCTTTGCATTTCCCCTGAAATCGATGGGGAATACATTATGAAGAGCTTCTAACTTCGAAATGGTGCATAAGAAATCTTTTCTGTTAGCTGTTACTGACAATGGACGGAAGAAGAAAATAAAATAAATAATACGGAGAGAGAGAAGCAAAAGTATCAAATTTGATTATGCTAAATGTACACGAGTTTGTCATCTCAAACAGTTGGCAACACAGTATTTTCTTTAATATTTAATAATAGTATTTTAAAGTGATTAAATCAATAGATGGGCATATTAATACAAAAACCAGTTAAGTTTAGTGGGGAAATAACTAATTTTCAAATTTGAATGAAAAAATATCTAAATTATGTATTTATGACGTGTATATGTTTAAATTCCTAGTAAATAAAAATATAAATAAATAAAAGGAGATAGAAGAAAAAATATTAAGTTTTTGTGAAAATATTAGATATTATGATGTTTTTATTAAAGAAATATTTTGAAAGTTTGTACGGGCACGCTAGAAATTCGGAACCCCGGTTTTAAAGGGGAAAAAAATTCGGAACGTAAAAATATTTTACGTGTGCACAAAGATAATATATTCAAGGAAGATAGTAAAAATAAGATTTATTATTTTTTAATTAAATATTATTTATTGAAGTTGTTTCTTACACTTCCGATACAAGCTTGAGAAAAAAAAATTACAGACATAAGTAGCAACACAGGAATAATACATTAAACTAATTCATTTTCAATTACAAGAATAATACATTAATTTTCAGACGATCTTTGTCGTAAATCATATAATAAAGTCCACTTGAAATGTCTAACATAGTAGAAATATTGAAGAGAAAAATAGCATATCAATTCCATGGACCCACTTTGATCATAAGAAAAATGTCAATTTATGCTAACCGAATGAAATGTAATAGTTTACCGGAAAAAGGTTCTTTAACAATAAAAAAAACATTTGCCTAGAAAAAGCCAGTGAAGATCAAGAAAGCAAATGGGAGGGCAATAAATTAAAGACAATCTCAAAAGATATCAAATTATGTCTTTCATATACTAATTAAATCAGCTTTATTCTAGCAAAAGCAAAGCATCCCTTACAACTTTTGTTCAAGACGGTGGACCGGTGCACCGATGCCATACACAAAATTCTTCACATCAGCAGCCATCTCGGCCGCCTTCTCAGATTTGAACAGCTCAACACCATGGTGTCCCGGACTCCCCATCTTCTCTATCACAGTCACTCCTGCTCTCCTCAGCATTTCCACAAACAGCTTCTGCCTATCGAATAGTGGGTCACCGATGTGGCCTCTGACAAGACACGGGTGGAGAAGCTTTACCTCCTTTGCCTCCTTTGCAATCACATTGCAATACTCGTGGTCCCGGTCGGATCCCGGAGGCAACGCAAGTTCCCATAGGAGATCGTTCGCGGGGAGAGGTATGATCTTATCATCAACCAATGCTAACTCAGATGCCGTCCTGTCAATTCCCCCAAGGTAAGGTTGGTTCAGAATTAGCCCAGAGAGACGAAGCGGGCTGAGATCAAGCTTAGAACGGACGAGATCTAAAGCAGCATGGTAGCAAATATTGGCACCGGCACTGCTGCCCATGAGGAAGAGTTTAGTCGGATCAGCAAAGTCCCGGACCCATGGGTCAGAGGAGATGGTCGTCTGGGCCCAGACGAGAGCATGTCTGGCATCATCAAATGCAGCAGGAAGGCGGTGCTCGGGAGCAAGGCGGTAGTCGACAGAGGCAACAATGGCAGGGAGGGAGGCAGCAAGGTGGGCACAAGAGGCGTGAAAGGGGGCGGAGGCGGCGTGAAAGAGCACAAAACCTCCGCCATGGAAGTAGATAATGAGAGGAAGGGATTTGGAGGGAGGGAGGGAAGGGAGGAAGAGGCGCACAGTGGTGTTGTGGGTGGGGTTGAGAGGGACGTCCTTTGAAAGCACGGTGATGGTTGAATCGGGGAGGGATTCGCCGTCTGGGGAGGCGGGGGAGAGCGGCACGGGGGTGCTGCGAGAAAAGGTGCCGTCTTGGTTGACGGTGAGACCAAGTACCTTGTAAGGATCCATTAATTCTGACTTCAGAGATCCGGGAGAGAGCGGTCAAAATTTTTGAGAGTGTCAGCGTTTGTCAGGTATGGGTAGGTAGTTCGCCTTTTTTTTTATTCATAATATTAAAAAAAAATTATAGCTGTAAATAGTTCAGATTTAATTTCATGGAAGCTGATATGAGTACCCGCAGTTGAGTACCCGCACATAAACTATCATAACTGTTTTTGAGAACCGCACCTAAACTGTCATAACTGTTTTTGGGGACCTAAACTGTCAAAACTGTAATTTTATTTTACAAGTATTAATAGTAACATTGTGAAGTATTTATACCTATACAAGACAAGTATTTATATCTATACAATGAACTACATATATGATATATGAATTGGGGACCATTACTTTTCCAAAACTGGAGACCATTACTTTTCGGGGGCAGTAACTGTCAGACTGCATTGGGGACCACAACCAAAAAGTCACGTGGATCACACCACCAGTGCTACATTCATTGATTAAATTAATTCACATACAAAATGGAAAGTATTTATACCTAAATTATCAAGTATTCATATATAATTCATCAAGTATTCATACCTAAGATATCAAGTATTTAAAAAAAAACTGGACACAATACCTACTCATCTTTTACACATTTTTCAAGGTGGTTTTTGTATTTCTCCGTTCAATCTAACCAATTTTTGGGACGATCTATGAGGAATTTTATAAATTTAAAACCACGAACGTGTTCTACACAATTTTCTCTTTCAAATGAGATCTATGATGACATACTTTTACACGTTTTTCAAAGTATCAAATATTCAAATATGAAAAGTATTCATACAAAATAGAAAGTATTCATACCTAAGATATCAAATATTCATATATAATTCATCAAGTATTTATACTTAAGATATCAAGTATTTAAAGAAAAAAACTGGACTCATCTTTTACACGTTTTTCAAGGTAGTTTAATGATTGACAAAGTTAGTTATACCGTTATGGAACTTAATTGGGAAAGGAATCAACTGCGGGTACAATGCGGGTACTCAACTGCGGGTACCAAAATAATTATTCTTATTTCATATGATTCAGTGTTACACTGTTATTGCGTGAGACAAAATAATATATTACTTAATATTTGACATATGAAATGAGATATCAGATATGGACAATTTATTATCATAAATTTAATATTTTATTTTTATAAGGTTATAAATAAAATAAATCGGGGTAGTTCGCTCCGGCATTAACACACGGGTCCATCTGTGGGAGTGCCGTCGTTTTTTTAATATCTAACATTAAAATAAAATTAATAGAAAGTATCTGCGGTTTTTGAAAAATTATAAAAATAACCAGACCGACGAGTTTTTTGAGTAACATAACTTTTTTTTTGTTTACACGGTTTCTGACTTTGGATTTATAATTTTTTTATTTAATTAGAAAATGTTATAATTTATTTATTGTTTTGTATTGAAATATTAGAAATATATTATATTTTCTTACAAAAACTCTAACCTGAAAAATATTAACCGGATTATTTGTTGCAGTCTTTTTAGTAAATTAAATTATATAGTATTTTATTTATTTTTAAAAAATATATAAAATATTTCTAATATTTTAATAAAAAAATAAATAAATCATAACATTTTCTAATTAAATAAAAGAACCATAAATCCAAAGTCAGAAATCATGTAAACAAAAAAAATTATGTTACTCGGCCGGCGGCCCAGAAAAGAATTCAGAGGGCATTTTTAAATTTTTTGAAAAGTCGTGAGTATTTATATTAATTATTATTTAATATTGAATATTAATAAAAAATTTGGGTGGGAGTGGGATTTTTTTTAAAAACAGTAATTAAAATAATTAATTTTAAATAAACAACATGATTACTCCGTTTTTTACAAAAATCATAAGAACCGAATTGCCAATTCGTTCCAATGGCATTTTTTTTCTTCGGACCGAATTAGCAATTCGGTCTAGCTCAATTTCACAATATCTCCCATTAAAACCGTGTTGCCTTTCGTGTAATTCCATCTGGACCGAGTTGGCAATTCGGTCCAGAGGATTTTTTGGCTGGACCGAATTGCCATCTCGGTCCAAGGCCGGTATAAATTAGTTAAATTAAAAAAATCTACAATTAGTTAAATTATACTAAAAAAAACTAAATTACACTAAACAAACTAAATTATTCTACATTTATTTTAAAAAAAAAATTATGACCAAGATTACTCTACATGCAAACCAAATCATTCTACAATTACTAAACACTAAATACAATAAATTTATACACTAAATTACTCTAAAAATTTATACAATTTATTTACACTAAATATTTATACAATTTTTATACAATTTATTTACACTAAATATTTATTCACACTAAATTTATTTGCACTAAAATTTATACAATTTATATACAATTTATTTTACACTAAATATTTATTCACACTAAATTTATCTACACTAAATATATTTACACTAAATTTATTTACAATTTATTTACACTAAATTACTCTAAATTACTCTAATTACTTTAACTATTTATACAATTTATTTACACTAAATATTTATACAATTTATTTACACTACAATACACTAAATTACACTACAATAAACTAATTTACACTACAATACACTACAATACACTAAATTTACACTACAATACACTAAAAAAACTAATTTATCCTACATACAAACTAAACTAAATAATTCTAAAAAAAAAAAAATTTGGATTTTTTTTTTTCAAATTAAAAATTTACACTACAATACACTAAAAAAAACTAATTTACTCTATATGCAAACTAAACTAAATAATTCTAGAAAAAAATTATAAAATTTGGATATTTTTTTCAAATAAAAAATTTAACCACATACCTAACGAAACTTGTAGATCTGAAGTTCTTCTTGTTCTCCTCTCAAAATTATACTCAAATATGTGATTAGAATAAAAAATGATGAAGATTTGAGGAGGTTAAAATTTGGTTTTTTTTTTTTTTTGTCTCGGGTAGGGGAAGAGGAAGAAGTTTCGGGTAGGAAAAAAAGGAGAGGAAAGAAGGAAGAAGGGAAGGCCGAGGCAGTGGGTAAATAAAATATGGGGACCGAGTAGCCATTTCGGTATGGCCAAAAAAATGCTGGACCGAAATGGCAATTCGGTCCGGCTAATTTTGAGATTTTCTGTGGCTTTGTTTGTACAACCTGGTGAAATTGCGCTGGACCGAATTGCTAATTCAGTCCAAAGAAAAAAAATGCCATCGGACCGAATTGGCAATTCGGTTCTTATGATTTTTGTAAAAAAAGAAGCAATCATGTTGTTTATTTAAAATTAATTATTTTAATTACTGTTTTTAAAAAAAATCCGTGGTAGTGGCACTAGAATCTGTATCACCTAAGGTAATAGAATATTCTGTTTGGATCCAGACTGTGTGCATGAATATTGAGGCCCTGTTTAGCCTACATGTGAGAACGGAAACAGGAATGAGCTCGGGTCCAATTTGAATGGCTGAAATACCGTGTGCGTGGGAAAAAAAAAAATTCCCTTAGAATAATTTTTATTTTCCACGGGCACATTAAAACCAAACAGGCCCTGAATATTAAAGGGTTCCGTGCGTTTCACCTCCGATCGGACGGTCCAAATCTAACAGAAATATTCTGTTACCTCAGAGGATTTGGGTGGCACTGCCATGTTTTGTTTCGTCTGCTGTTCGCGCATTGACGAACATGGTTTTGCTGCTGGTTTTATCCGTCCGATTCAAACCAGACGGATCGGATTTTAATTATTTTTCAATCCAATTTGATTTGTTACCTGTATATACGATGAATCGAACATAACAAATGCTGTTTTGCTTTTCCGACGTAAAATAGCACTCATGTGGTGACACGCTGTACATCTCTCTAACGCAATAACTCCTTGTTGTTGAAGAAGATACATAATAATTGTTTTGGAAATTACAATTCGGGGGACACCCTACCTTATCTGGCTCTGATTTTATTTTTAGTTTTTTACCATTTCTTATTTCTCTTTTATTTCTTGCTGTTTTTAGCAATGCTTGCTAAGGTGGTACATTGTATCTCTACTCTCTTTTTACACCTATTCCAACGGCTCTTTAGCCATGTAAATGTATATATTAATTGCAAGATAGCGCTACCAAGTCTTTAAAAAAAAAAAATGGCAAGATACATTGTAGTTATGACTTATGAGAAATACATCAATAAAGCAATAATTCATTCTATTTGATAATTTTCATTCCTTAATTACACTGTTCTGATAAAAAGTAGAAAAAAAATATTTCCTTAGGCCTCGTTCGTTTGGCATGATATCTGTTTTCTGTTTTTCCATATTTTGTTTTTAAAACTTTTCTTAGGCCTCGCTTTGAGTTTGACTGTTTGAGAGAGCAGAGACACACTATTCCATCATTTCTTGGAACATTTTTTTGGGTGCATTCTGCAATTTGAGTCTGAGAGAGCAGAGACATCCCAATTCCTTCAAACCAAATCTTTAAAAGGTGAAAAGCTTAGTTGTATTCGTTCTTAAAATAGTAGGCAGAAGTTTATCATCAAGAAGGACCATGAAGAAGTAACAGTATGGAGTGCATAAAAAAAAATACATCAAGAAGGCTAAAAGCGAAATTAAAAGGAGATGAGTTAGCTTGAGATATTACATCAGACAACAATATATAATTTGAAATGTTAATGAGACTCTCACTCACTAACCTTAAAAATAAAGTAATATATAATGTGAAGAAGATAGGAAGAGTGACGATTTAAGGAGGGAGGGAAGGAGGAAGCGAATCCATATCCTCGACGGTACCGTAAAAGATTCCCTTTTACAATTAGCTATTTACTGTTTGAGATTAACTCTCAGCCGGTTTGGGATTCGGGCTGACTGAGGGGGCAGTATTATTGGGCTTTGAGATTCGTGCCAAGTTAAAAAGAATGGTCCAGATTAAGTAATTGTAAAAGATTCCCTATTACGGTACCGTCGGTGATATGAATTCAGGAGGAAGCAGGGGGGATTTACAATCAAGTCAGTAAGTGTTTAGTCATTTTCATAATTTTAATTTTTTTAATGATGTATATTAACATTTAATTGAATTTTTTTATTAAGTTTTTATATATTTTAGTCTTCTCATAAAATGTTAAATGTATGCTTATGTTAGTGATTAGAATTTTATTTTGTTATTGTGAAAACTTAAGTTAAAATCCCCACACATTGTGTATTTTTATGTTACAGTCTTTCTAATTTAAATTTTCTAATTCCATCTCCTAGAGAATAGAGATATATCTACGTCCAAATTAGAATGAGGGAATGGTGTGAACGAACGTGTCAAAATAAGCACTATTTTGAAAGCAGGAGTAGTTCTTTTAAGCACAGTGAGCATTTTTTTTATTGTCCAATTTACCGTTATATCACTTACAAAGTCATAATAATCCAACTAACAATATCGTTAACAGATCATTTACGAAGTCATAAATAATCCACCTAACATTTAATTTAAATTAGACGAGCTAGACCTGTTTCTGTAATTCAGTGTGTTATAATAGAGCAGGGTTAAAATAAACCATTGTTTTTTTATGGTCAAGAAGCAGGAATTTTGTACCTATCTAAAAACATAGTAAAAAATTTCCAAAAAAATAAATAAATATAAATTTGGTCTCTATGCTCTTTCCTCTGTTCTTTTACAAAAAGGAACATTTCTTGTCATTTAGAAATCTCAACAGACATCAATCTAACTAGCACGCTAAAATTAGCATACTAATGTTGATAATAGTGGATTCCATTATTTATTTTTGGCAAATATGGATTCAAATATTTGATAATATCTTTGTAGCTTAACACATGCCATTGCAACAAACGAACAAGAAATATCCAAAATTATCTACAAACCAAAAACAAGTCTCTACCAGACACTTTTTGTTGTCATTGTTCTTCGCCTTTTTTTTTTTTTTTTTCCCTTGACACACATTCCCCCATCCCTGTTTTCCTTTCCTCCTAAATTATTTTTCTTCAATTAATAATTGCTCCGTGGCAACCATTGCAACTCTTAAGTTCACAGCTGGGCCCGGAACCAGCAATGCACCACCTGGAAAGCGGTGCATCATGGTGGTGGCCGATCCAGGGCGTGAGACGACCAGTGCACTCGAATGGGCTTTATCCCACGGAATTCTAGAAAATGACGAGGTAATTCTCCTCCATGTCGAGGCATCAGCTGCCGTCGGATTTCGCCGAGGAAGCTCATCCTCTTCGTTCTCATCATTCTTACGACGGCCGTCGACGGGGGCTGCAGAGGTCGAGGGAAGAGGAATTGGTGGAGAGTATGAATTTCTTACGACAATGAAGGCCATGTGTCAGGCGAGGCAGCCGACGGTGCGGGTGAACATAGAGACGATCGACATGGAAGAGAGGGACAAAGCCACCACGATACTCGCCGAGGCGAATCGCCGCAAGGTCGATATGATTGTTATTGGCCAACGCAGAAGCTCTTTCATTGGGTATGTATGATCAATTCTCCTTCTTACAAAAATTGAAAACATCTTTCTTTCATTTTTTTTAAGGTCATTGATTTTAAATGACTAGTAACAATTCTATTAATAAAAAAGTATTTATAACAAGTCAAATAACTTTAATTTCTAGATCTATTCTTTTATTCTCACAAAATTCTCCAAACTACTCTAATATTTTAATCCTACTTATATACACACTTAAATACCTAATTCTTTCAAAAAGTTGCAGCATGGATGACAGGATGAGGTCAGTTGATAAACATTACATATCATTTTGTATTATGGATTTTTATCTTTGTTTTCAAAGTCTAAACAAATAATCTGAATCGCTTAACACGATATTCATATAAAATTGTACTTGCTGGCCAATTTTTTTATATTTTAAAAAAAAATTAATTATTTTTTAGATAGATATAAAATCCGTATTTCAAATGATTCATAATGTTTAGATTAAGTAATTTTATATCTATTTAAAAAATAAAAAAAATATAAAATATAAAATTTAGTCGTCGGATACATTTTAAGATAAATAAAATTTAATTTTTAAGCACATTCTAAAAAAAATGCAAAAATTTTAATTGACAATTTAAACTTTAAAATAAAAATATAAATTCATAGCACATGCTGATACGTACAAATAACGGATCAGAAAATTTACAAATGTATATCCGAAAGTATTTACTGTAATTTCACAAAAGTATTGTACATTCAAATAAAAATAAGCGGATAGCAACAGGGGTCAAAATTACTCCTTTTCTATATGAAAACTTTAAATCCGAAAGCTATATAGTCTACATCTAACAACAAAGAAATTAAAGAACTGATCAAAAGTGCGTGCATTTGTATTATTATTTTTTTTTTTAAAGTAGTGGAAATATTCCACCGATTTCCATTGAAATCATAGAACTATGAGTAGGTACCAAAACATATGGCACATACACGTACCCCCGCGCGCACATACACAATTGAAACATGAATATCTTCAATTATATATGTGAGATATGATTATATCATACCCTTGGTAGGTCCAAGCTAAGTGGAAGCATGTCGATGAAAGGTCCCGACCTCGCAGAGTTCTTGATCGAGCAAAGCAAGTGCCTCTGCATCGCAGTTCAGAAGAAACACAGTGCTGGCTATGTTCTCAACACCAAGACTCATAAGAACTTTTGGCTTCTTGCTTAATTAGATTTACTGAATTAACCTTAATTAATTTTAGCATTAATTAAAGGATTGTGATTTTGACAGGATATTTTTTTGTCTTCTGTTCACTGGTTATTTCCACTGCGCTTTCATGTGTTCTTTTGTAAAGTTAGACCTATAGCTTAATTACAGCTTTGCCCTCATAACAGCAGATCATGTAGTCAAATTTAATTAGTATCTATTATTATTCCCGTCTCTCTAAATCCCTTTCAGTATCCTCTTTTCTTTTATATTTGCACGTAAAATTGTAATTTTAAGTCTATATCCTGTTTCAGATTAAAAATAAGTATATATCCTCATTCATTCGAAATAAGATATATAGCTGCAACTTTCATCTGAATTCTGATGTGAATAACTTGGATTTCGATTCAGTCGTCTCTATTTGCTTGGAGATTTGTTTTCCGAAAGCATGTTGCCAGATATTTCGCAACTCATTCACTGTCACGGCTTTGTATCATGGAAATGGAGCTTGATCTGCGTCTGCCCCCATAGAAAGAACAAAAGGGCTTCTTTATCTTAAAGAGGAGCCTATGCAACTTGGTTTTAAACCTTCTTCCACGTCAGAATAACATAAGATAACAATCCGTTTCTTTATTGGATTTACTTTAATTTGGGCTTATGACAGCCCAATTGAGTCCGTCACAGGCCGATCGGATCGGGTTTGGGTAAAGAATGAGAAACTCGATCCGGTTTAGTTAAGAGTAGTGTGTTGCTTCGATCACGAGCGCGGCTACATGCAACATTGCTACCAGATTCCCGCCGCCGCGCCTCCCACCCGCTCCTTCGAGCCCCTCCAGAGTTCTGTTAAACTGAACTTTGAATTGGTCCGCAACCTCGATATTGTATCATATATTATCTTTTCTTATATTGATTTTGGATGCTAATGGCGTTGGAGGAGAAGGAAGGGAAGAAGATTCAAATCTATTCATCCAATACCTCCTCCTCTGGTCGGCTCGTCACTGCCTTCTGGAAAGGTTATTTCTAATTTGACTTTTTAATTGCAATTCTTGGTTAAAAAAAGAATAAATATTCATTTATGACCCAAAGATTTCTAGAGAAGTATTATATCAATTTTACCCGAGAGAATCAACGGCTGTAGTTGATTTCGATAAAATTTTCGCTGAAAATTTTAGTCCATAGCAGAACAACTCTCAAATAATTATAATTTTTGACTTGTAACAGAGAAATACGAAAAAGATGCCAAGAAGTACTGGGATGTCTTCTATAGGCGTCATCAAGACAAGGTATATTACAATTGCAAATGCAATTATACTAGCAAACAACAATATTGGCGGTTAGCTACTTGAAAAAAATAAAAAAAAGGCTTTGATGCACAAAATTTGATTATTGTATTGATACAAGTTCCTGCACTGGAACTTAAAGCTAATTTTGATCTATCGAGGAATTGCACGAAGTGGACTGGGACTATTTTATTATATTTGGGTGATTATTTTTCATTATGATGATTAATGAACTACATTGTAATTTTTATAGTTCTTCAAGGACAGACACTACTTAGATAAGGAATGGGGCCACTATTTTGAGGTTATAATTTTATCTTGTTCTGAAATATCTCTTTTTCTTTAACGTAATATATCGGGGTACCGGTTAGTAATTCATATACTTTGCTCTTCCAGGCTGAGGAGGGGGCAAAGCTTGTTGTATTAGAGGTACCCTTTGCCTTTTCTTTTTAGGAATTGTATGACTTTTTTGGGTATAATTAATTTATTTTAATTGTTTAACTATCCATATATTTACTGGCAGGTTGGGTGTGGAGTAGGAAACACAATATTCCCTCTTCTTTCTACATATCCTAGTATATTTATCCATGCATGCGACTTTTCCCCACGTGCTATTGACTTGGTCAAGGTACAACTCATTCTATGTCATTTTTCGTTACATTTTGATCAGGAAATTTTCTTAATATGTTATTTTACTTGGTTGAACTTGGTGCAGCAACACAAGGATTACTCACAAAATCACGTAAATGCATTTGTATGTGACATCACAGCAGACAGTCTTGCAGAGATGATAAATCCATCGTCCGTCGATATTTTAACCATGGTAATTTTGTTATTAATTTATTCTATTAATTTTATATTAAAGATCTTAATATGACAACGGTTAGAAGCATCTAACAGAAAAGTAGATCTTTGTTTTGTCTGCAGTTTCGCCAGAAAAGATGCCTTTGGTTCTGCAAAACATAAGACGTGTTCTAAGTGTGAGTGAAGTTTTCATTTTTTGAAAAATAAATAATCTAAATTTGTGTCATTCTGTTGTGTTTTGCATGTTATGGTGCAGACTGGAGAGGAAATCAATTTCTACAATTTGTTTTGGATTAAATTGTCTGAATGGTCCTTAGAAATTAGATACAGCCTTTCCCCTTTCTGGTCAGATCGGTCCCCTAATATTACATGTTTCTACAAAATAAATCCTATGGTTAAAATATGCTATAAGTTGGATGAAAGTTCGTATCACTTCCTAATGGATGATGAAATCAGTGTCAATGTCAGCTAAAATTGTTGATATGGATGTGTCCCTCCATTGAAATTGATGAAGTGAATTTTGTTATTCACTTTTTGAGTATCCACATCATCAAATGAGTTCTGCCAGCCTGACTACATGGATTTGCATCAGCATTATTAATGAATGCCAGTGGAAGGTCCAAATTGGTACAAGTTGAAAACATTAGGGACCAAAATGAAACTTCCATCTAGAGTGATACTTGAAGGTTCATATGTGAAATTTACACTTTTTATCTTCCTACAGAAAAACGGACGTGTCCTTTTCCGGGATTATGCTTCTGGTGACCTTGCACAGGTTAGCGTGGTTTAATGTGCCTTTTGTAAAGTAATTGGAGTTCTTTTGTTATAATTTTATCTATGTTATATCCTGTAGGAAAGGCTTACATTGAAAGGGCAACAAATTAGTGAGAGTTTCTACGTTAGAGGTGATGGTACGGTAAGCAAATGAAAGTTTAATTTTCTTTTTGTTGTGTGTCCTCTTTAATACATCCAGTGACCGGCAATATTAACTATGCAGCGTGCTTACTACTTCTCTGAAGAATTTTTGACAAATTTATTTGAGGAATATGGGTTTGAAGTTGTAGAAATTGGCACCCACAACAAACAAGTTGAGAATAGATCGCTAGAACTAGTCATGAACAGGTAAGTTTACTGCTATAAAATATTAAGGGAACATCACTTTTTATTCGATTAGAACTACCTTCTGAGTTTTTGTTCAATTCAGCTCTCCTGTCAATTAAATCACACCAATTCTATACTCTAATTCTTAAGATATACCTAAATAATAAAGCACCTTTGTTTAGACCAGAAACTTGACAATTCCAGGCACTAAGATATTTAACACACATCTGAGTTAAGAAACAAGTAATGTTCTTGTAGTTTTATTGTAGTGGCATAAAAACAAAAAGGACTAATTTAAGTTCACAAATGTGGATCTTAGTAAGTATTGAGCTCTTAGCCAAGTTGTATCCTTGCATAAATTTGGGAGCCATATGAGCAAAGAGAAGCTAACGTTCTGATTGAAAGAAAGATACCGGGTTTTTTTTTGCTAGATTTTCTTTTACCTTATTCCTCATTTAGTTATGTATTCATGGATTGAAGCGGTAAAAGAATGTTACGAATTAGAAATTCCCAAAAGATGAGATTGTTATCCTTCTTTAAAACTGATATTAAAGGTAATTTATTATTTCTGCCAATAATATTGTATATTTCTCTTTAACAGGTCCTGGATTCAGGCTGTTTTCAAAATTAAACCAGCCACTTGTGTACCAGTTGGCGAAAATGATGACGACAAAGAAAAGAAGACTGGAGATGTCCAGTCCTCCAAGGTTCCTTTGTTGTGTGCGGATGATAATGATATTGACATATCTGAGGACGTTGGCAACTTGTTTGGCATATCTCATACTGCTCATGAGGCAGGTTCTTCAAATTATTCTCTTTTTATGTATATTTCTATTAATTTCTGGCAATAGTATAATGGAATCACAATTAGGAAATAGCATATATTCTAATTAATCAACTGAGATGGGCTTTCCTAATAAGAAATTAAAAAACAAACAAAATAAGAAAAAGTTGCAAAATTGTTGATCAAAATGTAAATTAATAAACAACCAACTTAAGGCCTTGAGATTTTAAATAGAAAGAGACGCTGATCAGCTTTTGCCATTGATACTTTTTGTTTAACAGATATTAGAGATACAAGTGAAGGGTAACCACTTCAAAATAAAGGCACTTGCAAAAGAATACCAACACATGTGCAAATCGACTGGTCTGATGTTGTGGGAATCAGCACGTCTCATGTGCAGTTTACTATCATATAATTCTTCAATTTACACTGGTAAAAAAGTTCTAGAATTAGGTACTGGTTCAGCCGGTGTGTGTTCAATGGTTGCTGCTCGTACTGCACAGCTAGTAGTTGCCACAGATGGAGATGGAGAATCTCTTGAGCTCTTAAAAGAGAATGTATCAAGTAATCTTGACCCGAAAATTGCTGATAAAGTTTTAATAAGAAAATTATTCTGGGGTGATAAGGGAGATATTAATGCTATAAAGGAGCATGCATCGTCTTTTGATGTAATAATAGGAACAGATGTAACTTACAATCCAGAGGCTACTGTGCCTCTTTTTGAGACAGCAAGAGAATTTATAGCGGATCAAGACAATGATGGAGATGTGCCTTATTTTATTCTTTGTCATATCCAGAGAAGAGTTGACGAAGCATCTATTCTCTCGGCCGCAAGAAAAAATAATTTTGAGCTGGTGGATAAATGGTTCAATGGAGTTGATGCTGGCAATGGCATTATAGATTCTTGGTTCTTAGGTCATGCTGATTTTGCAAACTCTGTTGTAGAAAATGGTCCATTGTCGATACTTCTTTTTCAACCGGTAACTATTTCTACCTCAGTCATTAAAAAATACAAGTATTATTGAGTATGTAGTTAACCTTTTATTTTTTACTTGACATCAGGTGGCTCGAGAGTAACTCTGAGGAATTACTGGTTTCTAAAATTATTTACAGCTTGAAAGCGCCAATTCAACTACATGAGGAGCTTATTAATACCTTTGGTTTTCTGTAATTTATTTTGCTTGTCAAGACCCTCTTGTACCTTTCATTTTTGGGGATTTTGAGATGAATTAGAAACTATTCAAATATTTTGTTTTTTAGGAGTGCTGAGAAACGTGTGTTGGGTGCCAACCCATGATTTCAAAAAAAAAAAAGAGTGCTTAGAAACATAATAAGTCCATATATCTCGTTAGATTGCAAACATAGTATAAATTTGTTTTTGAGCATCTTACTCTTCCAAGCATGTTAATTTCAGCCATAGCTTAAAATTGTTAACTGAGGTGTAAAACACGAACAAGATGGAGTAAGCAATATAATCTTTTTTCAGCCATGAGCAGTCTTTTATCTTCTGGAATCTTAATCTCTTGAAACTTGAAAGTAATCTGAATGGCTTACATTCTCACCATTGAAGGTACGAGGTTTGCTAGAAACGAATGCATACATGATGCATGAGACCTATAATCCATTTCCGATTACAGTTCAGAAGATCTTTGTCGTGAATCATGAAAAAGTCAGCCGACCTGAATGTCAATTGAAGCCAGTAAAACCTAACATAGTGGAAATTTTGAAGGAAAAAAAAAATATATCAACTCAATGGAAATACTTTGATGATAAGAAAATGTCAAGTTCAACTTTGCTCATACTTTTCGAGTATAAAGACAAATATGATATAGATCGAATAGTGGATACATAACGGATTTGGATACTGTCAGTGCTCACGCAAATGTGGTGAAGCTTGAGAATCTGAAGTATTACGAATACAGGATATGCTGCCGCTTTCTATCCTATACATAACTCCCAAAATTAGTTGCTGAACACAGATCGGATCTACAAAAATGATGATTATCTTGATAATTATGATAATAATTTTATAAACTAATTTAAATAAAGTTGAAAATAAAAAATATTAATATGTTATTAGATATATAAATAGTCTAATACTAAATTTTTTCATGCAATTTAAATATTGTTTGATAATGTGCTAAAATAATTTATTTTTAGATTACTAAAAATTTCAAGTGATCTAATATATTGTCAAAAATTCAAAATACATCAGATCTCATTATTTTTATAGTCGTAACGTGTATATTATATAAATTATGTTTACTATATTAAAGTTTATTTTAAAGAACGTCAAACAATCCTTCATCATACATATTTATCAGATTTCCTTTTGCTGGTGTTTCCATATTGGTTCAACCCCAAAGCACAATTATAAAAACCCAACCAGTTTCTTTCTGGTTTGGTTCGTTTAGAATATATATAAACCGGCCATCGGTTATTTAGATACTTATATATTATATAAATTGTTGATCCGAAATTTTATCGCGTCCGGCTCGGTTTTAATAATTGTCTCAAAAATATCCAGTGAATTATTATATTAGATTCATTTTCCAGTTCAACATGTAGATTCATTTTTCAGATCCACTTGGGTCGGTTCTTGGATAGCGGTGAACCGGCTTAGTCGCGGTTCTCAGTAAACCGACTTCCACAAGACCCATCGCGCCCGAGTACGGACTCGTCCAGACACTTTTCCGTTTTCCCACCCGTCGTCTCTACCCCCACTCCGCCTTTCTTCCTCTATGCGACCGCACTAACGACGAATTCATCACAGAACCTACTGTTTCCCACACGAGATGGGCTTCATCGAGGAATTTGTCGCGAGTAATACCCCCCCCCTCCCGCGCCTTTCTCTCTCTCTTTCTGTGTTTGTGTGTGCTCTTAAATTACCTAATTGGACCTTTGATTGCTGGTTAAATGAGGCTGTGTTTTTGATGTGACCTAATTTGCATCTTATTACACACTGGTATGTGGGATAACTGCGGCTCAATGCATGATATTGCTCATATTTTTAATGACTGTTTCATTTTTCAGGCCTTGAAACCTTGCCAGGTATGCTCGAGCGAAATTATAAGCTCATGCGAGATCTTGATAATAGTTTGCACCGTAAGTAACTATGTTTAGGTTAAGCTTCAGAAAAAAGAAAGATTTAAAGATATATATAACCCTATTCTTGATTTATTATTATTTTTTTGTACTGCAATTTAGGTTTCTTTGGCATCTTAAGTTCTGTAAAACATATATATTGATTTTTGTTGCCATTTTTTATCTTGTGTTGTAAGACCATGAAAGGTGATTTCCAATCTACCATGTCTTGCTGTTGCATACCAGTATCAGTAATTCCAGTAGGTACACCATACTGATAAATTGTACCAGGTCCTAATCTGATTGTGCCTTGTTGTTAAGTACCAGTATTAGTAAAACTGACAGGTATCTACTGGTATCTCAGGCTGGTGATGATGACACTATACTACTATAATGGTAAAATTCACAAGGTCCTAGTTTGATTGTTTCTGTATCAGTAATACTGGAAACCAACCAAATCTTATACCAAGGATCTTGAAACCATACCGGTATCTACATATCTTATGGTATAGTATTCCAGTGCTTGGCCTAGTTCCATTATATTTCTTATTATTTACACAGGTGTACAGACACAGAATGAACAAAGGTGCGATCAAGAACTAGTGGAATTTAGGCTTGGAGTCCAATCGGGGAGGATCCCAATTACATCTGACCCGTCAAAAATCAAATTTTCTGAGGATGCTCTTGAGGAGCAGAGTCACTGTGTTAGAATTGCAGATGAAAAGGTTGCTTTGGCCACTCAGGCTTATGACATGGTATTTAGAATGCCCTTTCTTGCATGCTCTATACAAATAACTAAAATAGGGAAGGGGTACTGGCGGCATTTATCATGTACTAGAGGTCATATTTGCTATCCCTAATTTTTTAGGGTTACACATGACTTAGTGAACCAAAGCTTTCATTTCTATAGGTTGATGCTCACATCCAACAGCTTGATCTGTACATGAGGAAACTGGCAGAAATTCAACAAGGCAACCTTTCTCTTGTTCTCTATTATTATCTAAACTTAAATAAAAATTTTACACACTCACGTTTGTATTTTTATTATTATTAATATTACTGTGTTCCCTTGCCATAAACAGAGAAACAACTAGCACTAGCATCAGCAGCTGCAGCTGCTGCTAGCCCTAGTACTGGTACAGGTCCCAGTACACCAAATACTGCTAGTGCGGGTCAGAAGTTTGGAAGGAGTGGAGAAAGGGGTAGAGGGGGCAGGAAAAAGTACCATTTCTTTCCATTTTCTAACATTTCCTTAGGTCCAGCAACCATTTGATGTGAAGTCGTATTATTGATTTTTCTTTTGCTTTCTATGTGATCTCAGATCACGATTAACTGCTGAGCCAGTGGTACCACCAATCGATCTAGAGCTGCCAGTGGACCCAAATGAACCCACGTACTGTTTGTGCAATCAAATTAGCTACGGGGAGATGGTCGCATGTGACAATGCTAATGTATGTAAAGGCTTTATTACTTTACTATTTTACATATTTTATTCTGTGTATGCATAGCACTGTAAGCATGTTATCAGTGGGGTTCATCAAATTGCCCTCTTTCCTTTCTGTCGTGACTATTATTCCAGGGTTAGTAAATCAGATGCATAAAATTGAGGTTAATTTTGGAAAAACAGTTTTTAACCTTTTTTTGCTCACCTGTAAAGTATTTTTTAACCTATTTTTATATCCTTTTGCATCTCCAGTGCAAGATAGAATGGTTTCATTTTGGATGTGTTGGGTTAAAGGAACAGCCCAAGGGGAAGTGGTACTGTAATGACTGTGCTACATTGCTAAAGCGCAAGAAGGGCTCCTCAAAATGACACTTCTATGTTAGGCACATCTCCTACTTTAGTTTACAGCAGCTTTTAGATTTTAGCGAGAACTAAATGTAGCAAACATTTTGTAGCTATCTGTTCAACGAATGAGGAGCTTGGTTATGATGTCTTAGATAGTTTTGTTAAAATCTTTCTATTGCCAAGTGCAGGTGATATGTTTGTGTAAATTGTCTCTTTGATTAAATATTCTACAGTTATTGGATTTGAATAATTGTTGTATCCTACTTTTGTTAATTCTGAGGTTTTTGGAACCACATTTTACTTTCATAAATGAGTGAGACTGGTAATATGGGTATTGCGGATTGACCTGTATATGAATACATATATTTATTTTAAAAGTTCAAACAGTCAATCCAAACCGTTAAACATGATCTCCATATGAAAATGTACTTGGAGATTAAGTTTGACATGTTTTAGAATTTTTTCTACTATTTTTTAGGTAGGTAGAAAATAACTGCTTTGGGATGGTTCAGAATTTTAAGATGGAGTGATTTTCTACCTATCTAAAAAATAATGAAAAAAATCTAAAAAATGTAAAATTTGATCTTCAAATACATTTTTATATAAAAATCATATTTAATGGTTCGGATGTACTATTTAAACTTTGAAAGTAGAATTGTAAATTCATAATATTGATTGTCCTACTCGGAGAACTTCCCCTTTATGCCCTTGTAGTCATGGTATCACATCCCTTGCTTGCAACTTGAATTGGCAGTCAAAAAGTGGTAAATAGAATCTCTTCTGGCTATAAGCCTATAACTGTTTTTTTATCATTAAATAAAAGTGGTAAGGTATTGCGGGTTAATTCAATTCCAAAGTGTATGATACTATGATGGGGTTCTGTGATTGCATGCACTGTGCACTTATAAACGAAACTGCAGAGAAAATTGAAGATAAATTATAGAGAGGAGTGGCCTCAAATCTTCAATTCTTCATTAAAGTTTACAAGCGACAGATCCGACTCTGCTGCTTTTATGAGGAAATAGCAGCTTCCTACTTTTCTCCCATCCTAAAGTTATATCCTACGGCTTGAATGATTTCTTCTATTATAATAACTTTTTATGGTCTGCCCATCCTGCCCGAGATAAAGCAACCCTATTCTTTATTACCACGCACTGCGCTTTTTGTATTTTTGCTATTACAAGGCCCGTAGGCTTCATACATGGGCTGATGGGCCACTCAAAACACAAAATTAGAAAAATCCACTTTATGCCTACCTTTTATTTATTTTTTATTGCAAATCCGTAAGCCATTCATTAGGTAATTGAAATAAAAAATACAATGTTCTCAGTTCTACTGGTAAGAAACAAACTACTCTACAAGCTTGCTGGCACGTAAGCAAAAATTACAGAAATAAAACCTAGTCTAGCTTACATAGTTCTACTGACATAAATTGAACATAAAGACAAACTACAATTATCCTAGTTACTTCCTAATTAATCTAAGGGATTTCTTTCCATAAAAAAAACATCCCTGTTTAAATCAAAGGTCATCTAAATTTTTTCCTCCAGTTCTTCATTGGACGTACCAGTATACCGTTGCCCTGTGCATCTTGCCAGATTCGCTAGTCTGTGAGGTATTCCCAGCAATTGTCTATGAATGTACCTCACTAATATCCTTCCATTGCTACTGTGTAGAAACTCAATGCAGCTTGCCACCATATCCATTGCTTTCCAGGATGTCAGAAATTCCAAGGACCCTTCGTGAATGGCTTGAGTGAGAACTTTGCAATCAGAATAGATGATGGTCCTCCCTCCCCAGCCTGCATTTGTCAGTGTTTGAAGGCGTCGAATTGTTGTCAGAAGGGCTTGCAATAGGTAATTTCCAGGGCACCTCAGCTTGATTTTGCATCTGCCATGCCATCCACGCACTACACTGATTCAATATATTCTTACTTGAAGAGAAATTTAGATATATGCCCATCATAAAAACAGAATTTAGATATTTCTTCATTCAAATTTGAAAATTAATTATTTCCAAATCTAAATTTAAATATTTTATCAATATACTAATTTCTCAATTTAACAACTTATATATTATTTAATAAAAATAAAAAAATGGACAATTTTACCCTTTCTTCTTTTTATGGCTTATAAACTTGTATTATAGAAATATCAGTACATGGTCTTGATTAAAAGAAAAACACAATAAAGGCTTCTTACAGATTCATGAATAGAGCAAGCATCCTGACCCTAGAAGGTACCAATAAAAGACAGAGATATGAAGTGTCAGACTACCCATAAATCGGTACCCAATAAAAACCCTCATGCCTACGGACTTCTCCTAAAAAAAAAAACCCTTAAAAACAAACACCTAACAGAACTGTATCAGTTCAAAAAAACCAAACCCAATACAATTAATGGGTCCGCCGTATACAGTTATCTTTGCAGGAGGAGGATCCAGAAGCGGATCCAGGATTTCAGTTAGAAGTAGGCACAAAATGCACACATTTTCAAATTTAAAATTTATACATAAAAAAAATAGCAGTCTATATGAAGCTGGCATGAAAAAAATAGATACAATTATTTCTCTATAGTTTTAAAAACATAACTTGATTATTTATGTTGAAATTTTTATTTAAAATCCAGAGTTTAAAACATATTTTTTTCTTTTTAACACATGAGATATAGACATGTTTTTGCGGAAGCTTGTTTTGAACTACAAAAATAGAAAAAAATGATAAAAAATTAATTTGTCAAAAATAATGTTAAGACAAATTATTACACTCAACAAATTGGTCTATTATCTGAGGTAGTGCCCTGTGGTTATTCCCTTGTACTGATTGATTGGCTTGAATTTTTCGAAAAAAATCTGTTTTGTTTTAGAAAAATAAGAAATGTTTTATATAATTTTAAATTTTAAGAAATTTTTAATAAGACAAAGGACAAGACTCAAATATTCACTAATATAAATAATATAGAATTAAAATTAAACTACAGTATTTTAAATTGAATGAATAAAAACTAATCCCAATGCAATGTGTTAAGCTCTAGATTGATTGAGCCCTATAGGACTTGCGCCCCAAGATCAAAATTGAAACAAAACACTTAAAATAAACATTAAATTAGATATGCCCCAATATAAAAACCAAATGCCAGCCCATTGAATGAAATTGTAAATGTTGGTCCCACATGTCATATTCTTCTCTTTCTTTTTGTCTCCTTTCTTTCTATGAACAAGATAACATATTCTTTTTCATTTTCTCCCAAATTTTCTCCTGATTTTTCCCCATTCATGGTGCAGATCTCAAGTGGACCGTGCTTCTTTTCTGCTGGACCAGGGGTATAGGCACTAACATATAATGCTAGTATATCTCCAAAAAATTTCATAATCCAGGGGTAGGCACTTGCCTACCCCTGGACCTCTTTGGATTCGCCCCTGGGAGGATCCATGGGAGGCCGGTGCGGCATCGGAGATCGATGTGGACGATCTCCAGGATGACGAGGAGGAGAAAGTTCACTTGAGGCGTCAGCTGCCGCCCAGGGACCGCCTTGCACCTGCTAGTTTGGATCTCTCCGGTCGTCGCTGCCCTCCTTGTTAGGTTTTTTATGTTTTTTAGTTAGATGAATTTGTAGTATTTTATGTTTGGATTGTTAGATTTTATATTGTAGACTTACCATTTAGATTATTTAGTTTTGTTGTTTATCTAGTCAAATAAAACCAATTTATAACATTAAACAAAAGTATAACAAATAAAACTACAATAAATATATAACATATTATAAAACATTACAACAAATAAAATTATAATCGTCAATTATAAAAATATAACTATAAATTATTATAAAAATTATAACAAATAAAACTACAATAAAACATTACAACAAATAAAAATATAATCATCAATTATAACAAATTATAACCATAAATCATTATAAAAAAATGGAACTGTAAATTATAAATTATAAAAAAAAATTAACATAAAAAAATGTTGCATTTTATAATGCAGCATTAAAAAAAAAGAAGTTAAACACCAAACCGCCCAAACGTGGGGCAGTCTGGTGTTAAGAGGTGACTGCCCAGACACGTGGCGGTCATGGCGTTTTTGAAATTTTTTTCACACAGAGGGCAGATTTGCTATTTTTTTTAGGGTATTAATAAAAATTTCGGATAATCCAACGTTGAACATATATGTAATATAATTATGAATTGTATACTGTCATATATGGCGGTTCTATAGACATGTCTGGTCGTTTATGCGGCCGCACGGATTTTGTGCAGGCCGCACGCGCAGTGCCAGATGTGTTACCCTATATAAGGATGGATCCTTAATGCACAATATACAATACACAACTCAGTTTTCTGAACAACAGTTATTTTAGGCAGAATCTGAGTGTCTTCTTTTCTTCTTCCATCATCAAAGATCTAGAGAGGAGAAATTCATTAGAAAATTTGGAAGAGATTTCTCAAAGACGTATCTTGCTGGAATCAGGTATTATGTTCCGCATTTCAGATTTAAGTTTATGGTTGGCTTTTGGCATAGGATGGTTCTTAGGTTAAGGTGGAGAATTGTTTATCTTTTCCCGGGTGTAAGTGTTTGACTCTAAATGAGATGTAATTGTTTGATCTCTAGATAAGACGTAATTGTTTGGCTTTTATAATTTCCCAACATTTATTTAATGTTCTGATCCGTATCCGTATAATACGGATACGAATATAGTTTTACCGTATATGATTCGTTTTCACTCAAAATTTGTCGAAAGTCTTACGATGCTGATAATAATTTGAGAAAATCTAGCAAATAATTATTCACCGTCAATTTCTTTTTCTTTTTTTGTCGTAGGGGACTATGCCTTTACCAACTGGCCCATGCAGTGGTGGTCGTGATTTTTATTAATACCCTCCCAAAAATAAAAAATATCAAATCTGCCATCGTTATTTTTTTTAAAACGCCCTGACTGCTCCTTCACTGGGCGGTCCACTGTTCATACCAAACCGTCCCACGTTTGGGCGGTCACCTATGCATACCAGACCGCCCCACTGTGGGGCGGTTTGGATTTTTTTTTTTTTAGAGACAATATGAATAATAAGATGCTGAAATCTAATGCTAAAAATTCGAATATTTTTTTTTTTAAATATTTGTTAGATTACTTCTTTTGATGTATAATTAGCATATTTATACTAAAATACGCTAAATTACTTGAAATTATGTTAAATTACGTTGAATTACACTAAATTACGCTAAATTACAATAATTTCGCTAATTATACTGAAATACGCAAAATTACGCTAAACTACGCAAAATTACGCAAAATTAGGCCGATTTTGTGTCATCTTTCATAAATCATAAAAAATAGTAAAAAAATTCCAAAAATAGTAAAAATTGGTATTCTATAAGTTTATTATGTAACTAGTTTACTAAGTTACTTAGATCGAATAATAGAAATGAAAATCTTACTTGGAAACTTCAACTCAAGGTTTTGAGGCTCTTCCCTTTGTTTTTTGGCAATTCTGAATTTTGAAGAACGACATAGTGATCCTTGATGCATGCGTATTTTCGCAAGCTTTTCGAAAAGTGGTCATTTGCTGAATAGGACACTCGAGCGCTGTTTTATGGCCATTTAAAGTTTTGTCGTCGTTTTTCGCCTTCTCAGTGAAGATATCGTCCCTATTCATATGTAATTTAGCGTAATTTACCATATTTTTTTTAATGTAATTTAGCGTAATTTAACGTAATTTAGTGTAATTCAACGTAATTTAACATAATTTCAAGTAATTTAGCGTATTTTAGTATAAATATGATAATTATACATTAAAAGAAGTAATCTAACAAATATTTAAAAAAAATTCCGAATTTTTAGTGTTAGATTTTAGTATCTTGCTATTCATATTGTCTCCAAAAAAATAAAATTAATAAAAAGAAACTAAACCGCCACATAGTTGGGCGGTCTGGTATGCATAGGTGACCGCCTAAATGTAGGTCGGTTTGGTATGAATAGTGGACCGTCCAGTGAAGGGACGGTCAGAGCATTTTTAAAATAAAAAAAATAGCGAGGACAGATTTGATATTTTTTTATTTTTGGGTGGGTATTAATAAAAATCACGGCAGTGATGGCATTCACCGTAGTGTTTTGACAACGGGGAGGGCCGGTCTGGTCCGGTCCAAACCCACCCGGTCCACAGGTCCGGGGGGTTGGACGGGTTCACGGGTGGGGGTATCACGGGTCCGGTTTTCGAAGGCCAAACCCGCCCCGTGATCAACACATGGGTCCGGCAGTTCCACAGTCCGGTCCGGTCCAAACTCGGTTTTTTTTTTGCTGTTTTTTTTGTTGTTTTTTTTTTCCAATTCAATAAGTTTGTTATTTGAACCAAACAATTTTTGTTATAATAAGATATAAATTAAAATTCACGACATTCCAACACTTTTATTAAAACTGATTTATTTTAAAAAAATTGATTTAAAAACCGAATTAGATCATTTTTTTTATATTACAAAAATTCGGTTTTGATATTACAAAAATTCCTTAAATCAATTGCTTTAGGACAAAAAAGATGAATTATTTGATCTTTAAAACCGAATTTTAAAACAATTGATTTAAAAACAAAAGTTATCCTCCTCCTTTATTCCGGACTTGGGACCGGCTATGTAAAATAATATTGGCGGAGTTCTAACTTTTTGTTAGTAATTTTCTTTAAAATGAATAATTTTAAAAAGTAATTGAAATGTTTAAAAAATAGACGAAAAAATTAAAAGAGTTCTGACTCTCGACACCGGATGTTGTTGCTACAATGGGTTCCTCTTGTCGCTTATAGTGATTATCGGTGTGTTTCTTAAATGTAAGTACACCGTTAGCTTTAACGAAATTGTAAGAGGCAGTGCAGCCCTCTACCTTACATCTTGCACTGATTAAGGTCCCATCTGCATCGAAGGTCTGTTGAAAATACCTCCACCAAGGTACATTTTGAGATGCCATTTTTTGTCCTTTTCAAAATAAATTTAACCAATTTTAAAATAAATATAACCTATTTTAGAATAAATATAACATATTTAAAATTAAATCTAACTTACTTAAAAATAAAACCGAATTGAAAAATTAAATCTAACATATTTAGGCTATTTTAAAAATAAATCTAACCTATTTATAAATAAATCTAACATATTTCAAAAATAAATCTAACCTATTTAAAAATAAATCTAACCTATTTTAAAATAAATCTAACCCATTCTAAAAATAAATCTAACAAAATTAACAATAAATTTAACATATTTAAGCTTTTTTAAAAAATAATCTAACCTATTTATAATAAAACTAACACATTTAAAAAATAAAACGAATTTTAAATAAATCTAACCTATTTATAATAAATATAACATATTTAATATTTTAATCTAACAAAAAATAAATATAACATGAAACAAATCGAACCTTCAAATCTTGCGGGAAAATCTTGTGCCTTAGTGGGATGAAATAAATTTGCAACTAAATCTTGCGCCTTTGCGGAATAAAATAAATTTGCAACTATATTTTTTTCCTAATAATTAAATTAAAATTTGGGAACAATAAAAATAATGAGAGTATGAGAAATTAAGAATATGAGATTGAGAGAATAATAGATTGAGAATAATGAGAGTTTGGTGTGAAAATGAGAGAAGGATGAGGTGTAAATTTATAGGGATTTTTTTGGAGAAAATTCGGATTGCTACAGTAATTTTGGAGCTGTTGGATTCAAAAAAGTTCGTATTGCTACAGTAATTCGGGTCCAGACTCCAGCGGGTTCGGGTTCGGGTTCGGGTTCGGGTCCGGGTCCGTGTCGGGTTGGGTCTACACGGGGGGAGGGGGTCGAGGGGGGGGAGGGGGAGAGAGTATGCACGGGTCTGTGGGAAAAAAACCAAACCGGTCCGTTCACGGACCGATCCTTGCCTAATCCCGGTCCGGAACGGGGGGCGGGGCGGTGCAGATCCGGTCCACGGGTTGGCCGGTCCGGTCCTGGACCGCCCGGTTTTTATCAATAAACTAATTCACCGTCAATTTCGGTTAGCTACTTAACAGTTAGAGCCAATCCAAAAGCGGCGAAATAAAATAAGAAGCGAGTACATCTTTAGAAGCTACTGCTTTTAATTCGAAATCAGAGTTGTGCATCCAAAGCTACTAATTTTGATTTTGAGGTCGATAATTTTGAGGCTGCTTTTAGACTTACGGGAATAGAGGACTTGGTCTCAAAAAGGGTACTGGTGCGCGTCGCTTTCTAATTGTAGAGAAATTGCGTCGTTGGTTTTGTTACAAGTTACAACAAGGGGTTTTAAATGTGAAATAAAAATTCGACTTGGAGAGGAGAACAAAACGACAGCAAAGAGAGGGAGAGGGAGAGACTGAGAGATGGACTGCAATTGGTTTTGTTGGAACAGAAATCATGATTTTGCTTTCGAAGAGCCGCCGCAGCTCTTCTCGCTGCCTTTGCCCATTCCTGAATGGCCTCAAGGTTAGATTTTTTCTTGTTTGTGATCTTATGATATGTGAATAGAAACAAAATATACGTTATTAACAAACATCTATGGAGTTTTGCAGAAAAATTTAGGGAAAAATTAGGTATCGTTTTAACCTATTTTAGCATGAGATTTTTCAATTGACATATGAAAGCTTGGATAGCAAAGGTGCATTGTTTACCATTTCAAGCACCTCAAATGTTTATATCTAAATCTTACTTTAACAGGTGGAGGCTTCGCTGAGGGAAAAATATGCATAGGAGAGTTAGAAGTTGCCATGGTTACTGAATTGGAGAGCATTTGGAGTTGCTCTTATTCCAAAAAGGGAATCAAAGGGGCCACTTTCTATAAACCAAAAGAAGTACCCGAAGGGTTTTACTGCCTCGGCCACTACGGCCAACCAAACAACCAGCCGTTACATGGGTTTCTTCTTTTGGCAAGAGAAATAACCTGTAATGCCGAAAGTGCTTTTCCTGCTCTTCAAAAGCCGGTAGATTATAGGCTCATCTGGAGCTCTTTCAGCTGGAGAGGAGATGAAAGCGGTGAAGAATGCGGTTATTTTTGGCTACCAATACCACCAGAAGGGTATAGATCTCTAGGGTTTATTGTCACCAAGGGGCCCACAAGACCGTCTCTTGACTTGGTACGGTGTGTTCGTACCGACCTTACCGATACATGTGAGGCCTATGATATAATTGTTGATATGGAGCCTATGTTTCCCGATTTCCCCTGCGAGTTTTGGAAAGCCAGACCTTGCCATAGGGGTATTCTGGGAAAAGGTGTACCAGTTGGAACATTCTTTTGTACCACCGACTGCGTACACGATGAATCGGGCACCTTTTGCTTGAAGAATTTGGATTCTTCACTACAAGCAATGCCAAACCTAGAACAGGTCCACTCACTCATAAACCACTACGGGCCCACTGTTTTCTTCCATCCAAAAGAAATCTATTTGCCATCGTCAGTTTCATGGTTTTTCAAAAACGGAGCCACTTTATACAAAAAGGGTGTTAAAATGGGTGAGAAGATACTTTCTAATGGCTCAAACCTTCCCAAGGGTGGAGAGAATGACGGCAAATATTGGATTGGTCTACTTGACGATTCCAGAAACGACTCTGTGAAACTAGGCAATTTGGAAAGTGCCGAGCTCTACGTCCATGTAAAACCAGCCTATGGAGGTACTTTCACCGACATAGCAATGTGGGTCTTTTCCCCCTTTAACGGCCCGGCCACAGTAAAAGTCGGGATAGTAAATTTCCCCCTTTCCAAGGTTGGTCAACATGTGAGTGATTGGGAGCATTTCACACTTAGAGTTAGCAATTTTACTGGTGAGCTATGGAGTGTCTACTTCTCACAACATAGTGGTGGCGAATGGGTTGAAGCTTCTAATTTGGAATTCATGACTGGTAGCAATAAGCCAGTCATTTATTCATCGAAGAGTGGCCATGCGAGTTTCCCGCACAAGGGAAATTATCTCCAGGGTTCAGAGAAATATGGCATTGGAGTGAGAAATGATGCAGATAGAAGCGAGTTTGCTGTTGATTCTAGTACCAAATACAAAATTGTGGCGGCGGAGTATCTCGGAGATGATGTGGTGGAGCCGTGCTGGCTCCAGTATATGAGAGAGTGGGGTCCCAAATTGACTTATGATTCCACGTCAGAGTTGGTGAAAATACTTAGCTTCTTGCCATTTAATCTGAGGCGCAGAGCAGAAAATATATTTGACAGCCTTCCGATGGAGTTGTATGGCGAGGAGGGGCCCACTGGCCCGAAGGAGAAGAACAATTGGGTAGGTGATGAGAGATGCTAGTATCAGAATTCGGAAAAGATGACTATTATTTATGACCTTATACCAGTGGAAGAGAACTAAGCCTCCTTTATTATTATTAAAGCATTTTTTTTTTTTTGCTTCGGCTGAGATGGATTTGTAATTTCTGTAGTTCCGTTTTTATCAGAACAACAAAAGGGAAATGAATTTTCCAGTTAAGATAGTACTGAAACAGATTTTTGTATAGCTTCTGGGAATCTGACAAATATTATTAGAATAGATTTTGTCATTCTCCGTATTTTTACAGTGGGATAAACTGATAATGACAGCACATCTTTGCTTGTATATGTTTTTACTCTAATAACTAGGGGTGTTCATCGGTTCGGTTCGGTTGAAACCGAACCGAACTAGGCAAACCAAAGTTATAATTTGGTTTTTAAAATTGAACCGAACTGAACCGATTTAGCATTGCAACCGAATCGAACCGAACCAAAGTTTTATTTTAGTTTGTTCGGTTCAAACCAAAATATATTAATTTTTTTATTTAAAGCAATTGATTTATAATAAACCGAAGTATATTAAGAAATAAACTGGGGCGGTCCGGACCAAATTCATAATATATAAAAATTCGGTCGGTTCGGTTATTTCGGTTTTGAAAATTTTCAAACTAAACCGAACTGAAATTATAATTCGGTTTTAAAAAACAAACCAAAATGAACTATTAAACTGAAAAAACCGAACCATTTGGTTCAAACTAATTTAGTTCAGTTCAAAACCGACTAAACCGGACCCAATGAACACCCCTACTAATAACCACTTCTCAGCTGTAATTATAGTTTAATTTTATGAATGTATGTATCTAAGATAAATTCTGGATAATGGTATCGGCTTGTGGTTTCCTCTCAGAGTTCTTCAATTTAATGTTTTTTTAAGGTTATGGTTTTAATGCTTATTAACGATTTCATTAATAAAAAAATATTTACAATAAGTCAAATGATTCTCATTTCTAAATTACTAATTTATTCTCATTAATCTTTCTAAACTACTCTAATTTTCTAATCCTATTTATTTACATTTTTAATCACTCTACCACCTTATTATTTATCTCTCCACAACCGGATATGCTCTCGTCCAAGCCGCCGCATTCCAATGACCAAATCTGCTCACCGCGGCTCTTCGATCGAGATGAGGACTCCACATTTCGAGCTCCGATGATATCGTGCTCACATCGGCTCCGGTCCCTCCATTCTCTCTCATTCTCCTCTCGAGCAAATTGGTAGAGACGAGAGAGGGGAGGATGTTGTTGTGTCGGGATGAGACTAAGAAGAGTTTGTAAGGACGGAATGGAGGAATGAGAGGGCATTGAGCTGGTTAAAAATTAAAAATTATGTTTTATCGCCACTTAGATCGATAACTAAATATTTTTGAGTTGTATCAAATTTAATATACAACTTATTTAACTATAAAGAACATACAGTTGAATCTCTTTACTGGTCAAAGGGGCACAGAACATCGTTTTTTGAAAGGAACTGGATTTAGGTTTTGTCCAAAGGAAGTTTTGATAAATTTTTATCCAAAACTGAGTATTAAATAATTTTTTTGCAAGAATCATGATACAAAACAGTGTGACAACTGTCAGCGGTCATATCTCAAGTGAAATAGACAAGTGTGCATATATATTATAGACAATTATGTATTGACACAATAGACAAACATGCATTTCATATGCAAATATTTAGGAGACGAACTAACGGAGAAAAATAATATAGTCTGTTAATCGAATTATTCTTCTGCTTAAAAAAATAAGATCAAACTTGTCATACTTTTAGCCTTCTTATCTTTGCTTGCAAGTTTGGACTAAAGCAGTTGCCTCCTAAGCTACACATTTTCAAAGACATGGTAACACCAAGAATCTATTACATGGCGATGCTCTTACTCGCTATATATTTTTGGACTAAATTTTGTTCTGTTATTTCAGAAATATTGGAAAAGTTTTCACAAACAGAAATTAAAGGATTAAAGTTGCCGTTTATTGCCGTTTTAATGTGAACCCCATTTAAAGGGCATAGAACAAAAAAATGTTCGAAACTCCAAACCCATTCGTACCTATTAGCTAGTGTATAATTACTACATTCCCAATTTTATCCCTGAAAAAAAGAAATGGATTTTTCATACACAATACTAAACTACTAGCACTCAATAATCCCTTTATAGACAAATGACAAACAGATAAGTTACTTCACCGAAAGGCACACAACAAGAAGTGTACCTCAAAAGTCCATAATATCCTATTCCGTGGAAATCTTGTGTGGACAGTACACTTGAAGCAGCTACTCAGCTCCTAAGCAGAAGCTCGTATGAATGTGTGCAATCATTTTTCATTTTCGTCGTCCTCTGAATCTGATTTTGCAAAGACAGGTTCGGGTTGCGTCTGTGCATAGGCAGGTGCAATGAACTTTGGATCTTGTGCCGCCGCATCAGCATGTTTGAGAATTGCTTCCCTTGGATCTTCGTCCATCCATGTCTCTTTAATTAACCCACCTTGCTGCAACATTATAATACATTTCAGCTGTTAACTTCAAAAAAGAAAATAAAGTGCACAACTAATAGCTACTCAATGCCGATACCATTATAACTCAACAAACTCAAGTTCTTCACCGTGTTACTAAATAATATCTACTAGAAATAAGATAGCATGTACTCCTAACAGGTCCATATCATGCACCCAACCTTACATTAAGAAAAAGATGCTGATAAGCAAATGAAAATAAAAAAGTAAAACACATAAGGTACCTTCATAAGATACTGCGTCAAGAGACTTCCTTTTGTCACACCAACCCTTCCACCAAAACCAGGACCATCAACAGGAAGGTCCGGCTTATGTGATTTGAGCGGATCTTTAAGTATTTTCTCTCTCTGGCGTTTCCTTGATGGCTGGTCCCTGAACAGAGGCAACGCATGCGGATTATGGATAAGAGGTTGAACTTCATAGTCATCAATTGACTTTCTTCGGGGTGCCCGACCCACACAAACAAGGGCTCCTCTCTGACTCATAGAAGGATCATACAGTACGTGAGTGCCTCCCTCTTTCTTATCTCCTGTTGTTGTGAAAACCTTCAAAAAAACAAAAGGAGGTATTTAAAATAATTTACAGTTGCATGCAGAGCGTCAACAGAACAGATCTTATATATAATTTTAAGATCAGTAGAACTAGGTTCTTTTACTGTATTGCTTTCTAATAAGAACAAACAGAAGCTTACAAATTTAAATAAGATAAAACAGAAATGTATCTGAACTAAAACCTGATTAATTCTTGGATGCCAGAGACATCGTACAACACTCAAGCTAGGAGAAATCCCGACCCTTGAAACAAGCTCGAGCTTCTTTCTATCAAAAAAGCAGAGTAAACTACCAGCGGTGCTGTCTTTCTCAATGGAGGTTCCAGTGAATATTAATTGTTCATCAGGACTGAATGCTACATTTGTCTGAGCATAGTGATTTGGCAGATCTCCAAAGACTTTGACAGGACTTTTCATCTGCCTCAAATCCCATACCTACACGTACAATTCAGAATAAAAGTGAAAACAAGTTAGACAAGCAAATGCAATATGATGACAAAAAAGTCAGTAGCATGACCTAGGATTAGTGTACTGGATACTTGTATCATATAGGAACCTACTCATCTCATTTTTCTTTCCTACACCCTTTTTCTTAATTTATTTTAGTTGTTTAAAACTTGCTCGACTCCTAAAGACTAAATAGATGCACAAATATGATAAAGGGCCGATATTTTTTTAGTCACCATCTCAATACCTCAAAATTCGGACCTTACCATTCCTATATGCAAAATTAAAAGGTTGCCATGTGCTCAGAGTCATGCGCAGAACAGTGACGCGCATGAGTTTCCAGCTCAAATTTGCTCAGATTGAACTGAAACAGAGGAGAACTCATGCGCAACACTGACTTAAGTCATGCGCAGAACCACAGGAGCAGATGTGCTAAGTTTTAAATTTTTTAGAAGTCGATGGTAATGTCAGAATTTTGAAATATTGAGGTGGTAACTATCAAAATTTCGGGATGAAGGGACAAAGAGAAAATTTAGGCTCTGGCCTGGATTGACTTTCCAAAATTTTAAGTGTAATAAGGAAACCGTAAAATAGTGCTTGCCTTTAGTGTAGCATCCATGCTTCTTGAAAGAAGAACCTGCCCATCTGCTGAAAACTTGAGTCCTGTGATGTCATCAGAATGTGCCTTTTCAACATAAATGTCTGGTCTGCTTCCCCACCCAGTCTTTATAGTCCACACCTGCAGCAAATAATATAATTATTTTACATTCCTGTGAGGAAGTATCTCAAAAGCAGCCTACTCCTAAAAAAAAAGGAGTTTAACAACAAAAAAAGGTGGTCCAACACAGTAAGCTTTTGTTTAACATTATTAGAAAAGGAAAAAAAATTGAGTACTTGTATAGAACCATCTCCTATGCCACCAACTATCCGCTTGCCTTCAAAATCCCATGCACATGCTGTAACTGGTATCCTTGATGGACGTACAAGCTTAGGTTTGATAACCTGCCCAAGAAAATTTAACCATGTTAAAGTTATTTCCTAGGAGCTGGTACTTTCAACTTCACCACTAATTTTAAAATTTCAATAATCACAATCTGTCAAGATTAGCTGCTACGAATCCTTTGGATAACCCAGCACAGACTCTGATTCCAGAAAATTTGGGTTCAGTAACTGTAGTGCCAAATCATATCAAGCCATGGCATGCAGCAAAAACCAGTTCTATATTTCATCTTTTCATTTTTTTTTCCTCATCTGTGACATGTAGCATACATGAAATTGGCAATTAGGTATGGATCTGAACATTTATTTGCACTAAGAAGCAAACCTGCTTTTGACTGTTGAAATCATTTACATCCCACAATCGCAACGAACCATCTTCAGATGATGTTAGTATAGTTTCTTTGGATTTAGGGTTCCACTCTCCACCCGTTATGCCAGAAATGTGGCCCTTAGTGTTCTTCAAATCACGGATATACATGTCACCCCTTACAAATTCACCTAAAGTAAGCCCATCCCTGTCATAAATCTGTAGAGGAAACAATAATATTTTGTCAATTCCTATGTAATATGTAATTAAATCAGCACAACTAGATTCTCAAGCTTACCTCCACAGTTGACAAATTGCAGAGCTTACAGTCCAGAAAAGGTGCAAAACTGCATAACCAATTGACCATACCTACCCGAAAATGCAGGGAATAGGTCCAGGTAGCATTGATTAGGTCAGAGCAAGAATTGCAATACAGGCACCAGATACTGTATCATACTAGTCAGTTCCATTACCAATACTTCACTGGCATAGATGATCAACTTCCCGTTATTATCGCAGCCTTTTTTTTCTTCTTGTTTTGCTTCTAACTTTAGTTAAGTTTCATCCATTTAAAAAAAATCAATAGAGCCTAATTACCCATAAATTGAGTTCAAACCATAAAAAAAGGGGCTAATTATTTTATTCCAAGCCCGTAGAGAAGAATGAAAAGGCCCTTATCATTGTGTTTAGATAACACATTTTTCGGGTCAATATGAGATGGTGGGCACTGGTATCAGGAAGTACAGTAGTCTATAACCCCTGTGTGACTGCAATTGTACAGGAAAATGTTGAACAAATTTTAACAGAAAAAGGCAACGCCGTAATGCTTTCAAAATTCTTTGTAATTTATCAAGGTAAGCAACATAACTTAGCCTGAGCAGAGCCAGTAACACACAGGAACTTATCAGATGTAGGGCTCCAGCTCAAACTTCGCACTTGATGTCCCTCAGATGGCTCAAGTTGCCTGAAGGACTGTAGCTTGGAGTTCATTCCTTGAAAATCATACATGCGAACAGTGTAATCATAACTGCCAGAAATCACTCGTGATCCAGTGTGGTCAACAGCAAGAGCGGAAACAACCTGAGAGAAGTAAACAGAGATTTACCAAATAAATAATTATAAGTTATTGTTTATTGTTGGTGTATGTGTAAATTTCTTACTTGTACACGCACTTCCTTTTTAAAATCCAGTGGGATCAATTAAACCAATGGAGCTCTGACTATAACTAATGGCCAAGTGTATATGGACTTCTTTTTACTTTGACACTGTTTAGGATCAGTTCTTCTCAAATTGAAGAAATTGTTTAGTTTTCGAGAATGATAATTGCCAGTGTGAAATAGTAAAGTTAATTTCATTTTGAGGGCATCCAAAATGAAGCTAACACCTTTCAATTGCAATAGGTATATGTAAACTAGGTCTGTGCAAATCAAATCCCGACACTGCCTGACAACAACAAATGGATTCTACCACAACTTTTAACTCATTTTGTGTGTGCGTGTGTTCACAATTGGAAATGCGCTGAAAACAATTTACTACCAATTGTTGAGTTTGACATAGCGGAAGTAACAACACAACAATGGAAACACTTTTATCATCACAATAATAGTACATAATACAAGCAATGCTTAACATTACAACACTACTTAGACAACATAACTCATCTTTCCATACATATGGACATGATCACCTCACAAACTCATATCTCCGCAGTCCACACTCTTCATGAGGATCACCCACTACCTGTGCCTTCTTACTTGGAGGTTTGATCCCAAATGTTGCATTAGACCTCTATTTACAGATAGCTATGGAGGTGGTATTAATTATCTAGAATGTTTAATGGAGTGCAAGATATCTAGATAGTTTAGGCTAGATTTTTTAAAAGATAGTTTTAAATACTTTCTAAAATATTTATATATTTTGTAAAAATCAAGCTTTCTAGCAACATAAGTTAATGTTATGAACCTCTAAATTGTACTATTAAAGTCGGTGATGAATCTCAACACCAATCAAATCACTTCAAGGAAGAGGCACAGTGACGCGGCCTTCTGCGATATCACCCAAACAAATTAAGATTCAAATTAGTACCTTGGTATGGCCCCGCAACACAATCTCATTGCTCAAAGGAATCCGATGTGAATCTTCTGGCAAATCTGCATCAAATTCCTCGTCTGAATCATAGTCGGAACCATTGGATTGCTTCTGGACTGATTGAGGCGGTGGCCGTGGTGGTCCAATCACCATATCTTCTTCTCCATCTTCACCCTCTATCCAACTAGCTGGAGGCGGCCGTGGGGGGCCAATCATAGCCTCTTCTTTTCTTTCTCCGTCCTCATCCCTACTAGCTGGCGGCGGCGGAGGTGGTGGCCCAACCATTGCTCCATCATCATCTTCTTCCCTGCTAGGTTTAGAATTAGGGTTGGCAGTGGAGGTGGAAGCGGAGGCGGGAGAAGGAGCCGAGCGTCGGGTCGAAGAGTGAGCAAGAGAGGAGTTTGGTTGGGGTTTCGAGGTTTTGCCGAAAGAGAGAGGGAAGTAAGCCCTCATTGCCTCGTCCATCTCGTCTCCTCCCATTCGCGCGAGCTCTCACCTCGCTCAGTCTTGTGCTGTACTTTCTAGAACTGGAGATTGAAGAGGGAAAAGACGAACAGAGAAGCGAACAAGAGAGGTGGCGAGAGGAGGAGACGGGTCTTCATAGGCCGAGACGAATGAGATCTCTCGTGCTGGGCTGGCTTTTCAGCCCAAGAAAGGTTCTAAATCAGTTCGGACGTAAACGGGCGTGTCCCCATTGAAATCCTTCAGATTCTCTGCGGTGTTGATAGACATCTCCGGACTCCAATCATTTTCCCAATTAGTAGTCCCACAAAGTTAATCTAAGCAAATAGAGTAAGATATATAATGGTGAACGGGATAACTGTTATTGTGTTCGTAGAAAGGAGAGATGGTTGGCATCTCCCCTGACAGGGACGGGATTGGCCTTCGGGCCTGAACACATTTAAGGCACTCCACTTCGGTGGATCTTAAACCAAATTTTTTGGGCCAGGAGAAATAAAAAAATTTGGCCCGTAAATTTCTCGTATACGTACTTTTTTTGTTTGAGTAAATTTAAACGACCTTCTAGGCCTGTAGAAAAGCAACAACTAAATGATGTGTACTGCACTTTGGAGGCAATATAACCCCTTCTATTTTTCAAAATTAGGAAAATGATTCTTACCGGAATGAAAGTTTCACATTGCTTCCGGTTTTATTGAACATTTTGGTTTTATTTTATGATTTTTTAATATGAGAGCTAACTAATTTTTAAAAATGTCGTGTTTGTAAGAAAAAATAGTTTCTACTGTGCGTGGATTTATAAGTGCAAAAGATAAGACAAATACCGAGGTTTTAGTTTGTTTGAAAAAGTACTGCATGTAGCAATATATCATGTGCGAAAAAATTGGGAGGATGGGATATGCAAATCGTTGCAACTTTATTATGAAATTTCCACAAATCTAGGTTGTTTAGATAACAAAAAGAATGAGTAGAACGAGGTGTTCTTAATTTATGTCAAGCTGTGAATCTAAATTGTTGAAATTGATTTACTTCATGAATAATGTGTTTACACGTTAAATTTATGAATTTATGAATTAATTTAATACAAAGTCAAGCAGTAAAAAAAAATAAGGTTTATAAGTTAATTTTAATAGAGAACTAGTTTTTTGATCTAGTGGCAAAGTCACATGGCTCCCATGTGGGAGGTCATGGGTTTGAAATAGGAAAAATTTTCTGTAATATAAACATGGGTTTGAAGGAAGCTAGTATGCTAGACTTCCACCTTTCGATTTAAAAAAAAAAAGAAAAAAACTAATTTTAATACGTTCATTTTTTCATCGTTATTTATATGAAGTGATTTTCTATCTATCTAAAAAATAGTAAAAAAATTAAAAAAATTGTAAAATTTAATTATAAATACATTTTTATATGAAAATCATGTTGAACGGTTCAGATCAATTATTTGGACTTTTAAAATGAAGGTAATCCATAGTACGAATCATTATGCGCTATGTATAGTACCATAAACCTCACTCACAAAGAATAACCTGACATTTTTTTTTACCAAAAACAAACTGAGTTGACCTTACCAAAAAAGCTAAAGCAAAAACGTAATTTTGAAAATTTAATTATCTTACATCATCACATATCAGATGGAATCAGTTTTCTTTTTTGTTTGTGTTTAGAAATCTATTGACATTACTTCGTGTTTACATTAAAGTCTCCATTTATATATTACAATATAAAATATGCAACTGAAGTGCTTATTGCATATTTTATTCTTTATCTATGGGAGTCCAGCCAATACCAAACCGTTAAATAAATTTGTATTGTAATTCAATACATTGGTGTGTTAGATTATAAAATTAATGACAGTGGTCAAGTAAACATTTTCCCAATTTTATGTAGATTAAAAAAGAAACTTTAGACGCATCTTACACCGTTCGAATAAGGAATGACAAAATCAGGTATATATAGTTATGAAACTTTTCTCATATTATAAATATTCATACTTATAGGGTTAAAAAAATATAATGCATAAAAACATATTAACATAAAAGTCGAAATACAAGTCAATATTGAACTCGTTTTGATTGAACAACGAATATTTAAAAACAAATTTGCTCCAATCTGAAATGTGCAACTAAGGTTGTATTAATTCAAATAATTATAATCACAATCGGTTCTGAATCTGAAAAAATCATAATTAACATATAATACAAGGTCTGCTATGCAAAAGTAAAAAAATTTAATGCGGTTTTTCCATGATGTTCATTTGAGGGCGTGCGTATAGTTCGTTGCTTGATTACTAATTTTAAAGAGAATTAAATTGTTTATTTCTGTTTTACATCTCTCTCGTTTGACAGCTTAAGTCATGGGTTCGTTTCAAGTGTTTGTGGAGCAAGTTAACTCGTCTAAATCTCACGCTTAGTTTTCATAATAGGAATATCGTAACCATTCTGATTTTTGATAAATCCATAATATATATATATACTAAAATTCAAACTGTAGCAGATGGACAGAAGGTGGGATTGGACTAAACTGAAAATACTTTACAAAAGATGGATAATATCATGTAATTTGTTCTTCAAGTAACAAGCAATAATTGTTTAGGCTATTCTGACCGCATGATCATAATAAGATGGTCCAAGGTAATTTTCCCGAAACTTCATCGGACGGCGGAGAGTGTTTTGGGATGGGAGCCTGTCCGAATGGCTTTGGACTGAACTCTCTCCAAAGCATTTCTTTACTGTACGATTCAATCTCATCAAGTTTGTATTAATTAATACTAACAGATGTTATCTTTTTTCCGTTAGCCAAAAAAGGAAATTGTATCTCCTCTCTCTCTATTCTATTTTGAAATCAAATCACGTAAACATAGTGTATCAATGGCAAAAACTTGTCCTCTTTTTCCGTATCAATTTCATTTTTCTTTCTCTAAGTTTTTTCTTTTTTCTTTTTTGCGTTATGATTAAACCTAAACCTAAATAATATATTGATCCATTTTCTCTTTTTCTGATAAGATACGAAAATCACAATAAAAGAAGCAGGGGCGGAGGCAGAATTTTGAATAATGGGGGTCAAAAATGCTATAAGTCTCCAAGTTGTATACATTTTAATAGTCTATTTTTCTTAAAATTTAAATGGGGGTCAACTATATAAAATTTTGAGAAAATCTATGGGGGTCATTTCGTAGGTACCTTAACATTTAACTATAAAATATATAAAAGTAACATATATAATAATTAGTTTTTGAAAATAAATAGAGTCAATTGACCTCCATTTGATGAATGTGAATTCCCTTCCGAAGAGGAGAAGAAGGAGAAGAGTTGAATCAGTCAATTTCTCATGTGTTGTTATGCTAAGTGTCACCCATTGATGCATCTCCCACTATGCTCTATGCATGTATCTTCATAAGATGCAATTATATATTTCTTTTGTCCAATTAAACAAATCAATTAACTCATCATTATGTATTGTTGGAAGATAGGAACATGTGTGCTTTTGCAGGAGGGCACGGGAGGATAGAGAAGGGATAGAAGAATTCTACTTCATATATTAATTTTTCTTGGAGAGACTTGATTTGAATAAGAAGAAAGAGAAACAATTTCCTTAGTCAAACAGAGAAAAGGAATAAAGGAGTGGTTTCCTTATTTGCTTAACGGAGATAGATCAAAACGTCCCTCAACATTAATTAACAAATTGTGATGAGATTGAATCGTGCGGTACATGAATGCTTTGGAGATGAATTCAGTCCAAAGCCATTCGGATAGATTCTCATCCCGAGTGTTTTTAAGTTAAAAGACTTCATTACCTTTTTGTTCCATAATTACTTCAAAACTTGTTATTTTGGTTCCTTAGAATACAAACTTCTTTAATGTGTAGTAGGTAAAATTTGAACTAAAATTCCCACAACCATAATGTGAAATTATAACCACTAGGCTACAAGCACAAATTTAATATTTCACGAGGAACTACATAAAAACTTAAAAAAAAAAATTTCAATATACCTTTTGGATTGCATCAAGATCCATCATGCTTATGTTATGATACATAGAAAATATTTTTGTCAGTTCAAATAAAAACATGTTCCCACATTCAGATAATTATCATAGGAATAGGATTTAAAAACAAAATAAATGATCATGATCTCCTAAATATGGTCCATTAAAAAAAATATAAACAACGCTACGACACACGAGTTACAGTCCTAGTACTACAAATAAAAATATAAATAGTTACTCTTTATGAAATCCAGGATAGACATTAAAAAGTTCCTGCAATTGGAAGGGATGCAAAGTACATATCCTGTCAGGTGCCAAGCAAATATACCAAAACCTCTATTAGCAACAGAACCTATGTCAGCTCAAATTTAGACACAGATCAATGGGTCAAGCCAATTTATCCCGTTTTAGGTTTTGTGTTCACATAACTGCAATTTGCAGATAAGTGGACTGGAACAATCAGCTCAATATTTAACAAAATAATAAATGAAAAACAGCATGGACAAAAGTTCACAAAAATCCTGATCCTCTCTATAAATTGTTTAAATCTGATGTTTTGTAAGTCTCGCAAAAGAGAAATGCGAGAATTCAGACATTATACTCTACTTCGGTCCCCAACAGAAGAGTCCACCAGAATAAAATGTTAATTACGTACTTTCTTTGGTAATGCCTCATGCATCTTGCAAGGTTTGTCATCTAGAGCTGAGAGTTGTTCTCTGGCAAAGGATTTGTCAGATAAGGTGAATCCCTGTATGCTGCATATAAAGGGAGATCTAGTGCTTTCTCTGCTATTCTTCCATCATCATGAATTCTAGAGATTAAGCTCTCCAAAGAAGGGAAATTCGCCTGCATTATTTCAAGCAAACAGATATGATTGGAAATCATGCTTTTGTGACATTAAATGATGCTCTGTCAAATAACTTTGTTATTGCAGCCTTAGCTTATTTAATGCAGGACAAAAAAATAAAATGTAACAAGCTGCCAGTAGTCTTGTTATAATTAAAATAAATTAATGCTTGTGCTTAGCATGATATTGTTGTACCTACTTAACGTCTATTTGACTAGTTACTATTTATGTTTTTCTTTTTGAAAGTAACTAATACAAAGGATAGTGTCTCCTTATACCTCAGGTCTTATATATCCAACAATAGCGAGGCGTAACTCCTCTCCATAAAAGTCCTCGTCAAATTCATGCAACAACCATGGTTCCTGCAAAATACTACCTTTAAGCATTCTGATACCTATGTACATAGAGATAATACAAAAATTTAACTCACAATAGTTTTTTCGGTATTGTCAAAATACGGATTCCATCCTATGCTCATGACCATCTTGTATATACCCCTTCCAGATAAAGCTGCCCAGCCAAAGTACACTCCTGAAGTATGCTCCGACAGTATATCAGAGAAGCTCTCAGCAGATAAATTGGCTTTCAAAATTGCAAGAAAATAGAAATTAGCAAAATTGCATATCTCAATGTCATCTACATAAGAAAAAGATAGCATTGAATATTTACTGATATTCTGATATACCAGTTGGTATTCCCAGAACTTTCGAGCCACGGCCGAAACCCTTGATTACAGGTCCTCCAATAAACCACGGCTCAATTGGTAAAGTACCTTCTATCCCTGTTGAAAAGCATAACATCATAAATAAACTAATTCACCACTATCTGCATTAGTAACACAATACATATATCACAATTGCTTGATACTTAGTGTCATGCTTACTGTCTTCAAATGGAGGAAGGCCCCACTTTTCAGGTTCAAGATCGAGCAGAGAGTTGAGTACTTCAGAGGCTGTATTAAACTTGTCTGCTTGTTTTGGAATAGATGGCACAGCTATTACTTCCATTCCTGCTTCCTTGCCAGCAGTAACACCAGTTCTAACATGACCATCAACAAGAATATTGAAGTTTACTTGTACACTAACTGACTCGCTTAGCACCAATTATTTTCTCAATTAATAGTGCTGAGGAGGGTTCAAATGCCTCCATCATGCCTCCACTTTTAATTTTTTTTAATAATACAAATTTTAAAATTTATATGTCAAAATAAATCAGTTAGATTTGATCTATATTGGTTTATCTACGTGTATATAAAAAATTATCACTTTTGGGCTTTGCTTTTATATGAATTAATAAGTTGAAAAATCAACATCCAGAAATTATCCACATCAGTGTAATTTTGCAAGCTCTTGATAACAATCAAAACAAAGTTGAAATGTCATATTCTTTTATATGTGCATAGAGAAAATGATATTGATCATATCTGACTTTTTTATTTTGATATTGAAGTTATTAAAGTTTTAAAAGTAGAGGCATAGTGGAGGCACAAAAAATGGAGGCATTTGAACCCTCCTCGTTTTCTTTAGTTATTTTGTATTAGCTTATGTGAGCATTATGGTTGCAGATGTGCTTATTTGGACCATCGTAGTAAAAAAGTGAATTAAGATAAAAGTGGAAACTAGCGAATTAAAGAGAAATCCTACATTGAATCCTCAATAACTAAGCAGCTTGATGGCTCAGTATTCATCCTTCTTGCAGCTTCCAAGAAACTTAACAATCAGATATCAGTACAACAAGTAAGAGTAAGCTTCTCCTTGACTAGTAAAATCAATATAAACTGTAGCAGAAAATAGGGTATGTGGTTTGTGTTTTCAAAGGCTGGGTTGATGATACAAAAATGGGTGAGACAGAGATAAGAATTATTAGCTTCTAACTCCTGTACCAGTTGCTAGTATGGTAGAAGTAGATAGCTATTAATTCTATCAATGATGTAGGTGTGTGTGTGCTGAGACCAAAAAGCCAATGGGTTTTCTTTAAGGCTGGGATATAGATAGCATACAGATAGAGTAATCTTTAGGACATTGTAATTATACTGGTAACTAGTTAATGAATGGGCATATCAGCATATATGCCTTTTCAAAAAAAAAAAAAAGTAAAAACATTATAATATGAGAAAACAAAAATGGAGTTGTTGTTCTCACATATCGGGTGAAGGCTTCCCCTTCTCTACTTCATCACCTCCAACAATGACAGAAAAGGATTCTTTCCAACCTACAACACAAAAAGATAAATTTAGTAAACATTAGCAAAACCTAAAATAATTTCAATCATGAAATGAAAGAAAACTTCTTTGTAGGTCATTAAATTATTCCCAGTGCCATGGTATCCATCACCCAAACTTAGATATGACTCTGGAAAACAGTGCATTTGCACATTTTCCAGAATCGATGCCATGCATTTTAAATTTATTTTTTGGATTCTATTGATAAAAAAATCAGTATATGGGTAGCAAAGTTATAAAGAAAAAGGTCAATGGTTCAAAGTTGAGTTACAAGTTTATCGATAGGAAAATTATTACCATCATGGCATGAAATCTTGGTTTCTATGTTTGATTTTGGAGAGTTTGAAGCCAAAGCCATGGGAACACCATTACTTCTTAAATGCTTGATTAATCTGTTAGCACCAGGTAAAGGCCTAATGTTGCACCACCTACAGCCAACAAAAGCAAAGCAAATCTGTAAAAAATTTAGCCAATAAATTATCTTTAACTCTTTATAGCTACATAACACCACACACCAAAATAGTAAGGGTCTTTTTTCAAATTACACATGTTTTGTATCAACAGGAAAAGGAACAAGTTTCAGTAATCTGTACATAACATATTGCCATTAAGTCAGCAAAAAGGAATAAATTTTCAACTTCCGTAATTTAATTCAAGAAATTTGTTCATAACTTGTTCTTTCTTATTTGTTTTTGTTGATTTTGCCCACAACCGATTCTTCAAAACAAAGAAACAAAAAAATTTGAAATTCACATTGGCTTGGCTTCCTAACAAATGAGGTTCATTAACGAGTATGGGAAAGATTGTCAATTGGTGGTTCCTATATCTAGATAATAATCATTTTCTAGTCAAGCAGATTCATGTCATTTGTAAAAGGGCCCAGTAGTAATCATGAAAATCTCAAAAAGGGGGCATGCAATTGAATTACTGGTCAGCAAATAATGGAGTGGTCATTGAAAGAAATTCCTCTGCCGAGTATGGAATTTGATAGTCTTCTACCACAGCAGCTGCAGCTTCAAGAGGGGTTCTACCAACAATTTTATGTGCACTTTTGCTGTCCCACTTCTTCCCAAGCTTCTCAAGAAGTGATTTCAAAATTCGAATTGCAATGGAATCTGCATTCAAATAAGTACATGTCATAACTTTTGATATTAATTTGGAAAATGATTTTTCCTGCTAGGGTATACATAGCCAACTAACGGTTTGCCTCTTTTTTTTTTTCCTAATTAATATATATGTCTGCAGTTCTGTGACCCTGCTTTACTTCTTTTGATCTGTATCAATTTCTTGACTTATAGAGTCTAAGCAGCTTGGCTGAGGTGATTAATGCAAATCAACAATGACATGTGATTGAGATATTATTTTTTATCTGTACCAAAATCAAAAGTGATTGAGGTGATTAATGCAAATCACTTTCTTCATCTGTATCCCTTTTGATATGTACCAGAATTTTATTTGAATTTCCTGTTTCTTGTGCTCTGAGATGAGTGTGCGATACTACCTGTGTTCAAGAGAGTACCATCCAAATCAACAATGACATGTGAGACCAGCTTGCTGACTGACTTGGATGCTGCCATTTCCAGAATTTGGAGTTTAATGCAAGTTCCAAAGCTATGAATTTTATCAAATACCTGACCTGACAAGACAAATGTATCTCAATGACAAAAAAGACTAACTCCTTGTAACAACCTAAATGCTAGTTGCTCCTATTATTAAAAATGTACCATTAGCCATGTGCAGCACAACAGTGACAATTACCTTACTCGAGATTACTGAGCTGAGCTGATCCAACCAAAATCTTTCCTCTAGTGAACAGGATTAGCTGAAACTGGAAACATAGCAAAATAAATAAAATGTAATGCATATACTTTTAAGGTGATAAAATTAGCTAAAGAACAAATCATTAAATACAATTTAAATAAATGGGTACAATAATACAACTAGTATTGGAGCGGTAAATGACACAAACTTAGGCCCTGTTCGGCGCAATAAGGGGAACGGGAATGGGCCTGGGAACAGCAAATTTTTGAACTGACTTTTACTGTGCTCGTGGGAAAAAAAAAATTCAATCTGAGTGAATTTTTTTTTTCCCACGGCAACAATATTTCGCCGAACAGGGCACAAATACTGTTTAATTGTTTACATGACAGCTTGCCATTATTGACTATGTGTGTGTCCAAAAAATAACAGTAACAATGTACACAAGCCAAACTTAGATCAATATTACGACATGCTTTAGTGATAGGCTGCCAGTCATAACAGAATTAGGAAAAAGTATCGGCTGAAAACAATAAACCAAAATCCACTCTATTCTCTGATTCCCTCTCTGTATAATAAGCCATTAAACCAGCTCTATTGTTAATTTCAACATAAACTCAGTACAAAGTGAGTAACAGTGCAAGTGATAATGCAACTGATACAAAAAAATTGAGAGACAAAGCAACTCAGACAACAACAATATTACATTTCTAAATCTCTTAGAATTCCTTGAGATTCGAAAGCACATCAGAAATGGATTTGAAAGCAAAAGAAAATTTCAAAATGCAACAAATCACATGACTAGAAATCTAGAAGGAACATTCAGTAGGTGAATCTTTTTAAAAGTTAATGATTTTTATTATTATAATCAATCCATTTGCAACTGGTAACAATTAACGTATTTATTCCCAAGTGTCTTTCATTAGCACCAATAATAGCAATCTCAATGAAGCACCATGACAGCACAGAAACCAATAAAAACATGAATTATTAAATCCCTATAAATCTAGCTAAACTCTGTACATGACACAGATGTCTCTCAATTATTTCCTTAATGAGCCTAAATCAAGCTCCAGCATAAATTAACAAGCCATCAATTTACCATTTAATCTGTTCAATCTTAAACAAGTAACGAAAAAAACAAATTAACTTCCAAAAATTCTAATTCAGAGCCTCAACTAACAGAGGAAATATCAGAAACTAAACCTAAATGCAGCTGAAATTTTCATGAGAGAATTTATCAGTATTATTTGATTAATTTCACAAAACAGTGTCACCTAAATAAGTTACCAAACTTAGTATTTCATGAGTAATGATGAGATTTTTGCATATTCGGGCTTTAATTTAGCCCTAAATGCATATTTGGGGAGTATCGTTGGATGCAAAAGTTGTATAGTCTGCTAAATAGAATATTCACCTTAATAGGTGCCCCCTTTGAATGAGAAGTTATCCGCCTATTAGATACAAAATCGTTCTACTTTCAACTGTGAAGTTTAATTTAAGCAACTGATCGAACCAGTGGAGAAGGAACCTAGTTTTGAGACGGACTGGGAGAACACGAGAGGGGTCACGGGAGAGTTGGAGAGATGAACACGAGAGGGGTCCTGACGCGATTTGGGGGTCGAAAAGTCGCGTGGATTGAACTCTTCTCTCGCTTCTCCTTCGCTTCTGATCACGCGTGCGACATGGAATTCTAAATCTATTTCGCGTTTGTCGCTCCCTTCCCCTTTCCGATCAGAGGGGATGTGTTCCTATGAGCAAGCTGATCAGTATCAGCCAACCATCAGGCTTAACAGGCCCGCGCAATTGAGCCTGTCAATCATGGGCCAAGCTAGGTGGGCCGGCCCGTAATGTCTGTCAGGTGCTAAAGACGGATCGAACCAATTGCAAACAGAGAAAAACCTCCTTTAAATTTGAAAGAATCATTGGTATATCTATTAACATATTCTACATTATTTATTTTCATCAAAATTCTTAAATCTTTTATTTTTTTCTATTTCAAATATTGTTGCCGAAAAGATTCAAATATCTAATTTTATCATCAAATTTAAAAATTACTTATTTTTCTAATAAAAACAAATAACATTTTTCATTTCTTTCTTTCTTTAATCTAATTTTGAACTTGTATTTGAGCTTATTATTAATCTTTTATTTTAAGATGAAAGCACTAATTTATCATTCTCTTCAAAGTTCAAACAAACACATTCTTATTGTCCAACTACGATCAATATTTTTTAGCATTATAATTAGTCAAATGTTGAATGCTAAATTGCTAATGTGCGAAGTTTAGCTACTTGATTTATAATTAGTCAAATGTTGAATGCTAAATGTGCGAAATTTAGCTACTTGATTTGTACTGATGAAAAATTTGAATAACCAGTTTAAAAGTTCAAAAACTGGTATATATAATCAATCAAATAGAAGTTTGAATTAAACAAAGAGATATGAGAAAAGATATTTGTTTTTAATGAGGATATAAGTAATTTTTAAATATTTTGATGATAATAGCACGGATTGGGTCTGTGCTACGGCTCAATATTTGAGTTTTCAAAATCCTAACGGTCGATCCAAACAGTTCAACATGATTATAAAATGAATATGTACTTGCAAACCAAATTTTATATTTTTTGGAATTTTTTTACTATTTTTTTAGATAGGTAGAAAATCACTGTTTTTGGATGGTCCAGAATTTTCAGATCAAGTGATTTTCTACCTATCTAAAAAAATAGTAAAAAAATTTGAAAATGTTAAATTTGGTTTGCAAGTACATATTCATTTTATAATCATGTTGAATACCGTTAGAATTTTGAAAACTCAAATATTGAGCCGTAGCACGGACCCAACCGTGCTATGCATAGTACCCTAGCCTCACTCATACATAAATATATATATATATAGAGAGAGAGCTGGGCTATGGTGAGTTGTGAAGTAAGAGGTCATTTTTACTTCACGCTCATATTTTTATTTTGAAAATCCAAACAACCGATCCGAACCGCTCAACATATTCTAAATATTGAAATGTGCTTGGAGACTGAATTTTATATTTTTTGGAATTTTTTTACTATTTATTAAGCCTCTTTGAAAATCGCTGATCCGGTGGTCCAGAAATTTTTACTGTTTTTTACTGTTCACAGTGGATCAGCGATTTTCAAAGTGGCTTAACAAATAGTAAAAAAATTCCAAAAAATGTAAAATTTAGTCTCCAAGCACATTTCAATATTTAGAACATACTGAATGGTTCGGATCGGTTGTTTGAATTTTCAAAATAAAAATATGGCGTGAAGTAAAACGTTGTTTTACTTCACAACTCACCATAGTCTATCTCTCTCTCTATATATATATATATATGAGATGGGTTAGGGTGAGTTGCGAAGTAAGGATTTTGTTTTACTTCACGCTTATATCTCCGTTTTAAAAGACCAAACAGTCGATCTGAACCGCTCAACAAGATATTCATATTGAAATGTGCTTGGAGACCAAATTTTACATTTTTTGGACATTATTTACTATTTTTTTTAAATATTTCAAAATCACTGTTTTTATGGTCGGAACAATTCAAAAAGAGCGGTTTTCTACCTATCTAAAAAAATAGTAAAAAATTAAAAAAAATGTAAAATTTGGTCTCCAAGCACATTTCAATATGGATATCTTGTTGAGCGATTCGGATCGACTGTTTGGTCTTTGAAAACAGAGATATGAGAGTGAAATAAAATAAGATCCTTACATCGCAACTCACCACAGCCCATCTATCTATATATATTTAAAAAAATTTGGGTAAATTTCGCTGGAGGTCACTAAACTTTGTCATTTGTCACGAATTGGTCACTCAAGTTTGATTTCTCTTTCTAGTCACTCAACTTTGTCATTTGTCTTAATCAAATAACTTATATTTTTCCGTCCAAAATACTAACGGAATATTTCCATTCCGTCCAAAATATTAACGGAATATACTAGTTCCGTCCAAAATACTAACGGAATGAGAATATTCCGTTAGTATTTTGGACGGAAAAATATAAATTATTTGATTGAGACAAATGACAAAGTTGAGTGACTAGAAAGAGACAAATCAAACTTAAGTGACTAATTCTTAACAAATGACAAAGTTTAGTGACGTCCAGCGAAATTTACCCAAAGTTTTTTTATGGGTACGACAACAATTATTCCTTTATTTTTTGAATGCTTTACGTACTGAAACATGCAATTTTTACTAATTTTACGAATATTGACGTGTTTCTTTTTTATTTTGGATAGATATTCGGCATAGTAATCTCTGAAGACCATCTTGTGACGAACGTAAAACAGTGCGTTCATGGGTTAAATGATCTGCTGTGCATAATCAGAAAACGAGTTGCCGTAGCAAATCCAAGGGGTCAGCTTTGGGCACACTGTTATGCGCTGGAGTATTCGGGCCAGCCAAACTTGCAAACAATTAAACTATTAGAGTCGGTCATGTAAAATTTTCTTATAAAAAATAAAAATTAATTTAACAGTATCATAATATTTTATACTTAATTATATTAAAAATTACTTATAAATAAAAAATAGAGATAAATTAATTCCATTACTCCTTGCCTCCGAGGCTCCGACTCTGGCGGTATTCATATTGAAGCTAAAAATTGACTATTTCTGACAACGCTCCACAAAGACATCGAAATTAAGTCATCCAACAGTGTTCTATTATGTTATTTCCGTCCACTTATTGTACCCCAGAACCGAGAATGAAAAATTTTCTTTTGTCGGGAAAAGAAAAGTCCAAAATTATAAAATCACGAGTACTTTCTTATTTTTTTATTTTTCGTAATTTTTTATTACAAGTCAACGTAAATTTTCTCGTTTTAAAACTTTCCCAATTACCTTATAATTATGTAATAATGACAGAAAAAGATCAACTGAATGCCATTTTTTAAGTTGACCCTTCCAGAGTATTTTAATTACAAAATTATACTGTGTATTAGAATTTTTATTTAAAAGTACATAATTCTTTTTTCGTATTTAGGATCAATGTAATTTTATTTCTTAAAACTTCGTTCAGTATCACGAGCTATTTAATTAGTTAATATTGGATATATTTAGCAACCGTTACAATTATCCTAGCTTTATTTTTTTGTGCTAGACCCCAAAGGTTTCTAATATTAAAATAAGAACACAGGATTATGAGTATGGCTAACATGCTTCCTCTAGCATTTCGGTCTCGTGCTTCCGAGAGCATATCTTAGTGTTTGATGTTCAAACAACAAATTCAAACCGTTAGATGTGATCTCTATATTAAAATCTGTCTGGAGATCAAATTTTACATTTTTTGAAATTCTTTAACTATTTATTAAGCCACTTTGAAAATCGCTGATCCGATGGTCCAGACTGTTTTTACTGTTCACCCGGATCAGCAATTTTCAAAGTGGCTAATAAATAGTAAAAAAATTCCAAAAAATATAAAATTTGGTCTCCAAGTACATTTTAATATAAATTGAACATCTAACGGTTTGAATTTGTTGTTTGAACATCAAACACTAAGATATGTCCCCGGAAGCACGAGGCCGAAATGCTTCCGGAAGCACATTAGCCATACTCCAGGATTATAATTCTTATTACATATTCTGCAATGAGGATATTTTTGAATGAGATGGGCTATTGTGTTTTGCAAATTAAAACTTTTGTTTTAATGTCTGTTCATATTTTGCAATTTCAAAGTTCAAACAGTTAATATCAATTACAAAATTACAATACTAGAGAGAATTAAATTAAATTGATAAAAACGATCATTTCTCAAAACATTTATATCAAAATTATCATATAACATAACGATTTCTAGCCTAAAGAACAAATGAATTCACCAAAAATCAGAACAAGAACAAACCCCATCCTTAAAGCAATGAAAGCGATAGGGATCCCTCAACAAAATCTCCCTATTAAGCACCCGACTAGCAAGCTTAAACACCAAATGGCAATCCCCACAAACCCTAAGGTTCTTAAAAATCCTTATGACCACCCCTTTAGGTGCTCTTATAAGGCCGTAAGCCAATGCAATCTTCTCACTATGACACCACAAATTCTCTACATTCTGCTCTTCATCCATGTCATGCAATGCAAAAGATGTATCGGCAACATAACCTGCTTGCTTAACCATTTGCCGCAACTCATCAAGCTTTGCATATATCTCTTTAGACCTCTTATGACTCTTATCTCCTATCCCAAAAGAACTAATGTCATTATTAAATTTAATCCAGCTACATGCTGGCTCTTTCTCCAAATTAATTGCCTTCATATGCCTCCTCAAACTAGCAACCTCGCCCCACTGTCTGTTAGAGGCATATAAGTTGGATAAAAGAACATAAGCAGAGTCATCGGATGGCTCTAACTCAAGAAGCCTATCTGCAGCTCTTTTTCCAATTTCAACATTTTTGTGGATCCGACTGCAAGATAGCAAGCTACGCCAAATAAGACTATTAGGCTGTACCGGCATTTGTTCAATAAAGTTCTCTGCTTCATTTAGTCTCCCCACCCGTCCGAGTAGATCAACTAAGCACACACAGTGTTTGATACCAGGTACAATACCAAACTCAGAAATCATAGAATTATAGTAATGCAAACCCTTATCTACTAATCCCGCATGAGTACATGCAGAGAGTATAGCTACAAAGGTGACAAAATCAGGCTTTGTACCTGTTATAACCATCTCTTTAAATGACTCTTCGGCTTTATTAAAATGACCGTGCCTTGCATAGGCAGATATCAGTATATTCCAGGATTGCCGAGGCCGTTTCAACTTTCCAGGCATTAAATGTAGCATTTCTTCCAAATTCCCACATTTACTATACATGTCCATAGCAGTGTTCAGTACATGAACTTCAAATCCAAAACCAAGTTTTAGGCTTAGACCGTGAATTTGTTGGCCTTCCTCAAGTGATGCCAAGTCGGAACTAGCTGCCAATCCTTCTGAGAGACTGAACTGGTCTAACTTATTCCCACTACGTATCATTTCTACAAACAATTTTAGTGCATCCTCACCCTGGCTGAGAAGGGTTTTTGCCGAGATAATAGCATTCCACGAAACTGTACTTCTTGTCTCCATATTTTCAAATATAAAACCACTCGATTTGAAATCACCACATTTTGCATACATAGTGATTAGAGAATTTTTCACATAATTATCAGACTCAAATCCAGCAGAAATTATATAGGCATGGAGGGGCATGCCATAATTAGTGAGATCTTGGGTGCATGAGAAGGCTCCAAGAAGACTTATCATGGTAATATAATTTCCCTGCAAGTTATTTTCTCTCATCTGAATAAAAACCTCCATTGCATCCTCTGTACTTTCATTATCTACATGGCTTCCTATTATTGCATTGTATGTGATGACATCATGCACAGGCATTGTTCGGAAAATAAACCGGGCTTCTCCCAAGCAATTACCCTTTCCATACATGGTGATTAGAGCATTGCACACTGACAAATTATTCTGTAAACCCAGCTGAGTAATCAATGCATGTACCATTCTTCCATGGAAGAGAGTTTCAAGGCCTATGCAAGCTGCCAATAAACTTGCAAATGCGGTATTATTAGGCCATTCTTTAGTTTTAATCAACTGAATCAATACCAGCAAAGCATCAACCCATCTACCATGCTGTGCAAAGGAAGAAATCATTGTGTTCCAAGAAATAGTATCCTTCACGGGCATTTCATGAAACAGAAACTGAGCATTGCCCAATTCTTCAGCCGCAGAGTACAAACAAACGAGTGTGTTATTCACAGAAGCAAAATTATCCAATCCGTTCTTTGTACAAAGTGAATGTAATCCTTTACCCCACTTAATTTGGTCTAGAGAAGCACAAAGTGAAACCAAACTAGAGATTGTAGTAGCATCAGGTTTAAATCTATTCCCCCTCATGTCAGAAAATAACTTGAATGCTTCAAGATATAAATTATTCTGAGAATAGAGAGAAATAATAGAGTTCCATGAGATTGTGTCACAGGTCTCCATTCGATCGAACACCTTCTCTGCATCCCTAACTCTTCCCAGAACACCAAACAGGCTAATAATAGAATTTGACACAGCCACATGTTTCTCGAACCCAGAAACAACTGCATGACCAATAATTTGTAGACTTAAAATCTCATTTTCAAGCGACCTGCATGCACTGAACACAGTGGCAAAAGAATTGTGGTTGCATGCAACCCCTTCCCACCTCATCTTTCTATAGGCTTTCAACGCTTCTCGTGGGTGCCCGTTTGAAGATAAACTTGCCATGAAGGTTGTCCAAGAAACTACATTTCTCTCGGGCATTTCGTCAAACAATTTTCGTGTATCAGACAGGGGCCCATAAATACCATACAAATGGAGAAGAGCAGTAGAGACATACACATTGCACATTAATCCAAGTTTTGTTACAAGTGCATGAATTGGGGTTCCTGCGGTACCACTACACCGCTTATCATAAAGGGTTACAAGGCTAGCAAGCACAAACCCATTCAGCTCAATGTTCTGCTCTCTCATGTTCTTAAACAGTTGAACTGTTTCATTGAATAGACCAAAATTGGCACAGCCAGAGATGACAGTGTTCCATGATGCTTTATTTCGTTCAGGCATTTCGTCGAACAGATAGAGAGCTGCTTTTGGGTTACCCAGCTTGAAGTAGAAATTGATGAGTGTGTTACACTGGAAGGGGATGAGAGCAAGGCAATGTCGGAGAGAGAAGCCATGGATTGCTTTTCCAATTAACTGGTCGGTTATTTCAGAGAAACCTTTTTACAGAAGAGGGAAATATCGGGATTTGAGTGGCGTATGAATTGAGGAGACGAGAAAAGAGATGAAATTTGGACGCCAGAAAGGGGAGATGAGAGAGTGGAGAAGGAAAGCTTGAGGTGGGATCTTGATGGTGTTTTGTTAAACCACCTAATAGCTAGCTTGAATTTATCGTAAAATTAACAGTTCACAAGCGGAGCAGCAACGAGCGGCTGAGCAAATTCAAATATTTTCAGAAGGTAGAGAAAAATGATACAGCTTTTGAATCTCTGAGGTAACAGAATATTTCTGTTAGATCCAGACCCGTCCGATCAGGGCCGATCCTCGGAAGTTTCAAGAAAGTAAGTTCGTCAACGCAGTGCTTCCAAATGATAAGCCACGCCCATCAAAAGTATAAGTAGCGAGTCTGTTCCGGAACGGTACGGTACGTGTGACTGTTACGTGCCGTGATTTTTGTGTTGCGTGCTGTAACTATTCGCATACAGCGATTATCTTTTGAAAATTTAGCACGGCACAACACGTTATGCAAAAGATCTAATCATAACACGGCATGTAGTCACGCGAGTCACGTGTAATTAGAACCGTTAGATCTTGATCAAATGGTGAATCTTGAATAAATTAATCTAAATTATAAAAAAAATAGTTAAACGTCACGTTTGGACACGGCGTGACTCGCGTGTCGTAACCAACGACGGATCCAAAAGGAATGATAGAGTGCCTACCCCTGGAATGATATAGTGTCTACCCCTGGCGTGAGCTTAGGGGTGCAAACGGGTCGGATATTACCCGTCCGAATCCGGACCCGTATCCGAATTTTTGCGGATTCGGATATTCGGATACGGATAGTTGCGGATTCGGATGCGGATACGGATATTTTTTATGCGGATTCGGATACGGATACGGTTTGAGTTTTAGAATCGGATACGGATACGGGTACGGATAATTATCCGAATCCGTATAATTTAGTATTTCGGATATCCGACTCCCAATTTCAATATTTAGAATATGGCAATTAGATCTGATTTCAATATTTGGAATACGGGTACTGGATGTCCGACACAATTAGACCCAATTTCAACATATTTCAGATATCTGATTGGGTCCAAGACAGACCAAAACCAACACAGACAAAAATGAGACCCAGTTAGATCCGATTTGGTGAATTTTAGTTAATTAGAGTTATGGTTATGTTGGTGAATTTTAGTTAATTAGATATATATTTTGTAATGACGTAACAAGTTAATTGGATTATATTTTGAATTAGAAATCCGAATTATATCCGTATCCATATTCGTATCCGAAAATATCCGATCCGTATCTGTATCCGATTAATATTCGATCCGTATCCGTATCCTATTAATATCGGATCCGTATCCGTATCCGAAAAAAATACGGATACGGATATGGGTTGAGCACTATCCGATCCGTATCTGATCCGTTTGCACCCCTACCTGAGCTAGTCTGATTCTTGAACCGATTCCTTCCGTGCTTTGGTCGATTTTGCGTATTTCGTTTTTTTATGACTGCGATGTTCTATTTCGTAAATAGAATGAAGGAAAAGAAGAGAACAAGAAATGTCTGATGGTGTGATCTATCATTACAATTCTAAGAAAATGGGTTGACCGAACTTTTTGGACATTTTATTATTCAATACATACATTTCAATTATATTTTTATCTTAGTTTTAACTTCAATTTGCTAATTTGCTAAGAACAATCTCTTTGAACTGTGCCAAATGAATTTTTAATTAACATAGAAAAGATATTTCAACACAGTGTCAATCGATTTCATGATTATAACATATTTTTTATAAACATAGTTATAGGGATTGTCACACCCCAAACCAGGATTTCCGGATTAGAGTGTGATTAGTCCCCGCCTCGTGTCAATTAATCGAATGACACGCAAGGCTAAACAAATATAAACAATAATGCACAGCGGAAACAGAATAAAACAATAGCAATAGTCATAAATATCAAATAAACATAAATACATACATAATATCCATACAATCCACCTCATGATAGAATAAACACAAACTAGTCAAAGGGATACATAATCTATCGAGTCCAATGTGTATAACAAAAACATCGGACTCGCAAAACCCTAAACATAGGTCCCTAATCTATATCAGGCGATGTGGCCGTCGGGGACAGCTCCTGACGCCTCCTGCTGCGGACCGTCAGACTCTGTACCTGCCCACATCCATAAAAAGGAGGGGATGAGCGAATGATCGCCCAGTATGTGACCCAGTATTATCCCTTCAGGGATCCTCTTAAGTCAAAGCACATTTTAATTGAAATCTACGTAAAGTCGGTAATTACTCACTTTTAATGCACATGTTGCGGAATTTAAAACCTATCATAATAACTACAAAAGAAAATATACATATAATAGATGACATGATGTGATTATCCTATTATGCCAAAATGATGAAATTTCCCAAAATAAAATATGAGGATGAATATTATACTCAACCGGAGTCCAGTACAATAGGTACCGTGTGTACAAATTGATATAGTAATAATACGGATAATTTTGTCACCCTGTGCCGTGCCAAATTCAACCAAATTGAATTTATATCTCAAATGCGACATAACACAAGGACTGCGATCAGAGGGGCAAAGATACCCGATGCCTAATAGCATCGAGCTTTGCCCACACAAGACTTCAACCCGTAGGCAAGTGCACGCTAGCCGATGGTTATATCTAATTCCATGTGTTTTCCTTACTCTAAGACGATTCATCACCAAACATATAAAATAGGAGAAAACTACAAGCAAGTCGTAAGAATAAGTCAATCCGTCTCCTCATGAGCAGAGACGAAACTCCACCGTCCGGCCAGACTAATGGGACACACACATGAGACACGCAGCCTCGTATCAAAAACATGGGACCGCAGCCCCGTATCACACACATGAGACACGCAGCCTCGAGACACGTAGTCTCATATCACACACCTGAGACACGCAGCCTCTTTTATTTTAAAACAAAAATCCGTATATGGCAAGTAGCTCCTAATGTAGGGGGGATAACTCCCGAATCGTCTCCGTGCCTCTGGACGCGCAGCCCGCACGAAATGGTAAAATGATCGAGAATAATATAGTAAAAGCTCAATGCATATAATAATATGACCTCTAAGGGATCAAGTGATCCCTCAGCCCAATGACCCACGAGCCGCCTCGCATCCCATACTACGAGAACGGAAAGTAGTCATTCGGTCTTCTATCTCACACTCACCAATGCACATGCTTAACTACGATAATATGTTGTCCTCTACGAGAAGAGGACAACTAGTATCCTAAATTAGTATATATTTATTAAATTACTCTACTCCTACAAAACAGTAAATTCTGATTTTGAAGGGGTTATGCAATTCCTAATTACAGTTCAAAACGAATTAAACATGCTCTAATGCAACTACAAAATTTAAAGTACGGATGTCAGGTCAAGTGGTCGACTGGTGAGAGTACGCCACGAAAGAAAAATACAGATATCCCACACCTGATAGCTGTAGGGGTAGAAAGAGCTGGTACTAGAAGTCACCGCAATCTGCACGATCCTCACCTGCTCCGGTGTAATCGTCAGCGGGATCAAACCACGGATCGAACTCGGTGTAGGTCGGATGACCTGTAATTTAGTCGTAACTTAATTAGAGTCTATACTAAGTATTCGTGACCCTTATTACCCCGTTTGATAAATTTCACTAAGTGTTCGAATCTGCTCAACCGGTTCGATCGATTTTATTCGATTCCGATTGAACGTAAAATTAGGTCAAAGTTGGTTTAATTTATTCTAATGAAATTTAAATATTTATAACTTTTAACTTAAGGGTATTACATATTTTTACAATAAAAATAAGTAATGTATAACCTACGTAATTTAAATTGATATTATTACTTTTCTATTTAATCACTTGTAAAATAACGTGTTTTTTTCCTAATTAATTAAGCTACAAATAAATTTTAGATCTTAAGTATAAGTGTTAACTATTTAGTTAGAATATTTCTAAAGTTTTACGAATTTACACTAATAATTTGTACAAGTCAATAACTTATAACTATAAAATAATACGTGATTATCTACTTATTCTACTCAATGAAATTTGAAATCGAATGATTCGAAAGTGTTAACATGTTGTTAATTAATTGTCCTTTATTAATTAACAACCTATTTTATTTATAAAACGTTTACTTTATTTAAAACTACATTTGACTTAATCTAATATTTGTTTAACATTTAAAAATCCTAACTAATCAACTTTTAATTAATTAAAATCCTAATTAATCTACATGTGTTGAAATATTTTTATTTGGTGTGTTTCGGGATCATACAGGTGTCCATATAGGGTTGTATAGTATCTGTTCAAATTATGTTATGAACTCTCACTGAGGCATCAAGACCCGGACGGTATAATCATTTCCCGAATTAAATTCAAGTTTACATAAGCATCCGGTTTTATTCAGTTACATTATTAAAACCTAAATTTTAAAAGCCGTCATTTTAATCCGTCAATCCGAGGCAACATTTATTCCTTTCTATTTTAAAATCTGCCAAGCCCAATAGATAAAGGCCCAAGCCTCTTTGAATTTATAAATAAATTCATATTAAGGCTCAACAGAATTTTAAAGGCCCAAGTCCATTTTCCATTTATTATTCTCAAAAGGGCCTAAGCCCCTCTAAATTTCAGCCGAAACCCAACAAGGAAAGGGGCCAAGCCCATTTCTCAACCACAATTACAACATGGTCCCTTATTTTTATAAATTCACTCAGGGGCTTAAAATATACACAATTCACCCCAGATCTAATTTATTTACAAAGAGGCCCCTGTCAGTTCAAGTCTGGCCATCAATACAAAATCGCAACAATCAATACCAGTGGTCACACTGGGCTGTACCAACTGGTACAGCAAGGCACAACATCACAAACAACAATCACCAAGGCAGGTCAGAACAAAAGAACAAAGACAGCAAGTCACAGAAAAGGCTCAAGGCCGCAGGTCAAGGCAACAGCCACCAGCAACAAAAGGCCTAAGGCCACAGGTCAGACAAGAAGGCTCACACAGCCAGCAAGGGCAAAACAAACCCGAAGGCCACAGGTCAAGCAACGAAAACACAATACGAACCATCGGATCAAAGGAGAAAATAGCAAAAGTGCTGTTGCACTAGATAACCAAATCGCAAACCCGCAAGTCCCAAATTCATCTCTTAATTGAGTCGGGAAAATCAACAACCCGCACCCAATTGATCAAAGCCCCAATGTCACCGTCTCACCGAGAAAATCAACAACTCGCGTGAGACAAATTAATCTTCCCAAATCGAAACAACAACCTCACAAACATCAAAATAGAAGGGTGTGCTTTCATTACCCGAAAGAAGAAATCGCAAAGAGGCAAGGAAATCAGTCGGCTCCAAGGCACTGCCTCACTCCCGACCTTCAAACGAGAACAGCAAGCAAACCACAGAGCAGGCTCCGCTAGGCACCAGAACCGCCAAGCAAAGCACCAAAGGCAACAAGTCGCAAGACAAGCACACAAAAACCGAAATTTTAGGGTTTCGGTTATCACAGTGACAAGGCAAACAGAAAAGAGCTGAGAGAGAGATTTTTCTCAGCACATGAGCGAAAGAAAAGAGAAGTAGAACCGAAAAACGAACGAGAGAAAGAGGTATATAGAGACCCCGGTCGATCAGCAACGCACGAGGGTCGGTACCAAGGTCAAAGCGCTCAGAGAGCAGGTGCGCTAATCGCGCGACTAAGCGCATTTAGTACGTGTCGCCAGCAGAGAGATGGGACGGGTGGGCAGTTCGCTCATCAGACGCGCGGGAGAAGTGAAAAAAAAAGGAAGGCCCTAAGCTCTCCAAAATCAGCGAAAAAGGGAGAGAAGCCATAGGTGGTTTGAAAAAACAGCGGCCCCATAATGGCCAGAGACGAGAGAGAAAGGAAGAGGGAAGGGATAATTAAAGGTCTCTGCTTAAGATCCGTGCAGCAAGCAAAATCAGAGGGCCGAGATAAATTCCAGAATTGATTGATTACAACATAGAGAAGCAAGCTTAATTTAATCAGATTTTTGCGACGATTAAGTTTAGAATTTTATACAGATTTACCGAACATTATCGAATTCATTTTCTAATTTTTATACGTCCATTCCTTAATTATCCGATGAAAAATAAAATAAAAATTAAAAGGGTTTGCAAAATACGTTAATTAGTCAAAGTCTTCGATCAAATTGAAATTCTTTAATGGTCAATTGATTTTAGAAATCGAAAAATGACATATATAAAATTCGCACGAAATTATTCGGATGTCATCGAATCTATTATAATTCGGTTCGTTAATTTAGTAATTTTCCTAAAACAATAATTTGATTAAATAATTAATTATATTCTTATACGACGGTTCATAAATAAATTTATTTTTAACTTCTTGTTTAATCTAATCACTTAATTTACTTAAAATAACTAATTATCCTTCAATTAACATAACTAATAAAATTTTTAATTTTTAATTAGTTGCAAATTCTAATTATTAGGTTAGTTATCTAAATTATTTTATACGGGTTATAACAGGGATTGAGTTGCAATTGTGTACTCGATAAATTAATGGATTTGAACCCGATTAATGCCCTACCCTGATAGAAATTCTGGATCCGCCCTTGGTCGTAACTATTCATGTATCGTGACCACCTTCGACATTTTAGTCACGACACGACAGAACACGTGTGACTAGTCACGGTACGACACAGCATGAAACCAAAATAGCAACATGTTAGTTATCAGGAGTGGAACTAGAAAATTTTGATAGAGGTGACCGAAAATTAAAATGTACAATTGTAATGAGTGTGATTTAAACTCAAGACCTCTCAACCACAAAATAGAACTTTAACTGCTAGGCTACAACTAAACATTTGTCATTTATTAAGAGTGGCTAAACTATATAATAAATTTAGGAAAAATAAAATTTAATTAAATTCCTACACGTATAAAAATTTTGAAATTATAAGAGTGACTTAGTCACCTTTGGCTAAGCCTTAAATTCGTTTCCGTTAATCACGTTACGGCACGATACATTTTTATCACTCTAGCGGTCGGTACTGAGAAGGGCTCCGACCCTACACTTAATTGTTTATGTATGGCAAACCCAGTCTCAGTCTAGACCGGAAAGAATAAGTCTTGCGAGCGCAGAACAGTGATTTGTAACTAAAATTATAAATGAAGGTTTTCTTTTGTCGGGAAAAGGGAAGTACAAAATTACAAAATCACGATTACTTTTCGTAATTTTTTATTACAAGTCAATGCAATTTTTTCTCGTTTAAATTGAAGGAAGAGCCTAGCTATCTCCCGTCAACCATTTCCCGTTTCATCCCCCGTTAGTTGTATTAATTAAGTGGGGGACCGCATAACTGTCAGCACATTTTAGGAATTTGCAGAAAAATATTCATATGTAACACAACTAGTATTCATCCATCTATATGAAGGTATTCATATTTGCAATAGAAATATATTTAAATATATTACAACATTCAGCGTATAAAAAAGTAGGGGACCACAAACAGCATGTGTGGGGGATCGCATAACTGTCAGAGCATTAATTAAGTGGGGGACCGCATAACCGTCAGCGCATTAATTAAGTGGGGGGACCGCATAACCTTCAGCTCATTTTAAAAATTTACAAAAAAGTATTCATCTGTAACACAACTAGCATTCATCCATCTATATAAATGTATTCATCTTTGCAATAGAAGCATATTTGGACACATCAATCACTCATCTTTTGCACGTTTTTAGAGATGGATTTTTTTTTTCTCCGTTCAGTCTAACCAATATTTCTGACGATCTGTGAGAAATTTTACAAATCTAAAATCACGAATGTCTTCTACACAATTTTCTCTTTCAAATGAGATCCATGATGACATACTTTCGAGTTGTCCGTTGCACAAGTATTCATCTCTCATCGAGCAAGTATTCATCATCATCGTGTAAGTGTAAATAGTTAATGTACCAAAAGTATTACAAACATATGTGCATATCTCGATTAATTTTACAAGAGCAGCCGAATAATATTCATCCATAAGATATTAAGTATTCATTCATATAAGTTAAAGCATTTATACCTAAGATATTAAGTATTCATCCATAAACGTTGAAGTATTCATCTCTAAAACATCAAGTATTCATTCATACACCTCTAATTTTTTCAAAATTTGTTTTTCTGTCTTTCTTAGTACTTAGTACGCACTGGCCTAATTCACCATTAATGAAGCTTTGTTCTTTGCAAATAACTCGCTATTGCATGAGGAAGAGGAACATAGACATGACGGATCTGACCCGGGAGTCGACAGTGATGGATCTAACCCGGCGAAGACGGAGGTGGGAGAGAGAGGCGGCGGAGGTGGGAGGTGGGAGGCGGAGGTGGGAGAGGGAGGCGGAGGCCGAGAGGGAGAGGTGGGAGAGGCGGGCGGAGGTGGAGAGAGAGAGGTGGGAGAGGTGGGAGAGGGAGGGAGAAAGCGGAAAGAAATAAAGGGACAAAATTGGGTAATTAATTTGTAGGGCCATTAGGTAGTTAGAATTTGTAATTATAGTTAGAAAAGATAGTTAGTTAGTCGGGGGATGAAATGGGGGATTGATAGATGGGAAGATATAATTACCCTAAATTAAAACTTTCCTACCTTGTAATTTTCATTTTTCTTCTTTGACAGAAAAAGACCAACTGAATGCCATTTTTTTATCGACCCTTCCAAAGTATTTTAATTACAAAATTATACTGTGTATAATAATTTTTATTTAAAAGTACATAATTCTTTTTTCGTATTTAGGATCAATATAATTTTATTTCTTAAAACTTCGTTCAGTTATCAAGAGCTAATTAAGTTAATATTGGATATATTTAGCAACCGTTATAATTATCCTAGCTTTATATTTTTGTGCTAGACCCCAAAGGTTTGTAATAGTTTATAAAATATTAAAATAAGAACATACGATTATAATTCTTATTACATATTCTGCAATGAGGATATTTTTGAATGAGATGGGCTATTGTGTTTAACAAATTAAATCTTTTATTTTACTTTGCATCATCTGTATTTTGCAATTTCAAAGTTCAAACAATTAATCTGAATTGTTCAACATGATCTCCATATGAAAATGTGCTTGGAGATCAAAATTTACATGTTTTACAATTTTGTTACTATTTTTTTTTCAAATAGGTTTTTTTTATGGTCCAAAATTTTCTAAAAAACAATAATTTTTTATCAATCTTAAAAAATAGTAAAAAAAAATTTAAAAAATATAAATTGATATCCAGATATTTTTTTTTACGAAAATCATGTTGAATAGTTCAAATCAATGTTTTAAATAGTGTTTATAGCGTCATAGCGGGAATGCTACAGAAAAAGCTATAGCGAATAGCGTAGCATAGCGGGAAGCTATGCTACATGGCGTTTTTTTTACAAAAATTATATTATATATTTGTACTAAATATCAACATTATCTAAAATCTCATAGAACAATAAATAACACCAAATTAATTAAGAAATTATAATATATATATTGAACCAGTACAAAATTCAAATTGCGGTTCAAAATATCCATAGTAATATCATAAACTATCAATCTTTTTCTATTCAAAATATCTTAAGCATCATGATTCATGATATAATCTATTTTTTTTTCTATTCAAATTTCAAAATAACCTAGATCTGTAGCAAGGGTTTCCTTCTCGGTTTGGAAAAATTAAAAAATCTGTAGCAACAAAGCTTTTAATTGATTTCGGTTTGGACTTTTATTTAACTTTTTTGGATATTTATTTAAAGCCCATATAAATTGTCTAAAAAAGTTCATTATGCATAGCGTACACTATTTGGACTACACGCTATGCGCTATAACGGACCGCTATTACCGCTATAGCGGCCATAGCTCAATTAGCGTATTTTGATGCCATATTAGCGTTTAGGGTCCAAAAACGTTATAACGGCGCTATAGCGCGCTATTTAGAACACTGGTTCAAATCAATTGTTTTAACTTTGAAAATAAAAATACGAGTGCAAATTAAAATGGTCTTTTTAATTTACAATGCACCACACAGCCCATCTTTTTTTTAACGTATCATTTAATCATTGTGAATAGCTCGAGTCCTATACAACAGATATTTCATGGTGATTCTAATGGGTGCATATTTTTTGTTGCATACTCGATACTTCAAAATACTCGTCTTGATCTATTATTTTTCAAAATAATCAATATTTCAAATGCTAGTTTCCTTCTTCAAATAATATGTGAACTCTAGAATAGAATTGAAACATGTTATTCTCATTTTTATATTTGTATAATCATATAATATGACAAAAGTAAGGTAATATGTGCCCCACTCTGCAACTTTCTACTTTAACGAATTGATATAGTTTATTATTCAAAATGCTCCTTTCTTTCTTGCGAGTGCAATGAACAAGTCTTAATCTTAATGTTATGTATGTTGCGCAATCTTGTTGATTGTTGATTACCCCTCGAGACAACTCCTCTGATTAAAAAAAAAAAGAATTAAAACATATGTTGGTTTCCCCCAATCTTATAACAGGAGTATGGATTTGAAAGGCATAGTCCTCCATCTCTTTCTCATAACAAAAAAAAAAAAAAAAAAACTGTTGCTTTTACTTTAATATTAATTATCATATGAAATAATAAGAGTAATGTAAATGTGCTCCCTATGCATCTTTCTATTTTGACGGACATGCAGATTGCAAAATAAAAATATTATAGTTTTCCATTCGAGATTAATTAATGATAGAAAAAATAGACCTATAACAGTAACTTTTTATTTCTTACATCTACGCAATCTGAAAATTCAAACACCAAAATTTCAAATTTCTATTGCAAAAAATGAAAAAGAAAAAGAAAAAGGAGAATGGGTTTCGTTATCTCAAAAGAATGATCCATAAACGAGAGTTCTTGATACAATTGATAGAAAACCAGATGAGGTAACCCATTTGGTTATGTACATTCCAAAATCAAAAGAATGGAAGTTAAAAGAATGTAGTAGTAATTTTCATACGACCTACCCAGGTAGGTCGCACTTTAGCCTTTTCTATACCATACCTGCTGAGGTATATTTTCCACCCTTAAGGGGTTTCTTATTTCCTCAGTCCCCCAAACTATACCAAATCAAAAAGTCAAAATCAAAAGAATTAGAACAAAAAGGAAAATTTAAAAGGTTACTACCAGGACAGCTCTAGAATTTGCTTTCAAGTGAAATATATGCACAATTTCACAAGAGCCGAGAATGCCCACCAAAAGACTTTGACAGCCTGACCCGAGTTCCCCGAGGAGGTCTTGCGGGCCCATGGCCAGCAGAGTAAAAGGTCTGGGAACGTTGCAGCATGTCAACCATGGAAGGTGTCTGGTATGAAAGAACCGCACTATAACTCGAAGTGGAGTCCCCACGTGCAGTGGCACGCTGAGAAAAGTGGGAACTCAGTCCAGAGAGCATGTATGCCCTTCCAGAGACTTCATACCTCTGCCTACTTGCCATCCTTTCCTGCATCTCTCTCAGCTCGGCATCTAGAGCAATGCAAAGCGGATCACGTGCTGCTACTGACTTAGCCATCAGCTTGCAGCGCTCCTCCAACACCGACACCGCCTCAGCAAGTGAACCCCGCTCGGCTGCCATTCTAGCAACTGACATAGCCTCAGCAGCCTGCACACGGCTTCTCTCACGGTCAACCTCAATCGACATAAGCAGTGCTACGTCACTGTTTTCTGGTCTTTTGATGATCACATCCTCCCCTTCCAACTTTCGGACATCCTTCGAGAGAGGATCATTGTATCTATAACTCACTTCTATTAATGGCATTTCGAGCTCGCCGCAGACTGATGGGACCTTCAAAGACAACAAGAAATCTCTCTCTTCCTCAGCATACAGATCACCTACTTCAACCAACCCGTTCCGGCCATTGTTTTGCAGCTCGCTGGAGTAGCTCCCTGAGTGAATGGAAGTGAGAACCACACCAGGGTGCAAGCATTCCACACGCAGGCTCATGTTCTGAACAACAACATTGAGAAGGCCACCTATGCACTGAGCAAATGCATCTTGGATCACTTCCTCAGTTTCAATGAACGAGAAGGTCCCACGAGAATTCTGAGCGATGGAGTGCATTGCTGCCGAGTCATGGTCAGTACCAAACCCGAAGGTGTGGATAGGTGTAAGGATTCTTCCGCTGACTGCACCCTGGAGGATATGAGAAGGGACGAGCGACTTGTAACTGGCACGCATCCTGTTGGGGTCGACGGTGTGTGTGTCATGACCATCAGAAAGTAGGATGATGCTGCAGATAGCATTCTTCTGGTTACGCTCTTCAATAACTTTGGCAGCCTTTCGCAAGCCATCGGCTATGTTGGTTCCACCACTGGCATTAAGGGAGTTCACTGCTTGTAGGGCCTGCTGCCTTCCGGGACCCGACATTCGGATGAGGGGAAACAGCCGGCGCGTAGAGGATGAGAATACCACCACGGAGAGGCGGTCAGAGGAACCAAGATTATGAATCACGAAACCCATTGCTCGCTTCATTAGGGCAAGCTTGGTTCCTGACATGCTGCCACTTATATCAAGCACAGTAACAAGGTCAACAGGGGCACGAGTAGCTTCTTTAGGGGGACTATGTGGGGCCTTCAGATGGATCACGATGCCAAAGTCATCTTTTGATGATGATTGTGGGACAGCTGAATACTCAGGATATGTCTTAATCTCAACTGTTTGTGAAGTTCCACTTCTGATGTCCTTATGGGATTCAGATGGGGACGGTACAACCTCATCGTCATAAAAAATGGCTGGTTCTGTCAGATAATTGAGGTGTCTATTGGGGGCCTCAAAACGGACAAATCGAGAGGAATTTAAAGAGCCAGCTTCATTTGGTGTGTTGATAGGGTTCACTCGAGCTCTCCCATGATTATGTTCTATAGGAACCGGCAAGACAGCTGGAATTTCCTTCCACTTGGCACGGCAGACGGGGCAGACATAGTTCCCATGATTAACATTTGAGGAGATACATTGGAAATGGAAAGTGTGGGAACATTCTGCTGTGAATATAGCATGACCATGGCCTGACTTCAGCACACCCAGGCATATCGCACAAACCTTCTGTAAAAAGATATAAAAAAAAAAAAAAAAAATCCTATTAACTTCTCTATTTTCTCATTATTAAACTGGAAACAAGACAAATTATGCAAAGTCTCACAACCCAAATATATCTTGCGTTGTTACAGTAATGATGATACAAAAAGTAGATTTTTCCAAGGAGCAAGCGTATATATGTGAATAAAACAGGAAAAAAAAAAACTGTCTACAAATCAATTATTATGGTCAGAATTTCCAGAAAGAACATCACCGCCACCACCAACCAAAATTAGTCCTATACAAAAGCAAAGCATTGCAATATACATTATTATGGTCACAATAGAAAGTTCAAAGTTTGACTGGTTATCAAAAATTTATTCTTTAAGCTATATTTCTACTTGCAGAAACAAGTTGAAACAAAAGAAAGTTGGTTTGGCGCCAGCATTGATAGACCATAATTAAAAATTGGTTTGGCACCAGCATTGACGGTAAAAATAACCAATAATTAAAAATTGCCTATGGTGGCTTAATGTCACATCAACCAGCTGTATGATGTAATTGCTGATGCAATCTCCTGTTATACCTATTCATTTACATTTAAATTGGTAGTGGAGTTTTCAAAGTGATTGCTTGAATGGTGCAATTAATTCAGAAGATATGTTTGACTGGTTAGCAGTTAGATATGAAAGCGAAAGAATGCAGCAGTTATTCATGCTTATCCTCGACTATTCAGTATCACAAAAAAAAAATATCATTGGGATAAAGACTTTGGCCCCTCTCCAAGTCTCCATTTAATACTCCAACAGAGCTATCAATGATTTTGCCGCCTACCAAACAATACCAAGTCTCAATACAAGCAGCAACTCAACGATTTTCATCCTTATCAATTAACAAAAATTTGTCAATTCCTTCTAGAAAATGAAATAAATTGCTCTGAGAACAGCTCAACCCAGTGTTTTCACCCTGTTTTTAATTGACAAAATTTTGTCAGATCCTCTTGAGGAAATAAAACAAGTTGCTCTGTAAAAACAGGCTGGACCCCACATTTTTTTCATTCATTTTTGTAGTAACAAAAATTAGCTAACAAGGTTAAGAAAATAATATAAGTTGTCAGTCACAAAAAGAAAGGAACAAATAAACAAGCATATAGACAACTTAAAAAGAACCACATGCATGAACTTCAAAGTAACATATAAAATAATGCCAAAAAAGCCAGCACAGTGGAAATTTCAAATTAAGTGATAATTCAGACGGGGTCTTAACAACACCTTGTTTGCACAAAGATAAGGTAAATGCTGAAATTTAAACTTTAAAAGTTGATAAGAAAACAGTTTTTTTTAGAAATTTGTAATTTCTCTCATAGAAAGGTCAAAAGCTTGTACAATATTTTTCAAGACATGTAGTGTGCCAGAATAAAATTCTTAAGACCCAACTCTAAAAATTATTGATCATCGCAGATGATTTTCAATATCAAGAAAAATTATTTACAAACCAAGTGAACATCACATACAGTTGAGTTAGTGAAATCGTTCCAATTCTATAGAAAAAACTTACATTAGTGCAATTTTATCTATTACAGCAAGTAAAATATTCTAAGAAACTAATACATTATCAAAGATTCACAATTAATGCGACAAAATCACACCAGATAAGATTTTTCACCAATATAGATCCATAGTGGAGAAGAAATGACGAGAGAAAGAAAGAAAACAAGTATCACCTTAGAGGATCTACTTCCGGATGCCACGGAAGAAGAGCTCAGCGCCGACGACAACGAGGCATCAGAGGTTGTCCCTGCCACGTCATCACGGGTCCTTGGCAGCGAAATGCATAGCCTTTGAGAGAGAGCCCTTTTTGCTCGACTCCATGCGTTCTCCATTCTTTCCCTCCTGCTTCCTACTTTCTATCCCTTTCGCAAAATTTGGAGTTCAAAATTGGGAGGTTAGAAGTGAAGGACTTAACAGACTATCTGACTATGTAAGGAATGTAAAGGGGTGGTTGCTAGGGTTTGGGGGGAAAAAAAGAGGCAAAGAGAAAATGAGATGAGAAGGAGCGAATGAACAAACGGGTCGGAATGGGGAGCCGCAGTTTGAGAAGCGGTTCCTTTTCTGCTTTTCATTTGACCATCCTTTATTTTTATAATAAATAGTATTTTATTTGTGCACGCAATAGTCAATTTTTTTATGCCAAAGGAAGGAACGAGGGGAATTCGTATCCTCTGCATTAACTCCAAAAAGAATTATTTGAGTTAATGCATCTATACCGTCTGATTAGCTTCAAGATCCTGTATCGACCAAATCTGCACTAATATTGAAGAGCTCCCTGCTTTATAGGTGGTGCCGAATTTAATCATACGGCCGAGATGTATTAACTCAAAAGATACTCTTTTGAGTTAATGCAGACGATGCGGACTCGGAAAGAGGGAAGGGAACGTAATCTTTTTAGCCTGACCAGTGATGACGTTGCATAGATAAACTTGATGGATTTCGTACCATATATCAAATTAATCTTATCTGTGTCGCATTTTTTTGTCAACAATTAACTTTATTTATTAACAGTAAAATTAATAGTTTATATAATTCAATTTAAAAATTATCAGGAGCAAATAAATATATTAAAAATATAAAAATATTATTAATCTTATTATTTTAATAATGTAAATTATTAATTAAATAAAAGATATAAAATCGGATATAAATCAATTTTGTCATAAATTACTAATTAAAAATTATACAAAATATTGGATAAATTTATTTTGTTGTATAAAATTATGTATACGGATAAAAAATTATCATACATAATTTTATATTTATCAATTGTATAATACATATAGAATAACTTTTATCTGATAAGTTTTCGATATTTTTTCTTGTGTGTATCCTTACTAGTTATTTTAATGAAAAAAATATTCTTATTTATATCCGCCTCATCAAATACTATACAAATATGATGAATGAATACAAAGAGTTTTGCTCAACGGATATTTATGTCATAAAAACGCACTCTTTCCCGCGAAATGATGTAAAAAGGCCTTTAAAATAGCAAATAGTGTCTCGGTCATAAGTTTGAATCTAAAAATAAGAAAAATTCAAAATTCAAATCATACAAAGAATAATATAGAAACAGCAAAATATAGTTGGTTTTATTTGAATTTTTAAAATTCAGATCTAAAACATGAACACTGGATGTTTTAGATGCGGCATGCACTTGTCACAATACGCTACAACCAATCATATAATTAGATAATTTATTTTCAAAACAGATAAATCTTTTTAGGATATGTCGTAACGACATAATAACACTCATACAATACTTTTAAGATGATTAGTACCTTTTCTCACTATTTAAATTAGTATCATTTTTTCAATTCTCCCGTTTGAGTTTAGATGGTCTCGTTGTAATCAACCTGAATCATCTGATTCACCTTCTAAATCCTATCAATTGATTTGAGTGGAGCTATGGTACTATGCATAGCGCACATCAGTCCATATTATAAATTAGTATTTTTATTTTGAAAATTCAAATAGTCAATTTGAACTATTTAACGTGATATTTGTATGAAAATGTATCTGGAGACCAAATTTATATTCTTTTTACTATTTGTTTAGATGACTACAAAATCACCAGATATAAAAATTTTGAACCATTCAACAGTAATGATTTTCTACCTATCTAGAAAATAGTAGAAATATTCTAAAAATTTTAAAATTTGGCCTCGGGGTACATTTTTATTTCAAGATAATATTGAACGATTTGGATTGACTGTCTGAACTTTGAAAATAAAGATACGAATCCATAGACCGATGTGCGCTATGCATAGTACCGTAGCCTTGCTCAATTGATTTGAGGGAGGCTACAGTACTATGCATAGTGCACATTAGTGTTCGTATTATGAATCGGTATCTTTATTCTCATAACCCAAACAATATATCTGAACTGCTCAACGTGATCTTCATATGAAAATGTACCTGGAGGCCAAATTTTTATATAACTTTTTAATTCGTTTAGGGAAAAAATCATCTGATTTAAAGATTTTGGTTTTTTAAAAGTAATGATATTCTATCTATTTAGAAAAATGTAGAAAAATTATAAAAAATATAAAATTTTGGCTTCTAGGTGCATTTTCATCTGAATATAAATAAGCGATTTGGATAGAACTATCGGATTTTGGATATAAAGATACGGATCTATAGTACAGATATGTGCTATCTATAGTACATATACGGATCAATTAATTTTATTATAGAAGTTAATGTTTTACGATTCGTTACAATCATAATTATAAAATTTGCGAATTATTCGTGAATAATTTGTTTCTTTGGTGATGATGAACCAAATAACAAATTATTTGATTGATCAAACTTTGACCGAATTATTCACAAATAATTAATAGTTTTTGACTGAGATCTCCGGTTTGAATAATTCCGAATCATTCCTAAATTATATCCGAATTATTTTGGAATCACAGATTTTTTACCCTACCAAACCGAACCCGAATAATTCATTTGACACTATAGTTACAATTTAGTAAAATCAATATCAAATAGTTTCTATTAACAATTTAATATTTTACTATAAAAATTAGAGCCACTTGATTTCACGTCACCGACAGTGAATGTATGTAGTTAAAGGACCTAACGATGCACATATTGAGGAGAGAAGGTCAACCTTCTAGATAGATTGCACATGTTTTATGTAGTCATATCAAATAATTATCGCTGAAATAGACTGCACGTGTTTTATGTAGTCGTATCACATTATTATTGCCGGAATCTAATTAGGTTCCCGTTCTATCTGATCAAATTGATACTTCAAGTAGTATTACATGTCATTATAGAATATAGTGTGATGCGTTGACACTGACGATCAACACAATAGTTCTTATGTTATATTTCTTTCACATATTGCAAGATTTTTTTTTTCTTTAAATAAAGATTGAAAATTAAGTCAGCTCAACTATTTAATATTTATAACATATTTTTTATTCATATTTTGTGTAAGATTTTTTTCTTGGTCAAAATTATTTGAGTTAAGAACAATACATCATATTAAACCCCTAAAATCATTTGAATATTGTTATTTCTTTTCTAACATCGACAAAAAAATTTGATACAATGATTTTAAATTAAACGGCCTAGATTATTAAATTTGATTTTGATGACAAATACGTCCATAATATAAAAGAGGAACCATCTTGGATAAGTTTTTCCTGGCCATTGACAACCTCAAGGCCTTAGATTTTTTTTTTGGCAGTACCTTTAATTTTAGAGAAATAGGATTATATTATTTTAAAAAAAATCGAATGGTCGAAAAATGAACAAGATAGATCCAAGTCTAATAATATCTGTAAGACATCAGTATATTGATTTTGTCCGTTTATTTTGTTTACACATATTTATAGGTTCGATTTAAAAAAAAGTTGAAAAGAAAGCAGTGGATACGGACTTGACCACATCGCCTTTTACTTTTCTTTTTCTCATTGGCATGTTTTGACCACATCATATGCACACTTGTAGCGTTGATTTTGCACAAAGGACTAAAGATTAAATAAAAAGAAAACACCAAAGATGCGTTTGAATTTGACAACAGAGTTAAGAAAATTAGTGATTAATTTCGGATAGGATGAAAACAGTATGGATAATATCCGTATTCAATATGTATCTGGAAATTAGATGTGGATATTTGATATTTGATATTTGGATAGATATGGATACTGATATGATTTTACTTTTCAATTATCTGTATTCGAATAGTAGATATATACTATATATTTTAATATATATTCTGAAAAAAATATGTTATTCATTATTATAATTAGATAAATATTATGAACTTTGATATTTTTTAATATTTTTTAATAAATATCTGATCCGATCTAATTCATATTCGTATCCATCTAATATTTTATCCGTATCCGTATTCAAAAAATTAAAAAGAAATATGAATATGGTTTTAGCACTATCCGCTCCGTTTATATTTAATTGAAATAGCGGAATAATAAAAGTTAATAACGGTTCTGAACATTTACTGGAAATAAAATTTAAAATAGTTCGCTAACTATAATTAATATATTTTTCTACAATTCAAACATACTAAAATTTCAACTCTTGACAGTATTTTTTGTTAATAAAAAGAAAATAAAATTTTATCCTTTTTGCTAGTTGATGTCTGACAGTCAGAGAGACTGAGCTGCGACAGTTGGATCTAGCTGGCAACTGTGGTAACTTTTTTTTATTGACTCCGTACAAGTTCTTTAGAGTAGTTTCAGGCTTATTTATTATATTATTTTTTGAGTGAGGCTACGGTACTATGCATAGCACGGATTGGGTCCGTGCTACGGCTTAATATTTGACTTTTTAAAATTCTAACGGTCAATCCGAACCGTTCAACATAATTATAAAATGAATATGTACTTGCAAACCAAATTTTACATTTTTCGATTTTTTTTATTCTTTTTTTAGATAAGTAGAAAATCACTGTTTTTGGATGGTCCAAAATTTTCAGATCAAGTGATTTTCTACCTATCTAAAAAAATAGTAAAAAAATTCGAAAAAATGTGAAATTTGGTTTGCAAGTACATATTCATTTTATAATCATGTTGAATGGTTCGGATCGACCGTTAGAATTTTAAAAAGTCAAATATTTAGCCGTAACACGGACCCAACCGTGCTATGCATAGTACCGTAGCCTCACTCTTATTTTTTTGCCAATTAGTTTCAGGCTTATTGAAAACCCTTTATTACGCCTACAAGCATGAGAAACCCAAAAAAAAAGATCTGTCTATTTCGAATTAAAAATAATAATATTAAGATTCCAAAATTTACTATTTAACGAATTCATATCACCTAAAGTAACTTAAATTTTGAATTTAGATACGATCATACAGACCATTAGATCTGTTTTGGCGCAATATTAATTGATCAAGTGCATTTCTCCTAGGATCGGATTGGCCGGATTCTGATAGGACGGTCCGGATCTGAACTCAAAATTGGAGTTAATTCAGTGGACTATTATTTAACAAGTTCTTATCTAATTTTATGTACTTATTATGTAATTCTGATTAAATACATGTGTTTAAAATATAAAAATTTGAGTTAATTCAGAAGATTTGGATTCCTATTTAACAAGTTCTTATCTAATTTATGTACTCATTATGCAATTCTGATTAAAATGCATGTCTTTAGAATATAAAAATTACAATTATCAAATAGGAAGGAGATCAGCGTACTTCAATCTTTTATTCTATGAAAAAGAGGAATAAAATGTAAGATGGGAATTAATGCATGGTCTTGAACGCATGCTTTCAAGATTGGTTGTCAGTATAAATTTCAAACAATTAAGTCTAAGACTGGATCCTTTCCTTTACCCTATACTTTTCAAAAACAATAATATTCAATGGTTGGAACACATACATTGATTAACTGTATATCACATGTACTCATTTTCATGTACACCATCATCAAATGTATTAAATCTCAAATATTAATGTTTTTTTTTTGTGTGTAAATTCGGAATAGACAAATAAAAATTTCTTCATCAAACTGATCAAATACCAGCACACAGAACAAACATAAATGGACCACAAGTCCACAAAGCAAATTTATCTCATACACTGCCACACAGAAATATCTTGAACAAATATCAAAGAGTGAGGCTACGGTACTATGCATAGCACGGTTGGGTCCGTGCTACGGCTCAATATTTGAGTTTTCAAAATCCTAACGGTCGATCCAAACCGTTCAACATGATTATAAAATGAATATGTATGCAAACCAAATTTTACATTTTTTCGAACTTTTTTTACTATTTTTTTAGATAGGTAGAAAATCACTTGATTTGAAAATTCTGGACCATCCAAAAACAGTGATTGTGATTGAGGGGGTCTCGATAGCTCATCTCCTTACCAACTTCCCCACTATTGATAGGTGGCTTGACAACCGTAGCATCAACATGTTCAGTTGACATATCGCCCCGCTTGCTCTTTGCAATTTCACTTAATTCATTGTACCATGTTTCGAGTTTTGTGCTAGCAATTGTGTATAATTCAAAAGGCTTTCAGAAATCCTCAACAATCTTCATGGCCTTCATGCGAAGATGTTCATACCTATAAAAATAAATCCAAAATTAACTTGTGCAAGCAAGAAGATACAAATTTGTGAAATATAAATATTACCTTTCGGCATCAGACTGTATAGCTTCGGCTGATATGATATCACTTTGGGATTTCTTCAAACCCTCATTCGCCTCTTTCGTCCATCTTGGCAACACGTAACGAGGATGAAGGCGCATCCCAAGGTTCTACATGATCTTTAGGGAATGTGAACATAAAAGGCCTTGAAATTCAAATCCCCGGCAATTGCAACTTACCTCGGTGTTGGCTTTGTTCACTCTAACCTGGTATACACATATTTTCAATTAGAAGTTGTAGGATCGTGTATCCTCTGGACCAAATAAAGTGCATCATTCTCTACTTCATGTATGTTGTAACTTGTACTTTGCCTAAACAAATTCTCGAATAGAGAATAACTTCATGTATGGGTCAACAAGCTGGTCCTATTCAAACAAAAAAAGTATATCAAATTAAAAACTTCAAACAATTTCAAATTGAACAACATTTATAATTGTAGATTCAGTATCAATTAAGTTTTACCTTTATCTCTATCTCTTCATCCACATTTCCAGCAGGCAACAAAGACTCCTCTTGAGGAATCATGCTAGTTGAGGGCAAATCAAAAGACAAAGCTCGTGCAACGTCCATCCTCCTTATATAAGTGTGACAACAAGAAAAAAAATATAGTCTATAAAGAATGAACAATTGAAAAAAAGAAGTGCATAGATATATCTTTCACTTAAATAGACTTTTCTACATGTACACTATTTTACTGCATATTACACATTTTTTTGATCTGTTTTGAAGTTTTGGAGCACTTAAATTTGACAACATTTAAAACTTAATACTGGGTTTGGTTGGCGATAATGGTTATAGACCCAAAAAATTGATGAAAATTGTTCCATTTATGTGCCGAATGGTTTTCTTTTATAAAATGAGCCTAGAAAGATTGTAAGATATACAAGTCATATACTCAAATGAAAAACTTATTGAACAATTTTATAACAATGTTCTATTCACTCGTAGATTAGAGTCAGGTGTCTTTTCAACATAAATAACATCCTAGCTTACAATACTTTAGATAGGTGCTTATGAATTTGTTTTGAATGATTATAAATTTCTAGTTGGAAATGAAGGTTAAGAACTTACAGGAGGGAGGCACGGTGCAGGGATAGGCAGACAGAGAGAGAGGGAGAAGGAGAGAGAGATCAGGAAGGGAATATGAACAGATTAGGAATGGAATATGAAAAGATCGGGAAGGGAATTCCAAAGGGCAAAAATGAAGATAACGGAGGAGCCACTTTAAAATTTTCTGTCTGCATCTGGTTTCAGCACTAAATTAAAATCAAAGATAGCACGAATCTAAAACAGATCGGACGGTGCTGGGGTTAAGCTCACCAGAAGGGTTTGGTGAGCCTAGCATACGCTAGCCTTACTCTTTATAATAGTATGTATTTATTGGTCGCACAAACTGATACCATCCATTAACTGCACCAATTGATTTGCACCTATTCAGAAGTACTTATCCAGATGCATTTTATCCAAAGAGATCAGAACTTCGGGCCCATAATCAATGCGGTCTGATGAATAAATTTAGGTAGCTAATAAATTTACAACCATAATGTCTACTTACGATCAGATCACAAGTATATAATCATATTGTGTAGTATAGATTAGGGTGTCGATCCACATGAATAGTATACTAAGGTCAAACCGTTCACTAATTCTAGATAAATTTGTTTGTTTTTTGTTTGGTTGAGTTTTTAAGTGTTCAATCAAAGTAATAAAGTAGAGAATTAAAGAAACCTTTAAGGGCTCTAGGATTCTGGCTTACTGTCAGTCTTACTTGTTTAACTAATTTCCAGCTTTTGTACCTTCGGTCAAACTGCACACGGTTTGTGCATACCACATGCGTTTCGTAATGGTATCCTTTTTATGAATCTAAGGATTTCTAATCCTGAAATAGTATTGCTCATTTTCGTGTTCAGTACCCTATTCAATCAAGATTGGTAAGGGGATGGTACCCAAACTTTATCCTAACCGAATGCAAAGAGATCTATAATTAGCCTAATTACCAAGACTATAAGGTTTTTAAGTTCACAGTTACGTCCATCTTTATTACCCTGTAGTTGAAATAATTAAGTTGTCCCCATTAATGAGGCAAGATCGAGGTTCGTCTGTAGACCTCAAGACTCCTAAGTTTCCTAAATTTATTCCAACAAAGAATTTCACCCTTTCAATCTATCAACTCTAGGTCTAGATACATGTAACCTAATTCTAATAGGTCAATCCCAAATGTCTAAGCACATGGTGTGGCCATCACCAACGTGGACAACGTTCAATGCACCATATTAGACAGTAATACAAGGTAAAATACAGAAGGAAATCAAATCAAGTGCAAATGATAATATAAAAGGAAACTTTCAACTAATTAAACTCATAAGAATTCATGTTTACAAGTCATAACCCTATGAGGGGTTGTTTAGCCTCTCATGGGCAAATCAACAATGAAAACAGATAAATGAGACATAATACAACTCAATAGAATATAGAGAGATGGAAATAATACACATAGAGAGTCTCTCCATTGGCCTCCAATGAGTTTCTCTGTCCCTTGTAGATTTATGGCCCAAAATTGCCTTTAGACTAACCCTAACTTTGCTAAATTGAAAAATACATGGAAACCCTAAATCTAAGCTATATATATGCTCCCTTGGTGCTATAGGACGTAGTTTCTAGGTCTCTGAGTGATCCCTGAAGATTAGTGGGGCGTGGAGATCAAGAAATCTCTAAAATCGTAACTGCCAAAAAGTTATGGAACCTGACAGTTATCGTGCGGTCTATGGCAAAATTGCATGTGTTTCGATGCGCATGGACTTCCTGACTTAACAAATTCTTTGATTCTTCATTCTAATAGCATGTGGTTTGTGTCCAAACCATATGAAAGTGTTGTTGCACCATAATATGCTGTTTTTGCCTAAAATCACTAAAATTCTCCAAATATGCAAAATCACTAGGAAAATGCAAAAATAACATGATGCTACCTAAAAACCTAATTCTACACAAGATTTTTTTATCATTTTCTAGGTCAAAACATAGTATCTTTTTTGTATATTTAGCTTAATTTTTTGTTCGTCCTCGAATAAATTCAAGGAGAATCATTCAAGCTTAGTATGTAGGCTGGTTTTAAACTAAATCATACCCATAAACCTTGAGAAATTTGCTAAATTGTCTTGGATTCAGACTCACCATGAAATTGTCTACTCAAATCTTAATTTTTTTTAACTCAGAAGATTTTTGGTAGAAAAAATTATATTCATCACAATTTGACCTGATTGGAGGTAGCTTAAGCAACCTATCTTAAATAATATGGAAAAAATATCCTTAAAACTAAAAAATACCCATTCCACCTCACGTTTATAAGATGATCCCTTTTTCGACCAAAACCTAAAATTTAGGACAAAGCAAGCCGATTTAGGGTGTTAGTATGATGCAAATTTTTAATAAAGAATTCATATTAACTCAAATTTTGAATTTAGATACAGACCGTTTGATTTGTGTTGAAAATATAAAATTTTATGTACTTATTATGTAATTCTGATTAAATGCATGTGTTGAAAATATAAAAATTTGAGTTAATTCAGACGATCTGGACACCTATTTAACAAGTTCTTATCTAATTTTATGTACTCAATTATGTAATTCTGATTAAATGCATGTGTTTAGAATTTAAAATTACAATTATCAAATAGGAAAATAGACCCGAAGGAATTTTTTTTTTTAAGGAGATCAGCCTGCTTTAATCTTTTATTTCATGAAAAAGAGTTTATATTTATGCACGGTCTTGAACGCATGCATCCAAGATTGGTTGATAGTATAAATTTTAAAAAATTAAGTTACGACTGGATCCATTCCTTTACCCTATACTTTAAAAAAAAAAAAATCAATGGTTGGAACACATACATTGATTAACTGGAATGTATTCATTTTCAAGTACACCATCATCAAATATTAATGTTGTTTTTGTGTAAATTCGGAATAGACAAATAAAAATTTCCTCATCAGACTGATCAAATACCAGCACACTGCACCCAGAACAAACATCAATATATGGACCACGAACAACCGGTTATCAAAGCAATCCACTCCTATTTTTACTTCACAAAACGTCCGACTAACAGAGACAAAATAAAATAAAAAATACATAACTGATGCGCTGCGTGAAGCCAAATCAGCTCTGTCAATATTCAAGGTAATTTGTCTTGTAAACTCGGCTCACTTCTCATTAACAACTGTGATTTCTGTACCATCAGTTGCATTGCCGGCGTCTGGTAACCAACAGAGGCACCCGGGCTGCCAAAAAGGGCCGCATCAGATTGAATACTAGACGTCCGTGATGTAGCACGCTGTTTTGTATGCGCACTGAGCCCCGCCAGAGTGTATGCACGGCCGGATTGCGCATATCCCTCTCTGGTGCTCATCCTCCTCCCCATCTCTTGCAGCTCATGTTGTAGCTGCTCGCATGCCAAGTCACCAGACATTCCAACCACTGACGTGTGGACTTCCCTCTGCCGGCTCTCCAAAATTTCCACTGCTTCGTCCATTGCGCCTCGCTCTGCGGCAGCCCGGGCTGCTACCATGTCCTCCATCGCCTGTACACGCACCGTCTCTCTTTCGACTTCAATGCAGATTTGATTATCTGTCACGGTCTCCGGCCGTTCAATGGATACTTCTTGCTCACCTAGCTCCACAACTGAGCCAGTAGCCGCATCTTTGTATGTCATATTTACCTGAAATATCTCAGGTTGAATTCATTGTTGATACATGAATGTTATTGTACATTTGTACTACCAACTTTGATTAGTTCTTACTAAATCAGAAGGCGTAAGATCTGATAATCAATCAAATTGCAGAGAGCTATTATTCTTCTGAAGCTATTATCAGATCAGCACAGCTATTACCATGAATTTTTGTACCAGTACTAGAAATGCTGCAACCTATGTCTATTACTAATTTTCTTTTGTACCAGACATGATCATAAGTGTAAGACAAGGCATACTCGGTATGATTAACTAAATAAGGCCAGAGTTTTTCATCATGTATTCCATTAACTGACTATATCCTACTAAGTACCAAATTAGAAATTTAGAATGGCTCCTTGTTACTAATTAGCCCGCTTAGGTCAGTGTTTTTACCTTTATTAACTTGGTGGGTCCCTCAATGCCACTTCTAGGAACATTTACAAAAAGCAAGAAGCTCCTCTGCTCATCAGCATAGAGATCACCCACATCAATCGAGCCGTTCAATCCGCCATTCTCCACACGGCTTTCATAACTCCCCGACTTGATCCCTGTTATCTTTACTCCGCGGTTGGCCGATTCTACGGTTACATGTGTTTCCTGTGCCACCACACTCAGAAGACCTCCAATGCACTGAGCAAAGGCATCCTGTATGGATGAAGTATCCTCAATGAAGGAGAAGGTGCCGCCTGAGGCCTCGGCAATCCGATGCATTGCTAAGGAGTCATGATCGGATCCAAATCCGAATGTGTGGATAGGGATGGCCCGGCCGACCGGGTGGAGGATTGAGGGAGGAAGGAGGCAATCATATTGGGAAACTGGGTTATATGTGTCCTGGCCATCAGAGAGGAGTATGATGCTGTTCACAGGGTTCTTATACCGGCTCTCCTCAAGTACCTAGTTCACAATTGCAGAGATTTAATACTATCACATCAGCTTAATTAAATATCAGAACACTAGTAAAATCGCTCATGTTTCTATTAGAATCAAGGTTTGGTATGCTACAAACTGCGATCCCCGCAATAGACTTCTTTAATTTACACCCATAAAAATTAGGTACACTTTAATTATGGTTACAGTCAATCAAAAAATTTATGCATTAACTAAGTGATGGAGAAAATTAAGTGACCGTGAATCACGCATAATTGAGGCAAATTCTTGCCGAAAAGAAGAAAATATCTCTTATAACCCTACTCTTCTGGTGACCATGCAGATTGAATTAAGCTGTTGTCTATAAGCACTAGCGTCATGTAGTACAATTAATATATACCTTTTTTCTTACTAAACAAAATAAAAAGAGAATCAATTAAGTAAATCACCTTTGCACCCATCCTTAGGCCCTCTGCAATGTTGGTACCACCATCAGCATTGAGTGAACCAACAGCATTCAAGGCTTGCTGCACTCCTTCATTCGACATCCGGGTCAGCCTGATCAACCGCCGAGCCGTGGAGGAAAAGGAAACAATCGAGAGCCTGTCAGCTGGGCCAAGATTTTGTATGACAAAACTCATGGCCTGCTTTAACAAATTTAGTTTTGTACCGTACATGCTACCACTGACATCCAGCACGGTAACAAGGTCCAGTGGGGCCCGAGCTGTTTCAGCCATTCCTGATTCCATACCTGGGGCCTTGAGATGAATCACAATTGCGAAGTCATCTTTAGTCGACGATTTGGCCACAACAGTATATTCTGTAAAGGTCTTCACCTCCATTGTCCCAGGTGGTCATCTGCTGTGGTGTGTCCCTGGGCCACATTTGGGGTGGTGGGTCAATCGGGTCATCATCATTGAAGATTGGGGTCTCGAGGGCAGGGTATAAGGGGGCCGGTGGTGACTGAGTTACGAACGGGTGTGGGGATGGGGTTATGTGCGGTTCCAAAAGGAAGCTCGTTCCATTGGGCCTTGCAAAGCGGGCATATGAGGTTGCCATGGGCGACATTTGAGGTAATGCATTTGAAATGGAAAGTGTGCGAGCACTCGGCCATAAAGAGAGCCTGGCGGCCGCCCGAGTTTATGTTATTGAGGCAGATTGCACAAGTGTTCTGTTGAAACAAGACATTTTTTTTTAGTAAGATGACACAATATTAGTTTAGAAATCATTTTTTCCTCCTATCATTATCTCTGTTTTTGTTCTTGTGTGTAAAATGTTATCTAAATACACAGACCCTTTGATTCAAGACAAGAAAAAAATAAAGACAAAGTTCTTTTAGGTTAGATGATGTTAATTAGAAGTTTAGAACCACATAGGTTAAATAAATATAAATAAAAATTGCAAAGAGGAACAGACATGATCCTCAGATAAGATATGAATAATTAACAAGAGAATTAAGAAATAAATGTTGCAGCTTTTACAATGAGAAATTGCTTTATTCTTTTTATTCAGCAAACAGATAAAATTCAAGTGTTGCCTAGTATGTAGTGCCTACTTTTCGATTTAAAAGATGTATGATAAGACATACCTCTTGTTTCTGCATGTTGTTGCCTTCTGTGTATACACGCCTGATTAATTTCTTGTCTGATCGATCAAAACAAAATAGAAGAACAAAGTTCAACAAAGAAGAATAGCGAAGATGATATATAATTCTCCAATTATCAACTGATTTTATATATACAAGTTATACATGGGTCATTGACTAATTCGTCCTTTATTGAGGTTTTCTTGGTGTAGAAGAAATATGTGCTTTCCTTGTGCGATATTGTCCCAGTTGACCTTAGAATATTGAAATAAACAATGGGACTGCACCATTAAATAGAACCTAATAGTAAATAAACAATTCATAGATCAATAAATTATATCATGTTTGTGAAACATTCATTTGGCCAAAGCAACTTCTTTAATCGCCAAAGATAAGATCAGACAAGACACTTTCTTCACCGTCCTTAATTAATAGCTAAGATATCAGGTCTTGATAGGAACCTGCGAGGGGCAAAGATATTGACAAAATTATTTTGGCTTCACGCTGCGCACTACTTACCAAGACAAAATGAAAAAGTATATGATTGGTGTGATGTGTTGTGCGTTGTGTGAAGCCAAAATAACTCTGTTAATATCTTTCACTACAGCAGTCTGACCCTTCTGCGACCAGCCAAATCGGTCGCAGAAGGTTATTTCGCCGGTCTCAGAAGGTTGCACCGGTCACAGATGACCGAAATTGGTCGCAGAAAACCCGATCGCAGTTGCTCCGTCGTTGATGACCACCCTGCTGACGTCACCGGTCGCAGAAGGGTCAGGCGCCGGTCGCTGATGACCCTATAGCAACCGATGAAGTCTGTCACTGATGCTGTATGCTGACATGGCGGAAGATCATCAAAGACCGATTGGCCGGTCGCTGATGGACCCAGAATCGGTCGCAGAAAAATGTTTTTCTTGTTTGATAATTTTTTTGTTATTTTTCTTTTTCCCAATTGATATGAAACTTACCAAGCACCAAGCAATTTAAACAGAATTCACAAGCAAATATACAATTTATCGTCGTCATTCTCGACAAATATACAATTCACAAGCAATTTACAAACAATTCACAAACAAATATACAATTCATCGTCGTCGTCTTTCTGTTTATTGTCAGGATAGTCATCAAATTTCGTGCACACGGGAATAGTGGATAATCTAGTTTCCGGAGGATAGTGAAAACGTGCGCATTGAGAGATTATTTTGTTGACATTTTTTGTCGCTTCCAACACATCTCCAGCAAAAGATCTGCAAATAAAATTAGTTTTGAAACAACTACAAATGGATATTGCTACATTACTCAGAAATGCACAAAAAATGAATGTACCTATAACTGACCCGACGAATCACTGGTCTGTCCTCCGGCCTTTGTGGCGGCTGAATGTATGCATTTCGGCCGCGCGGAGGGTGCTTGGATCCACTGGATGATGCCTCCTTCTCCTTACCCTTTCTACTCGACATACATGCAATAAAGTTTGTAAAAAAATTAGTTTTACAAACAATTCTAACAAAAATAATACATTAAAAAATTCCTCCACACCCCTCACAAATACCGGATTGACCTTACATCCAACTACGATCACCCTCCATTCCTCCTAATTATGACATATACATTTATAAGCTATAGTATAAACATGACCTTAGTTCATTCAATTTAATGACAAATTCCATTTAGGTAAAGCAAGTAAAACAAAAAATCCAGATCTATACTTTAGACCCTCCAGATATCATCAATTGATAACGAACCCTCTAAAGCAAGTCATGGAAGAAACACAAAATCAAATCAAGTGTTGCATCATCCATGCAACATGACTTGTATACAGCCATACAAGCGGCATCTACATAAACTATGAATTTAAACGTACGTACTAGAGAGAGAGATGACGCTTCCCTTGCCTTGCCTTGCCTTAATTAGTTCTAAATAAAATAAAATGTGCACGAGGTCAAAACTAAACTTAAAGTTATGTCTTACTTACATACTCACATTAGATATTAAAATAATGAAAAGTCGATTCCCTTGGCTAAGTCGATTCATTTGTTGCTGCTAAGAATTACAGAAATAAAAAAAAGTCCCATTGTAAAAAAAAAAATTGAAAGTTAGATATATGCCATTGGCATATTTGAATTATGTAATTGCATAGACTAAGTCAATGTCAATAACTTAATAGTATGTACAGCACATAATAAAGTAACCAATTCAAAGACTTTCTTTGAATTACAGAAATACAAAAGTAACCAATTCAAAGAAAGTTTTTAATTGACTCACTTAATAAAAAAAACAAAAACATTTCATTAAATGTTAAACATGAGAAAAGTCTAACAAAAACAAAAACATTAATCAATGTTACTATCAGGCCCATATTTGATTATGCTTTTAACTGCTTAAGGTTTAGTGTGCTCTATAGACACTGGTACAGTGGTACTGCACATGACTGGTACCCATGCTTCTAAATTTGTTTTCCTACTGTACTTTCAATATATCCACTACGTATCAATTTAAGGGTTTGAGAGCTTTTATTTCGGTTGGAACCATTTCCAAACAAAATACCCAAAATTTAGGCAGCAAAATTATGGAGTTGCAAGTAATCTAAGAGGAGCCACCGAGCCAATTAAGCTTTTTGAATGATACAAATATATTAAGTGGAGTGTTGGATTTGAGCCTACAAATTACCAATTTGCACTGCATGGATCCAAAGCGGCATAATAGAGGGAAACATTTTATTTGGAAAGCGGCACAATAAGAGAAACATTTTAATTATTTGCACTGCATAAAAATTATTTATATGCTTATTGAGCAAAAATATATAAACAATTGGAACCTTGAACTGAAATCTCTGAAATCTCTAAAATTATATCGTATCTCCAAACGCCACTGTTTTTTTTTTTCCATTATTGAGCAAAAAGCAAAGTCAAGTAGATGTGGCAAATACTTACGAGAACAAATCGATGCCTGCGGAGTTCGGGGTCGGAGTCAGTGTCTTCCAGTGGCGGGGTCGGAGTCAGCGAGGTCAGAGAACGGCGGGGTCGGGATCGGGGTTGGGAATCACAGAGGCGGCGGAGTTCGGGGGCGAAGGGATCGGCGCGGAGTTTTTTTTTTATTTTGGCTAACCTAAAATTCGGCAACGTGGGACGGCAGGAGACGGTGGAGACGGAGAGAAAGATTGGCGCGGCTCTTTTACGGAGACCCTTCAGCGACCGGGCCAAATCGGTCGCTAAAAGGTGTGGGCGCCGGTCGCTGAAGGTGTCATCGCCGAAACCAATTTGTTTTATTTTTTAATGGAGGGAGAGGTCTTTAGCGACCGGCGACTAAACCGGTCGCTGATGCCGGTCGCTGAAGACCCGTTTTGTTGTAGTGTTTACCCCCCTTGCGAGCAGGGCAAAACCCAAGAAAAACCCTGTTTCATGCATGTACCCATTTAGAAGTTACCTGACAAATAATATAGAAACGGATTCGGCAAAACAAATCATTACTTTCAAAAGGGCCAACAAATTAATGAAGATCCTTCACCCGAAAAATAAACCATGCGGGGACCCGATAGTAGTAAGAGCATGAGTACTAAAAGTTAGTGTGGAGAATTGGTATTTTAGGAAATTGAAGCAAAACAAATCAATCTGATTATCTGAACACAAATTAACACAACATATAACAATTAATTAGAGAAGAGGTTTATTATCCGTGCTAACTAAACATATAACATAAATATAAAAAAAGTGTTTATTTTACACAAATGCAGTGTGCCCAACAGTTGAGCCTGCAGAGAAGGATGCGCGCTTGGATTTAGTCAAAGAACAGAGCATAGCAGAAAGAGATAAGAGTAGAGGAAAGAGAGAGCAGAAAGATGGGCAAAAAAGGGATATAGTAGGTGACGTGAGAGAGATTGAACGGATCTCTATGAAGTGCAACTGCAGAGCGTAGGAAGCAACGTCGTAGGGGAGTAGGACAGTGAGGAACAGAGAGTACGGTGCTCAGGAGAGAGGCTTGATACATGAAGTCGCGTGACTAAGAGCATCTCTACCATGAAATTAATTAGCAATTTCAAACAGCTATCAAAGTGTAAAGAGAAATTAACTTCAAATTTACTTTCACAACTCCTACATCCATGCAATTGATTAGCAATTGTATTTACTATCACGCCAGCAATATCTTTTGTTATTTTTCCTCTGACTGGTACCAACCCATTCTCACAGCGATATCCCTCTATCTCGCTCTCTCTTCTCTCGACGATGCCCTCTCTCCCGCTATCTCTCTGTTCTATCCTGAAGAATGAGATAACTTAGGTCACTTCGGTAAATATTTAAATTGTAGGAATCTACTATCTTCTAATAAATGATACCAAGTAAACTATTAAGAATTTCATATTATACTTTGTTAGTTCTGGTACCAACCAGCATTGTCGTAAAATTTGTTGCTCTTGCTTTACATGCTCAGTTTCCAGTAGAGGCCAATTAACAATGGAACAAATTTAATTTATGCTCATTTCAAGGAATTTTGGTTATTTCAACTTAACTAGGGAAAGCTGAACAATTACGAGAGTGTTGCCATACTAAGGATTTGTAGAGGAAGGCTTCTAAAGCTTCTTCGTCGCAAAAATTAAAATGAAGACACTCATTACTAATATAGAAGAAATGCGCAAGGAGAAATAAATATATCATGAGGACCAAAAAAAAGCAGCACGAAGATAACAAAAGGCAGCACGAAGGCAGAATGATGGTGGAATTAAACATTGTTGTTAGCATCATCGTTATTATTATCTGTCATCATCATTTATCATTATTATTATTATTATTATTATTTGAAGCTACCTAGCTGATATTGTTGCAGGATATATTATCTGAAATAATATTAAGAATGCGCGGTGAAAACAGTCAACAGAGAAATTAAAATCACATGTAATGTGACATATGATGTCGTTTGATTTACATTTTCATCTCTAATTTAGTATGTTGTGTTCTACATTATATAATGTTAATTTTTTAATTATAAAAATTTTGAGTTGTAATTTCTTTTGTGTGCACATTAGTATGACATATACATTTAAATTTTTATCCTATAAAAATGAATTTAGTTTATATCCATCCAACTAGTTCCAAGAATGCGTAAGACTAAACTATAATATCTATATTTTTTTTAATTTTAAATTAGTTTGTAATTAAAATATCTTGCTAATTGTTATGAGATGCGTAAGACAAAAAAGTGAATCAAATTGTTGGCTATAAAAATACACCGTTATCAAAGCAATCCACTTTTATTTTAGTTTCATGCAACGCTCGATTACAAAATAAAAAAAAAGTACATAACTGATGCGATGTGTGAAGCCAATATAACTCTGTCAAAATTCAAGGTAATTTGTCTTGTAAACTCGGCTCACCCCTCAGTAACGACTGTGATTTCTTTACCATCTGTTGCATTGCCGGCGTCTGGTAACCAATAGATACACCAGTTCCGCCGAAAAGAGTCGGATCAGATTGAACACTAGACGTGCGTGATGTAGCACGCTGTTTTGTGTGCGCACTGAGCCCCGCCAGAGTGTATGCACGGCCGGATTGCGCGTAGCTCTTTCTGGTGCTCATTCTCCTCCCCATCTCTTTTAGCTCTTCTTGTAGCTGCTTGCATGCCAAGTCACCAGACTTTGCCACCACTGACGTGTGGACTGCCCTCTGCCGGCTCTCCAAAATCCCCATTGCTTCGGTCATTGCGCCTCGCTCTGCGGCAGCCCGGGCTGCTACCATGTCTTCCATCGTCTGTACACGCACCATCTCTCGTTCTACTTCAATGCTGATTTGATTATTTGTTACGGTTTCGGGCCGTTCGATGGATACTTCTTGCTCACCTAGCTCCACAACTGAGCCAGTAGCCGCGTCTTTGTATGTCATATTTACCTGAAATATCTCTGGTTAAATACATTGTTGACATGTAAATGTTGTTGTACATTTGTACTACCCAACTCTGATTAGTTCTTACTAAATCAGAAGGCATAAGATCTGATAATCAATCAAATCTGCAGAGCAATTAACATAATCTTTTATATGATAGTAGGAATGTTCCAACATATATATTTCTATTACTAGTGATCATTTGTACCAGATATGATTATACCTTTATTAACTTGGTAGGCCCCTCAATGCTACTCCTGGGAACATTCACAAAAAGCAAGAAGCTCCTCTGCTCATCAGCATAGAGATCACCCACATCAATCGAGCCGTTCAATCCACCATTCTCCACACGGCTTTCATAACTCCCCGACTTGATCCCTGTTATTTTTACTCCACGGTTTGCCGATTCCAAGGTTACATGTGTTTCCTGTGCCACCACACTCAGAAGACCTCCAATGCACTGAGCAAAAGCATCCTGTATGGATGAAGTATCCTCAATGAAGGAGAAGGTGCCACCCGAGGCCTCGGCAATCCGATGCATTGCTAAGGAGTCATGATCAGATCCGAATCCGAATGTGTGGATAGGGATGGCCCGGCCGGTCGGGTGGAGGATTGAGGGAGGAAGGAGGCAATCATAGCTGGAAACTGAGCTTCGGTTGTTCGGAGAAAATGTAGTGTGTGTGTCCTGGCCGTCAGAGAGGAGTATGATGCTGTTCACAGGATTCTTATACCGGCTCTCATCAAGTAACTTGTTCACATTTGAAGAGATTTAATACTATCACATCAGCTTAATTAAATATCAGAACACTAGTAAAATCACTCATGTTCCTACTAGAATCAAGGTTGGGTATGCTACAAACTACAATCCTCACAATAGACTTCTTTAATTTACAACCATAGAAATTAGGTACACTTTAATTATGGTTCTAGTTAATTAAAGTACTTTTCTTCATGCATTAAATAAGCGATGCTGAATTACAATGACTCGAGCATGATTGAGGCAAATTCTTATGGAAAAGGAGAAAATATCTCTAAGAAATTTATAACCCTACTCTTCTGGTGACCATGCAGATTGAATCAACCAGCTGCCTGTAAACACTAGTATCATGTAGTAAAATAATTTTTTTATGCTTCTAATGGAGGCTTGAGTACTAATGGTCCAATTCATTATAGTCTGTCTGGCTAATACTAAACAAAATTAAAAGGTAACTCAATATAAAGCACCTTTGAACCCTTCCTTAGGCCCTCTGCAATGTTGGTCCCACCACCAGCATTGAGTGAACCAACGGCATTCAAGGCTTGCTGCACTCCTTCATTCGACATCCGGGTCAGCCTGATCAACCGTCGAGCCCTGGAGGAAAAGGAAACAATCGAGAGCCGGTCAGCCGGGCCAAGATTTTGTATTACAAAATTCATGGCCTGCTTTAACAAATGTAGTTTTGCACCCTGCATGCTACCACTGACATCCAGCACGGTAACAAGGTCAAGTGGGGCCCGAGCTGATTCAGCCATACCCGATTCCATGCTTGGGGCCTTGAGATGAATCACAATTGCAAAATCATCTTTAGTAGAGGATTTGGCCACAGCAGGATATTCTGTAAAGGTCTTCACTTCCATTGTCCCGGTGGTGATCTGCTGCGGCATGTCCGTGGGTGGTGTGTCAATCGGGTCATCATCATTGAAGATTGGGGTCTCGAATGCCGGGTAGAAGGGGGCCGGTGGTGACTGAGTTACTAACGGGGTGGGTATACGGATGGGGTTGTGTTTGGTTCCAAAAGGAAGCTCGTTCCATTGGGCCTTGCAAAGCGGGCATACAAGGTTGCCACGGGTGACATTTGAGGTGATGCATTGGAAATGGAAAGTGTGTGAGCACTCGGCCATAAAGAGAGCCTGGCGGCTGCCCGAGTTTATGTTATTGAGGCAGATTGCACAAGTGTTCTGTTGGAACAAGACACAATATTAGTTTAGATATCATTTTTCCTATCATTCTCTTTGTTGTTATTCCTGTGTGCAAAATGTTATCTAAATGCACAGACCATTTAATTTGAGACAAAAAAATACAGTTATGTTAGGTCATAGGTTAAATAAATAAAACAAAAATTACAAAGAGGAACAGAGCATGATCCATAGATAACAGATGGGATATATTTAACCAGAGAAATAAGAAATAAATGGATTACTATTGCAGCTTTTACAAAGAGAAATTGATTTATTCTTTTAATCCAGCAAACAGAGATAAAATGTAATTTTTACTTTTTAATTTAAAAGATGTATAATAAAACATATATACCTCTTGTCTCTGCATCTTGTTGCTTTCTGTGTATACACCTTTCTTGCCTGATCGATCGAAACAAAATATAAGAAAAAAGTTCAACAAAGCAGAATAGAGAAGATGATCTATAATTCTCCAATTATCAACTGATTTTATATATACAAGTAAATACATGAATTGTTGACTAATTCGTCCTCTGTTGTCATTTGTCTTTTTTTTTTTTTTTTTTACTTGCAGATGCTGCCAAGTACTCTATTGTCATTTGTCAATGTTTATCATGGTGGTTTTCTTGGTGTAGAAGGATACATCAATTAAATATAAGTTTGAAGCAGTCAAGTCAAAGTGATATAACTAAAGAAGAAATTTAATAATATGATACACACTATGAGTCCGCATCTTCTGCATTAACTCAAATTTTGAGTTAATGCATCTCGGCTGTCTGATAAGAATCTGAGCTAACTCGGTCCGAGGTGAAATACATGGAATATCTTTAATATTCGTGCCAACATGAATCAGACAGTTCGGATTCATTATGCATTAAATCAAAAGTTGAGTTAAAGCAGAGGATACGAATTCACACACTATAATATGTGATATAAACCAACTCAACTATATTTTTTAAGTTTTATAAATAAAATTGTTAATTTTGATACTTATAATTTATATATCTATTTTAATTAAAAAAATTAGGACATAATTTAAATTGATGTTTTATAATTAATTTATATTTGATGATTGAATAGATTGAAAATTAATTTCCTAACGGGCAGGGAGAAAACTTAAACCAAGTTTTGAATAATACAAATGAAAACAATCAACTTATTAATATGAGGTTTGAAAATAATGATGATTTGCTTTTAAAAGTAGATTGTCAATAAAATTTGTGAATTTAGGTAAAATACATTGATATAATAAAATCTTTCACTCTTGTATATCTTTAAAAATCTTAAAGATGTGATCGGAATACAGATAACAAAAAGGAAAAGTATTGATTTATTTTATAAATTTAACTTTTAAGAAAGCAAATCATATTATATGAGAGAAACGGATTTTAAACAAAATAATACATTTTTTAAATATAACATTTAAGGAAAGAAAATCCTATAATAATATATGAGAGAGCAGCAGTTTTTAAAGAAAATAATTAATAAAGGATAAATTGTCAATATATTAAAAATATAAATAATGTTGTGTTAAAAAAAGAGTAGTGTTAATATTATGATCCTGCATGCATGAGAAACAAAAATAAAATCTGTCTATTTCGATTTTTAAAAAATAATAGTGGGGCTATGGTAATATGCATATTACCGATCGACTCATGCTAGAATCCGCATCTTTATTTTAAAGTTCAAATAGTTGATTCGAACAGCTAAACATGGCCTTGGTATAAAAAATGTTCTTAGAGACCAAATTTTATATTTTCCAGAATTTTTTACTACTTTTTAAATATGTTGAAATTAATAGGTTTGGACGGTCAAGAATTTTTAAATCAATTGATTTTCTATCTATCTAAATAAATAGTAAAAAGATTCTAAAAAGTACAAAATTTGATCTTCAGAATTATTTTTATATAGAGATTATTTTGAGTGGTTCAGATCGATTATATTCTACCTACAACACGGGCGGCTATGTAATATGCATATTACCATAGCCTCACTCAAAATAATATTAATATTCCGAATTTTACTATATAATAGGTTTTTATCTAATTTTATGTACTCATTGTATAATTCTGATTAAATGCATGTGTTTAAAATATAAAAATTACAATCATCAAAGAGGAAAACAGACCAGAAGACGTGCATTTATTTTTCTGAAGTAAGCAGGTCAGCCTACTTTAATCTTTTATTCTATGAAAAGGAGTTATAAAGTACAGGGTAAATATCGCTATTGGTTACTAAATTTTGTCCTTTGTCACGAATTGACACTCAATTTGATTTGTCTCTTCATAGCTGTTGAATTTTTAATTTGTTCTAATCAAGTCATTCTATAATTTTTCCATTCAAAATATTAATGGAATATAACTTTTCCGTTAGTATAATGAGCATATTCCGTTAAAATTTTGAATGAAATGAGCATATTCCGTTATATTTTGTACGGAATGAAAATATTTCAATATATTTTGGACGGAAAAGTTATAGAGTGACTTGATTGGAACAATTAAAAGTTTAATGGCTATGGAGAAACAAATCAAAATTGAATGACCAATTTGCGATAAAGGACAAAGTTTAGTGACCACTAGCAAAATTTACCAAAGTATAAGATGTGAAATATTGCACGGTCTTGTGTCAAGGGCTGAGCTTTCGATACTGGAAGAAAGGTCCAATTTTGACTTGGTCAACAGACCAGAGGAAGAAAGGGAGTTTAAGGGCAGAAAGGGCAGAGAGACGGGCAAGCAATTAAAAGAAGAAACGTCTCTGCATCAGGGTCCCATCTCATTAAGGGCAGAAGAGGGTATCAGTGGGACGGAACCAGAGAAGATGGGGAATGATCCAAATGGAGAGAACGCGAACCGGACGGTTGAGCATTCGGTTGAGTCGCAGGTGTCGCGCGAGGTCCCAGTCTGACGTGGCCTTCACAGGCGACTAGCGCGTTTTACCTTATCATTCCGAATAATTTCTATTTCTATTGCATCGCCTGTGTATAGGGATGGTATCTTTCATTTCAATTCCATGTTTTTGAACAATACTCTTTTGTAATTTCTCTTATAACCAAATAGACGATAGCCTCAATATCGCTTCTTATTAATCCAAAAATTAAGCTAGGTTCTCAAAGTTCTTGTGTTCGCTTATACTATTGATGATCTGAGATCACTTATGAGATTGGGGTCTTCACATCTTGAAAAATAAATTCAAAGCTCGGAAGTCGGAACACATACATTTGATTAAGACTGTAGATCACAAGTATTCATTCATTTTCAAGTATACCGTTATATATCAAATACTTAAAATCTCAAAATATTAATGTTGTTTTTTATTAAAAATCGGAATAGAATAAAAGAGTTCCTCATCCGACTGATCAAATACCAGCACACAAAACAAACATAAATGGACCACAAAGGCCCAGTCAGGAAATTTCTCTCATACACTGCCACACAGAAAGATCTTGAACAACCAGTTATCAAAGCAATTCACTCGCCACTCCTATTTTGACTTCACGCAACGCCCGACTAATAGAGAAAATAAAAAAGTACATAACTGATACACTGCGTGGAGCCAAAATAACTCTGTCAGTATTCAAGATAATTTGTCTTGTAAACTCGGCTCACTCCTTAGCAACTGTGATTTCATTACCATCTGTTGCATTGCCGGCGTCTGGTAACCAACAGAGGCACCAGGGCTGCCAAAAAGTGCAGCATCAGATTGAATACTAGACGTACGTGATGTAGCACGTTGTTTTCTATGCGCACTGAGCCCTGACAGAGTGTATGCACGGCCTGATTGCGCGTAGCTCGTTCTGGTGCTCATCCTCCTCCCCATCTCTTTTAGCTCATCTTGTAGCTGCTCACATGCCAAGTCACCAGACTGTGCCACTGGTGATGCGTGGACTTCCCTCTGCCGGCTCTCCAAAATCTCCACTGCTTCGTCCATTGCACCTCGCTCTGCGGCAGCCCGGGCTGCCACCATGTCCTCCATCGCCTGTACACGCACAGTCTCTCTTTCTACTTCAATGTTGATTTGATTATTTGTTACGGTTTCAGGCCGTTCAATGGATACTTCTTGCTCACCTAGCTCCACAACTGAGCCAGTAGCCGCGTCTTTATATGTCATATTTACCTGCAATATCTCTGGTTAAAATCATTGTTGATATTAATTGTTATTGTACATTTGTATTACCAACTCTGATTAGTTCTCAATAAATCAGAAGGCATAAGATCTGATAATCAATCAAATCTGCAGAGAGCTATTATTCTTCTGAAGCTATTATCAGATCAGAGCTATTACCATGAATAATTGTACCAGTACTAGGAATGCGCACCATATTTCAATTACTAATTTTCATTTGTACCAAACATGATCATAATTGCAAGACAAGGCATACTCGTATGATTAACTAAATATGACCAGAGTTTTTTCATCATGTATTTCATTAACAAAAGATATCCTAGTAACTAGTAAGTACCAAATTAGAATGGCTAGTTATTAACTTAATTATTGCCCATTTAGGTTAGTGTTTTTTACCTTTATTAACTTGGTGGGCCCCTCAATACCACTCTTGGGAACATTCACAAAAAGCAAGAAGCTCCTCTGCTCATCAGCATAGAGATCACCCACATCAATCGAGCCGTTCAATCCACCATTCTCCACACGGCTTTCATAACTCCCCGACTTGATCCCTGTTATCTTTACTCCGCGGTTGGCCGTTTCTAAGGTTACATGTGTTTCCTGTGCCACCACACTCAGAAGACCTCCAATGCACTGAGCAAAGGCATCCTGTATGGATGAAGTATCCTCAATGAAGGAGAAGGTGCCGCCTGAGGCCTCAGCAATTCGATGCATTGCTAAGGAGTCATGATCAGATCCAAACCCAAATGTGTGGATAGGGATGGCCCGGCTGGTCGGGTGGAGGATTGAGGGAGGAAGGAGGCAATCATAGTTGGAACCTGAGTTATATGTGTCTTGTCCATCAGAGAGGAGCATGATGCTGTTCACAGGGTTCTTATACCGGCTCTCCTCAAGTACCTAGTTCACAATTGCAGAGATTTAATACTATCACATCAGCTTAATTATATATCAGAACAATAGTAAAATCGCTCATGTTTCTACTAGAATCAAGGTTTGGGATGCTACAAACTAAAATCCCCGCAATATACTTCTTTGATTTGCACCTATAAAAATTAGGTACGCATTAATTATGGTTATAGTTAATTAAAATTATTTTTCTCATGCATTAACTAAGCGATGCTGAAAAGTGACAATGAATGAAGCATAATTGAGGCAAATTCTTGCCGAAAAGAAGAAAATATCTCTAAGAAAATTATAAACCATACTTTCTGGTGACCATGTAGATTTAATCAAGCTACTGCCTGTAAACACTGGTGTCATGTAGTACAATTATACTTTTTTATGTTTCTTACTAAACAAAATAAAAAGGTAAACAAGTAAAGCACCTTTGCACCCTTCCTTAGGCCCTCTGCAATGTTGGTCCCACCACCAGCATTGAGTGAACCAACGGCATTCAAGGCTTGCTGCACTCCTTCATTCGACATCCGGGTCAGCCTGATTAACCGTCGAGCCCTGGAGGAAAAGGAAACAATCGAGAGCCGGTCAGCCGGGCCAAGATTTTGTATTACAAAAGTCATGGCCTGCTTTAACAAATGTAGTTTTGCACCGGACATGCTACCACTGACATCCAGCACGGTAACAAGGTCAAGTGGGGCCCGAGCTGTTTCAGCCATACCCGATTCCATCCCTGGGGCCTTGAGATGAATCACAATTGCAAGTCATCTTTAGTCGAGGATTTGGCTACAGCAGGATATTCTGGAAAGGTCTTCACTTCCATTGTCCTTGTGGTGGAGATCTGTTGTGGCGTTTCCGCGGGCCACACTTGGGGTGGTGGGTCAATCAGGTCATCATCATTGAATATTGGGTTCTCTAGTGCAGGGTAGATGGGGGACCGTGGTGACCAAGTTACGAACGGGGTGGGGGTGGGGATGGGGTCATGTGTGGTTCCAAAAGGAAGCTCGTTCCATTGGGCCTTGCAAAGCGGGCATACAAGGTTGCCATGGGCAACATTTGAGGTAATGCATTGGAAATGGAAAGTGTGAGAGCACTCGGCTGTAAAGAGAGCCTGGCGGCCACCCGAGTTTATGCTATTGAGGCAGATTGCACAAGTGTTCTGTTGGAACAAGACACAATATTAATTTAATATCATGTTCTTGTGCGTAAAATGTTAGACCATTTGATTAGACAAAAAAACAAAGTTCTTTTAGGTTAGAGGATGCTAATTAGAACCATATAGGTTAAATAAATAAAATAAAAATAGCAAAGAGGAACAGAACATGGTCCTCAGATAAGAGATGAAATATATTTAACCAGAGAATTAAGAAATAAATGGATTTCTATTGCATCTTTTTCAAAGAGAAATTGCTTTATTCTTTTAATCCAGCAAACAAAGATAAAAAATACCTCTTGTCTCTGCATGTTGTTGACTTCTGTTTAACGCCTTTCTTGCCTGATCGATGAAAACAAAATAGAAGAAAAGAGTTCAACAAAGCAGAATAGAGAAGACGATCTATAATTCTCTAATTATCAACTGGTTTTATACAAGTTATACATGGGTTGTTGACTAATTCGTCCTTTACTCCTTTATTGTCAATGTTTATCATAGAGGTTTTCTTGGTGTAGAAGTAATATGTGCTTTCCTTGTGCGATTGTCTCAGTTGACGTAGACTTTGAAATGAACAATGGGAATGCACCATTAAATACAACCTAATAGTCAATAAACAATTCATAGATCAATAAATTATATCAGGTTGGTGAATATGAAAACATTGATTCGGCCAAAGCAACTTCTTTAATAGCTAAAAGATAAGGTCGGATAAGACACTTTGTACACCGTCCTTAATAGCTAAGATATTCTTCACCGTCCTTGATAGCTCAGATATCAGGTCTTGATGACTTGATAGGAACCTGCGAGGGGCAAAGATATTGACAAAATTATTTTGGCTTCACGCAGTGCACTGCTTACTGGCACAAGATGAATGTATATAACTGGTGGGTTGCATGAAGCCAAAATAGTTTTCTAATATGCTTTGCATTTCAGTAAAAGAGGGGGGAACAAAGGAAAAGTGGTGTAACCCTCAGTGTATCAAGGGCCTGACAAAAACTCCGTTCCTAATCCCATTATTTACTGTATTTAAATGTTAATCAATTCGGCATTAATATTTGTTGTTTAGGTTTAGTTTTTCCTGTGTTGTTTATATAATATTTCCCAGATTTTATTCGTATCACCTAAGGTAACATAATATTTCTGTTTAGATCCGGACCTTCGATCAAAATCTGCACGGATAATAAAGGAGCTCTGTGCATTCCACCTCAGACCAGATTGGCCCGGATTCTAATTGGACGGTCCAGATATAAACACAAATATTCTGTTATTCCAAAACAGAAACAAGAAAAATAGCGTTTGGTTTCAGAAGCTAAAATTTGCCTATAATCATTTTTATTTTTACTGGCAACGGGAAAAGAAGAAGAAAGAAACGTGCTGAAAAACAATGTATCCATATATGAAAAATTGAAAATTTGTCCAATGCTATATTCAAATATAATAGAAAATTTGACAAACTTGTAAAGACTAATATAAATACAAAACCTGGAATCAAACATGCCAACGTAAGCTGCACTATCCTCTTTGAAATAACCAACCGAAGTAAACCGCTGAGTAAATATCTCCGAGAAGTCGATAAACAACTAATATCATCACTATTATACATGCCAAAACCGTGTATGTACATAGAGCCCAAAGCATCGTTCATCTAATATTCGAAAAGGCCCCTCCGCCAAGTAATAATCCAAGCATATATTATTTCATGAAGAAAAAAAAATACGGCTTCGGGCTTGTCTTAATTCTACAAAAATAAATAGAAAGCCGAATGAACCGTATAAAAAAAAAACACTGAACATTGCTCACTGTACAAGAAACTCTTGAACGCTTCACTAAAAACAGAACCACTTGTTTTGTATTATTCGTCATGCACTTCAGCTAATAAAATTTACTTAGTTTCTTGCTTGGTTGGAGTTGTGCCAGATATCCAAATTCGAACTGTATGATCATCACTTGCTGATGCAAGCATGTGAGGCTTTGCATGGTTCCAAGTCACGGAGTTGACCGTCATCGAATGCCCCGTTAAGATCTTAATCGGGGTTTTACATTTTCTTCGCCAAATATATATCTGCAAAAGAGAGTGTGTAGACAACTTCCATTAACAGCATCTGAACTAAACTTTGTTTATAGCTGCAAATTCAAACTCCTCAATCATTTTGAATTGACGCCAAAAGATATTACCAATAACGGAAAACAGAAAAAAGATAAAATAGCTCAAACAGTACATTTTGGATGCATAAGTGACACCAGGCCCCTAATTCACAACTGATACATTTTCTCTTATGTTCTCTCAATTCTTTCACTCTATGTACCCATCGCTTTGTACTTTAGTGATTAGTGTTCCCAATTACTTGATGCATGAGAAAGCATGTCAAAAGCCACTTATGCTAATGATTTATTATCATCTCTCTTCTCTTTTTTTTTTTGTTCGACCAGCATGTGATCCATCCATAATGTAAGTATGACAGTATAAAGGTTCTATATATATTTTAAAAAATACACTTTGACATCATTGTAAAAATTGGTCAATTTATGAGTACATTCTAGAAGAAATATATACTTGTTTTGCATCAGACAACATCTAGTATTACCTTCGAATCCTCGCTGCCACTAGCCACAAAGGAACAACATGACCCACCGAAGCAAGACCTAATCACATACTTCCCCTGCCTATGCCCCTTGAACACATCATCCACACCATCATCCATATCCACATCCACTTTTCTTAAATGGATCTCTTCACTATTAAAATTGACAATAAAAAACCGTCCATCCCTCGAAACTGACAATGAGGTGATTGAGTTCTCTTCCTGAATCATTTTCTCTTTTCCACTGGGAAATTCGCACAGCCAAATAAACCCGTTTTCTGAGCATGTTCCAATGAGAAGCCGGCCATCAGGGGAAACGACGAGGTCTGAGATTTTAGGAATTCTCTCTCCTTTCCAAGCATCCAGTTCATTCCCAGCCAGGTCGCACGTGAAGATCCGATTCTCTGGCACGGAGCTAGGCGCAAAGCACTTTATCTGAATTAGGAAACCATGCACATGAACTGATGATGCATGTTTCAGAGTCTGAGAAGGTGGTCAAGCATGTGCCAGTTTTAACATCCCACAGTTTTAAGGTTTCAAGGTTGCCACATGTAAGAAGCATTGTGTCGTCGGGGCTCCAAGAAAGGAATGAGATCGGTTTCTTGTGACCCACCAGGCAGTGCTTGTAGGCTACTGTGTCATCATTTTCAACCTGAAATTTTAGTGACTATAGCGGTCATTGGCCACACTCCACTATTGTGCTCAAGTGAAAATAAGATGATGTTCATAAACTGAAATATGAATGTGATTTAAATCAATTGTCCATAAATTGTGCACTGCCAATCATTGTCCTTTTGAAACTAACAATTTCTCTCAACAAGTCACCAAGTCATGTCAGGGCCTGTAAAACGTGAGAAATCACATGTAACTCTCCATAACAAGAAATATCATACATACCCCCAAAAGCAGGATAAATAATTACCCCTCACCCCTCCACACCTTCCCCGCCCGGCTGCCCCTCCCCCCAATGACAATCTTCACCATTAAGTTCAAAATATACCCATGCTAACCTAAATGATGTCTACATGAATGAGGACCAAGAGGGGCAATTTGGGTAAACGAAATTAGGAGAGGAGACAGGTGCATGACAATAACCATGCTTCAGAGGGCACAGAAGGTATTTCTTATCAAGCAGGGTATATATGAAATAACACCAGATGAAAACTAGAGGTGACCAAGTTCTCACACAAAGACAAGAAGCTTGATCTGCCTAAGGTCTTCTCTGTTCTCTTCTCTCATCAGGAAGTCGGATTTCGGCCTCCTACATCCCAATAGAACGAAGGGAGAAAGTGAAAGGTATTAATCTAAACAAACATGAGTGTTTGGGAGGTGCAGTTAAAGGTAATTTTTTTTTTAAATACATAATTGAGTTTGGAAACAAAATGCCAGAATGAAATTAAGGGGTAAAGCCATCAGAACCGCCCCACCTCCCCCCAAACTTTCCAATCATACAAGTACCCCCTAGGTCTTAATCTTACTTGACATTATTAATTTTGAGATTAAATGGCTATAATGACCTCAATAATTTTATTCTTACTTGAACTTATCTCAAACTATTTTCTATTCTTATTTATACAATACAAATCAATTATAAATATTTTGGTGTTCATGAAATAAAATCCTTTCTATAAAAAATAAATTAAAGCATACAAGTTGAATGCAAAAGAATTAATAATAAAAATCAAATATTTGACATTTTCCTGATATGTTACTCAACTTTCTATTATTTTGAAAAAAAAAAACAGTTAATTTTGTTTCCAAAGTTAATGATTATGAGTGAGATTAATACTCTGGGGGGGGGGCGCCTTTTGGCATTACCCCGTTAAGAAATTATGATAAGAATGCAGGGACTGCGTGAAAAGGTATGAAAACAAATAAATAACCGACATTAGCCAATCATTGTGTTGAGTAACATACTACGCAAACTTAAGCATTTGGTAAAATAAGTTCAGATTCAGTTATACTCCAACAAAACCTCAAATATTCACACCTTGCAAAGTTAAATTAATTTCTGAACTAACTCTATTAAGACGAAAAGGTGCTTTTCACATAGTCAGACTTGTTATCTAAGAAGAAACAATTCAACAGAAGTAAAAGAGAATGGGTCTTGCTTATTTTGCCGCATTGCATGTAAAACCCTCAGCTATTTTGCGTGGGTTCCATGATAAAAACATAATATTTGATGTTCTTCTGGGGCATGCATGAAATGCTGACTATCAGATACAGACAAAGGAAGAGTTGGAATAATTTAACTTACCGTCCATACAATGGCCGTGCAATCACTGGAGGATGATGCAAGATACCTCCCATTGTGTGAAAATTGTACAAACCACACTTCATTCTTGTGTTCAAATAATACCTACAGATAAATAAGAGATGCTTAATTATATAAAATAGGATTACATTTTACTTTTATTGAATATATATATTAAATTAGCCAATAAATTCATCCCAGAATATAAAGCATTTCTACGAAACAAACAAATGTAAAACCAAGTCTAGCTTATTACGTTAAATTTTACTTGTTTTAAGATTTTGTTAAATAACTTCTTATTATAATATGTTAGGAGATCCATATCCATATATCTGATTGATATTTGATTACCATTTCTTGATAAAAATAAAAAATAAAAACTATCTGGACACACTATCTCATGTTAGTTACATTCTTTTAAAAAGTTTCATGAAGAGACATATACTTAATCAATGCACCCGTTTTCAAGTACAATAATGAATATTAAATTTTTGCGAGTAATGTGCTGCACCCCGGTGCCTTTATAACAAATCCCTATTTTAATTGGACAACTATTATACAAACATAATAAGACACTTTGTACTTAAACTCTTGATCTACTCTTAATTGGCCCCGTTCAATAAATATTAATAAAAATGTTACTGTTGGTTTTCCTTATAAACCTCACTGGCATATGTCATTGGCCAATAGTGGAGGAGGCATATAGTCACAGGGGTGCACTCTTGCCTCCCCCTTTCTACAACAGACGAACTTCTGAGAATTTGAAAACGGGACACAATTACGAGATTCTTCCGAATTACCATTTTATTTCTCTAATCCTAGTTTATTTTACCATTCATTTTCACATGCTTAATTTTCTCACATGAAACAACAGTCTACTTCAAGGCAAAAAACAATCAACAAAAAACCAAGCTGAGCTGTGTATACCAACCTGGCTACAGATAGAAGGTATCTGCTCTGAACAGCAATTATGATCCTCGAATAAATTGACATCTTTGGGTAAATTATGGTACTGGCATGAAGTTATCTGGTTTAAAATTGCCGTCTCCACCAATTTCTCTAGTCTTCCACTTGGCACCCTGACCCCAGGAGGTAACACCTCGATCAAATCCAAAAACAAGCTGATCCTTCTCTGTACAGTAGACCCCACAGTTCCTGTCTGTCCCACCACCTCACAACAAATAAGACATTGCGCAAGCCGGTGTACCCTACATCTCTCCACTCCCAATGGGCTGATTCGCTTACATAAAACCTCTATAGCCGGCAAAAAGCAACCCGACCCGATAAGCTCTAAGAAATGCTCTCTCCATATTAGATAAGAAGCAGAAACCAGGGATGAAGAATCAATCCCAGGGACCGAGTTAATTGTAGACAGGCAGCATTCCCATCTGCCACACATTATATCAAACAGCAGAGAGTCGTGCTCGGTCGAATCAAGTCGAAACCCTGATTCTGATTCCAGAGAACTTGCAGCCCTGTGGAATCCAAGAGAATAAAGAGATTGAATTATGATTTTCACGAATTGGCTTCTATCGATTAGGCCTTTGGAACCGAGGCGGGAAAGGCGCGATTCAATTTCGTCATTGGATTCCATTTCGGGAAGAATTCGTTCGCCAGGGTGAGTGGAATCTAGTGATGTAATGGAATCAGAATCGGTGCTAGAAAAAGAGAGAGAGTTGGGAGTTGGCAGTTGTATCGGGTCCAAAGGAAGTGTGGAAAGTAGAGTGATCGGATCAGATGAGGAGGAGAGCGAATTAGGTTAGAGAAGATCGAAGGGGTGGATTGGTAATAACTGTGCGGTATTTTTCTAAGAAAACAATGGGCGGTATACGATCTTCCTAACAATCGTTGACGGAGGTTATTTGGTGCCATGTGACACCAAGTCCGGTTAATATCAAATCGCGTTACATGACATAACTTTAAAATTTAATTTTAAAGGATAGATTTCACACTTACTCAAATCGTTTAAACTGAGTTATTTTATGAGCGTTTTACATGCAAATAATTTATATTTGTAGTCATTTTAGTATCAAGTAAAGCGGTTAAAAATATTGAATAATAAATGTATTATAGTTAACTTAAAAATATCCACATTTGACCGTTTAATTTGATACTAAATAAATTCAAAAAATTATAAATTTTACATGTAAATACACAACTAATGAAATAGATCAGTTTGAACAGTTTGAATTCACCGTTTGAAATCGATTCGATAGATTTTTGAGTTGATGTTATATAAGTTGAAATGACATTGATGTCATACTAGCTACACTACAATTTAAATAGGATAAGTATTTTATTACATTATGTTATTTATATTTTACATTTTATTTTACAATTCAAGTTATGGTTTAAATTAATTCATGCAAAAAAATAAGAAATTGAGTATAAATTTTTGTCAACGATGAATCTTATAGACACAGTAAGTGTGAAGTATCGTTTGACTACTCAAGTATGGATGGAGTGAGGAATTTATGAATTCATATCTTATGAGGTAACAAAATATTTCTATTTGGATCACAGTCGTTCAATCGGAATTCAGATCAATCCAGTCCAAAGAGAAACGCGTGGGGCGACGCTTATAGTCGTGCGGATTCTAATTGGACGGTCCAGATCCAAACAGAAATATTTTGTTACCTTAGGCGATATAAATTCGAAGTTTACTCCTTGCTCCGAATCAAACACGACCTTTCAGCGTTAATTTTCGGTTATTGAAAACACAAAGAAAACTTTTATAATTATATCATATTTGTTGTTAATCAATGCCTTCTTAAAGTTTTATCTGAACTTAATTATTCTTATACAATGAAAAGTATTTATTACGAAACGAGAAAATAAGTGTCCGTTGACTTAATTGAGTAGCTGCCGTTTTTTTTACGGCTTACGAGTTACGACTCATAAAATTATGTTTGTTTTATTATTTAGTCAGTTCAGTTGTTCAAAACAAACTGAGTAAAACATTAAAATTATGCAAACTAAAACACATGATATAAATTAAGTAAGAATTAAGAATAATTTGACTAAAGCTTTTCTACCCAGTAAGAAATAAATAAATTTAATCTAAATTTTTTTAAAGAATTTTGTGGCAGATAATAAAGAAACTGTCCGTGTGAAAAATGTGACCTTATCTAAAAAAATGTATGTCAAATTCCAGCCTCACGTATTGATTTTTTATTGTTATTATACAACATAAATAAATTAATTTGTTCAAATTAGCGAGACATTCTCAAAATTTTAGTAGTCGTATCAATCGTACGTTTTTAGGATCTATTTTTCATACAAGATTGAAAAAAAAAAAGTACCAAAAATTAAAATATCTCCTTTCAATCATAAAAGAAAGTTATAATAATTTATTCTCTCGAACGTACATTCTTATAAAGTAGCACTAGACTCATCTAAATAGAAAATTATTAATCGAGGATAAATTCTAGATATAAAGACATAACATTTCTCTCCGTTGCTAAGCATCACCATTTCATTATTAAGCAGGTGGATATTCCTATCCGCCAACAACTGTAATTAAAAAATAAATTTTCGATTGAATATTAACCTCCAATCAAATAATATGTCTTCTTTTAATTAAATATATCATTTTTACGTGTAGAAGTCTAAGTTTAGTTAGAAATGTACCCGCCACACATATTGCCACACGTATTTCCGTTTTGCACTGTCAGATCTTAATAAAAAATCGCGCATATGCGCAATTTTTTCGCTAGGACGCTCGTCCATTCACTAGAGGCGTCCAATCACCTTTCCCCAGTAAATTTTTTTTTGTTACCCGTCCTCCTCCCCGATCCCTTCTTCCCAATGAAAAAAGGGAACACTAATCGTCGTTTATCTCTCTCTACCCGGCACTCTCTCTCCGTTGTTCTCCGATCAGACCCCCACGCTAGTGGCACTTGCTCTGACATGATCTATTCTTTGACCAAGATATGATATCAGCACCTTTAATACTATATCTTCATTGTTGTGGCAATATGTGTGGAGGGTACATTTGTAAATTAATTTAGATTTCTACACGTAAAAATAATGAAGATATATTATTTGATTAGAGGGCTGATATTTAATTTGAAATTCATTTTTTAATCGCAGCAGTTGGCGGATAGAAACATCTATATGCTTAATAATAGAATGGACGGATTCGTTTTAAAATTCGTGCCAAAACTTAAAAAATAGTTTAAATTTAGTAATTTTACCCTAAAATAACACGAGGGGATATGGATTCTATAACTATTACCGCTTATCACAGGTTTTGTCTTAACAATAAGAATAAATTGCGGGTGCTAAATGCAAAATTGCAAACTATCTCTCAATGCAGGTGAGAGTCCACATCCTCTGACTGCGTATCCTCTTAGATATCTCATTTTTTGCGTGACCGACGTGTCCCGTGCCTATTCGGGGATAGCGCAGGGGCCCAGTATTATTTGAGCTTTGAAATTCGTGCAGAACGTCATTAAACGGTTGAAAATTTTCAAAAACTCACGCAAAATATGAGATATCTCAGGGAATGCGATTTTTTTTTTTTTTTTATGAATCAGAGAATGCGAATTCATATCCTCTGAGGTAACAAAATATTGCTGCTTAGATCGGACCTCCGATCAGAATCTGGGCCAAGCCGACCCGAGGCACAGGGCCCTTTTAATATTCGTGCGAATTCTGATCGGACGGTCTGGATCTAAACAGAAATATTCTGTGTTTAGGTGATATGAATTCCTCGATGCAAGTTGCAAACCATCCTCTCCATTCTCCCAAACATAAACCCTAGCCTACATAACCCACCCGCTCAAAACCTTAGCGGCGCCTCCGTCTCCACCTTCTCCCTCTCTCCCGCGCGTCAAGCTTTTGCGAATAAAAATGGTGAAGAGAAGTAAAAGTAAGAAACCTACTCATTCAAACTTTTTATATCTGACTTCAACTATCTAAGGTCGTAGAGCTAATTCCTGAACTTAAAATCCAGAGAGCAAGAGCAAGAGGGTTCCTCTAAGGAAGAAGTACAAGGTGATCAAGAAGGTAAAAGAGCACCACAGGAAGAAGGCGAAGGAGGCAAAGAAGCTCGGCATTAATGGAAGGAAGAAGGTCGAGAAGGATCCAGGAATCCCCAATGATTGGCCTTTTAAGGATCAGGAAATCAAGGCTCTCGAGGTCAGGCGGTCCCGTGCACTCGAGGAGCTGGAGCAGAAGAAAGCCGCTCGAAAAGAAAGGGTAAATTTTCAAATTCTTCTTCTTATTAATATGTTTCCTTGCGGTAGAATCTGGTAATAATCAGGTGGCCTACTGGTTCCTGGTTGTAATGAGTCCATATAAACTTGTTTGTTTGGCCCTGTACCGGAATTGTAACACTAAATTTGCAATTGGGTCAAGTATTGCTTGCATTGGCCAGCACAGTGTTGATGTCTATTTGGATAAGATTTCAGTTTTTCTTTTCATGATTCTGTTGGTTCACAGGTGTAGTGTATATACTTCATTGGTTACTGTTGTTAGAAATGGGAGTGACAGAAAAAGAAGAAAGAAAATTAGGCAGTTTGGACCTTGGTTTTGGAATAAATGATTGTTATATATTCAGCTGTAGCACAAGTTTTGATTATCTGTTTCTGATGTAGCTTTTATTTTTTATGGAATGCAGGCTAAGAAGAGAAAGTTAGGTTTGCCCGAAAGTGATGATGATGTGTCAGGAGAGAAGGAAGAGACTCCCGCGGTGGCTAAAATTCAAGGTAACTTCAACTTGATTTGGTTTTACTTGGATATTTGTACATATGTACCTTTCTAATCCTTATGTTTTCTCAGATCATTCTGAAAGATCGTTCTATAAGGAACTGGTGAAGGTAATAGAAGCATCAGATGTCATATTAGAAGTGCTTGATGCACGTGATCCACTTGGCACTCGGTGTGTAGACATGGAAAAGATGGTTCTCAAAGTCGATCCAAGCAAGCGGATTGTTTTGCTTCTTAACAAGATAGGTATGCAATATTGCAATATTTAAAATTGACTTGCACAAATTAGGGTTGTTTTTTCTTTTCCAACAAAGCAAATTCATTTGAAATTAGTATTGATTTGAACCCATGCCACCTGTGTGGACAAGCCAGTGGTGACTGACAGAATGGTATAAACTCTGATTTAATGTAATTAGTTTTCAGTCGAGAAATATGTCAGATCAACTGACCCAACATTGAAGATATAGTATTAAAGGTGCTGAGATCATATTCTGACCTGTAATATTTGGCCATGATAGATCTTGTTCCAAGGGAGGCAGTTGAGAAATGGCTGACATATCTTAGGGAAGAGTTGCCGGCAGTTGCATTCAAGTGCAGTACCCAGCAACAGAGGTCAAATCTTGGTTGGAAATCTTCAAAGGGTTCTAAAACTAGCAATATTCTTCAAACAAGTGACTGTCTCGGTGCTGACACTTTGATTAAGCTTTTAAAGAATTACACCAGGAGCCAGGAGGTGACAAACTATTCTTTTATTCATTGTCAAATTAACTTTGTTCTGTTTCTGTTGTGATTGCGCCTAATAGTAATATTTTTCTTTTGCAAAAGAATCAAATTGATTGTAACTATGTTCTCTCTTTATTTTCTACTGGGATGAGGCCAAGCCTGATTCAGGATATGAATAATGTCAATTGCATATTACTGATGTAGTAAATATAGCGCGCAATTCACAAGTAAAAATACCTATTGAATTGAGCAGATCAGTAACAACTTTTATTTATACATTGCTAAAGCTATAGGAAGAGAACACACTGTGACATTTGTTTTGCTCTGTCACAGCTCAAAGTTTCAATAACTGTTGGTATTGTGGGGCTACCTAATGTTGGTAAGAGCAGTCTTATCAACAGTCTGAAGAGGTCCCATGTTGTAAATGTCGGTTCTACCCCTGGAGTCACCCGGTCGATGCAAGAGATTCAGCTGGACAAAAAGGTCAAACTGCTTGACTGCCCTGGTGTTGTGATGTTAAGGTCTTCTGGCAGTGATGTATCAGTTGCTCTTCGAAATTGCAAAAGGATAGAGAAATTAGATGATCCAATAGCTCCTGGTACATTTTTGTAATCAATAATAATTGATTTGTATTTAAAAGAAAACCTGGTTTTTGTTGTGAAATTTTGGTTTCTATTTCCAGTGAAGGAGATACTCAAGCTGTGTCCTGAAGAGAAGTTGCTGTCCATATACAACATTTCCCAGTTTAAATCTGTTGAGGAGTTCCTTCAAAAAGTGGCTACTCTAAGGGGTAAATTGAAAAAGGGAGGTGTGGTTGACTTGGAGGCCGCTGCCAGGATAGTGCTCCATGATTGGAATGAGGGTATGCTTTGTTTCTTTGTTGAACTTTGTAAAATTATTTAAAAATTTGGTCACCCCTCGTTTTTAAGTTTGGTAAAAATTTGAGTCAAATTTTTATTTTATGCTAGGTAAAATTCCTTATTACACATTCCCACCTACGAGGAACAATGATGACATAGGAGAATCTGTAATTGTATCTGAATTGGGCAGAGAATTTAACACTGAGGAGGTCTACAAGGCTGAATCTTCATTTATTGAAAATCTGACTTCAGTTGATGACTACCGCCATGTTGAGGTCCCACCTCTCCCTCCACCAAGGTTTGATGAAGACATGCTAGAAGAGGTAATAGTTGCTCTCGTTTTGGTTTAACTTGAAAATTAAATTTGGTGAGCATGAATTTTAGTTTCACTTGTTAAGTGATATGATTTTTTTAAATAGCATACACAATAACGAGATTGAATCGGCACATATTGTCTGAATTAATAGCTGTCAAATTGCATTAGCATTTTATAACTGATGCTTTTACAGGATGAAGAGGAAGATGATGATGGTGACAAGCAGGTGCAAGATGAACCAAGTGGCACTGATGTAATGCAAGATGAAACCATGTCAGTGGCAAGCACGGATCGTCCTGAGACCAAGACGAGCAGCAAGACCCGGCAACACGAAAAGCTATACACAGAAGAGGGCATACTAGATCCCCGCAAGCGGAGAGCAGAGAAGAAAAGGCGCAAGGCCAGCAGAGTCAGCAAAGCAAATGACATGGATGCTGATTATGACTTCAAAGTTGATTATAATATGAAAGATGCACCATCAGAGGATGGTGATGGTGCCAGTGATGACAGTGATGCCGAGAAAGAATCAATGGCTGGGGTTGAATAGGATATGTTGTGATTAATCTAGACCTTGGATAGTTTTGTTTAGCACTTGAGGGCTTTGATTTTGTTGATTTTCTCACTTTTTAAGATGGTCCTTGCGACCAGCAACAATTTTGTTCTTTTACTGGAGTATTAATGAAGATGAGTTGGCATCGCAGCAATGAAAAGAACATTTCTCCAATTCCTTTTGCATTCCTTTGTCCAAATCTACATTGATAAAACTTCATGGCGATTTATATCTAGAACGAATGCAACTTAGATCCTTCATGATTATTAGTTTGATGATAATTTTATAGGGTACGATTATTTGACAATAGTTATTTGACGATTTTGACAGTTATTTTACAAATAGATTCAAATAAAATTGAAAATCAAAAGGTTGGTCTAAAAGATTACGACATTTTGAGTTTGTTACTTTGCAAAAATACATCAATATATAATTTGAAATTCTAGATGTTGATTTAAAAAGTGATAAATTTTTTATATACACGTAGATAAGATAATATAAATCATATTTAAGAGTTTTATTTTGACATATAAATTTTAAAATTGAAATTGTTAACATGCAAAAAATAAAAATAAAGGTACGATGAAGACAAAAAAAATGAAAGCATTTGACCTCTCTTCAAAACTATTATTTTTATAATTTTGACATTAAAATGTGCATCATATAGATCATATAATGTTACATTTTAAATTAAACTTTATTTTTGAAGATCGTAAAGACTGTCAAAAATAAATAAATATCAAGTAATACCTCAATTTTATATGTAGAGAAATTGCATGTTTTGTTACTCACAATTTACTACAGAATATCAGATAATAGAACAGTGGCTTCTCACACAACACTTGAGAGTAGGTCCAATGGGTTTAACACCGTCAATTTGCTTTAAGATTCGTACAGAACGCTTTAACTTAGTGTGTGTTTGTTTCAATTTTTCGTGCACACAAATCTTAAATTAGATCGGACGGTCATCATGCTCGTTGAGCCTAAAAGTAGGTCCGATGGGCATCGGACCTAATCCGTTCTCCTCACACAAACCTCGCTAGTTTGTCTCCAACTCCATTTCCAAGTTCCAACACATTAACAGGATCCTCAATGGTAGATATATACGTAACGTATGTATAAAAATAATGCAACACAACTGAGAAGACAACACACTAGTATTGTGCTAATTCTCCCTGATCTGTATTAAGTATAAAAACTAAAAATTAGGTAGCAAGTTAAACTAGCATCACATTTGCTAGATAGCAAAAGAACAACCCACCTAAGTAACTTTTAAATACATGATCGACTTACCTACATAAATTATACCATGACCTACAAAAGCTGTACATCAGCACCATATTCCCTACAACCAAATTATCAAAGGGTCTATGCGACACTTACTGACTAAATTCCTGCATGTCGATCCAATTTTCATCAAATCCAAACAAAGGAGATGAAACAACTGCATCATACGCATCCTGCACATTAGCATGTAAATTTCCTGAAATACCATTTGCAATCAAATTTGATGTATTCTGCTCCATTGTTGAATCTATCAATTGTGTACGTGCGGGCATGTTCCCAGTTTGTGTACCACCTATGGTACCAGACTGTGCTGGTATAGAAGTGTTAATAGGCTGTTGTACTACAGAGGAATTGACAGAATAGTCAGGTACACCTAGTTCAGAAGCCACACTAGCCAATATATCCTGCCAACTTTTTGAGGTTACATCAGTAAGTACCATTTGAGTCTGTGGCAGCACTGGTACGTTCATGCTCGTGGGAATTTGCGTGGATGCACTTGATTGGCTTTGGGTCCTCTGCAGCGCATTATTTTGAACTGCATTCAGACTTCTTAGTAATGATTCATTAGACGTCGAATGAGATTGGTTCAAAACAGGGCCGGGTTGAGTTTGGTGCATATTCAATACCCGATGGTAAGGTTGTCTGGTCTGCTTAAACGAATCTCTCGAGTAGACATGCATAGAATTGGATCGGGTGAGTTGGTGGGACCTGACTGGAAGGTACGGGCCGGATCTGTGGCCATGCATCGAGCCGGTAGTAATAGGACCAATAGTGGTTGATCTACGAGGCGGGATTTGAATTGAAGTTGGCCGAGAAACCTGATTCATGTTTGGTTCATATGATTTTTGTGGCACAGGGCGCCAAGGAGGCATGGCACATTGCGTGACATTTTGGAGAGTGTTTTTTTGTAGAGGTGGTGCTTTGTTGGAGTCCCTCAGTTTTTTCCACATGGGGATTTTATCTGTGGCATGGCAGTGGCCATCAAAATCAATCGAATTTCCCCAATATGTGCATGGAGCTGGCGAGTCACATACATAGCAATGACACTGCATTCATTAAAGACCTTATTATAACACAATTGGTCTCAGTGATGAAAACTGAGAAATTTACCATACCCTGTGTTCACGCCTAAATTTGAAATGTCTGATTTTGAGTCTAAGATGGTTATACTGTCCCTGTATTGCATGCATCACAATAAATTATTAGAAGACTTGAGTGTAATCATAAATAGGCTTTCAACTTCCTAATAATATTGAATTGGTGTGATTGGACATCCTCACATGAATAACTAGGAGCTATTCTTGTGTTATAGAGATATCTGAGAAAATATGAAAGCTCGGATTTTGTGCTTCACCATCCAAATTTTCTTCATACAGTTCTTTTTTTAAGTAAAAAAAAAAAACCACCCAAAGTAGGAAGTGCTCCTCTTCAGCATTTCTTCCAGTTACAAAGCTAGTATTGATGCCATAGTGCTGGTGAAGATTATTTTTATTTACAGATCAGACGTAGGAATGAGAGAGGGTGAGACCAAAAATTCAGAGGCCTATATAAACTTTTCTTTTATATTAACCATGTTGCTAAGTTTTAGCTGAAATTTAAACAAGAATAGGTATAGGAAGGTTTAAATTCTCTTTGATGTTGTTCAAATTTGGTAACTGGCTAACTGCTATTACAAATTCCAGATACACTTGGAGAATGACTTAATGGCCTAACCAGTCAACAAATATTAGTAAGGAAAGTGATCTAAGGACTCTAAGAAAACTTGACTAATATAACTCTAAGAAAACTTGACTAATAAAATTATTTGCTAAGTCAACAAATATTAATAATGGCTATTACAAATTTCAAAAACTCTAAGAAAACTTGACTAATAAAATTATTTGCCAAGTCGATTCATATTGATATGAATGTTTTTTATTCGAAATGAACACAGTGACCTAAGGACAAAAACAAAGACGGTAACACATAAGAGTTGATTGAGACTGATAGACTCTAATTGGGTGACCTCAGGTGCAATTAACTCATATAAGCCCAACTTTTAGAGGCTTTGGTGGAGTATGAGATGTACTGATCAAGCGAGAAAATACACAGTTGAACAAAAAAATAAAAATTGTAGAAAATGTTATTTAACTGGTACCCAACTCTACTGGTTCTGTACAACACAGTTCAGACATGTTCAACAATAGCGTAGTAAGTTCTTCAAAAAAACAATAGCGTAGTAAGGTACCCATATCAAACAATGTTATGATAAGTCACCGTAATATACTCACCATTTTACAATATTTGTCATGAGAAGTAGTGTTGAATGGGAAGTTAGCACAGAGATGTCGTGGATGCGGGAAATCCCGGCAAGCTACCTGCATGATAATCAGGAAAAAGAGGATGAGAAATCAATTAATTTTTAATAGCCTTGTTATTGCAAAATAATAATAAAAAACATGTAATTACGGCACAATTATCTCTATCAAGCATGAATATCAAATCATGAAAACTTTATATACAGGTCAATGAAAGTCATGAGCAGTATTCCTAGAAATGAAGAGGGGAGCAATAATTTTCAAAAAAATTGTGGTTACATACACAGTTTACTACTAATGTCAGTTTAAAGTAGTGTAACAGCAATCCATGACTTTTTTTGTTGAAATAAACAATAAAACAAAATGATATTAGATTGAAAAATACTAAAGATGAATTATGCTTCAAACTTTGACTCTTCTGTCACTGCACAAATTAGACGCTTAAATTTTTCGTGACTAAAAAACATGACAAGGGTAGCAAGGTTTTATAGGATACAAGACAAACAAATGATAAAGTCATTTGAGTGAGGCTACGGTACTATGCATAGCGCAGATCGGTCCGTACTTTGGCTTCATGTCTTTGTTTTCAAAGTTCAAATGGTCAATCGGAACCGCTCAACATGATTTTCATATGAAAATGTACCTGGTGACTAAATTTTACATTTTTTAGAGGGTTTTTTCTATTTTTTTAGATAGGTATAAGATCACTAATTTTGAATCTCCATGTACATTGTCACGTGAAGATCATGCTGAGCGGTTCGGATTAACTGTTTGGACCTTGAAAACGAAGATATTGAGTCATAGTACAGACCGGTTTGCACTATGCATAGTACCATAGCCTCACTCAAGTCGATTAGCAAAAAAGTAAGAAATCCAATACCTCTCCCTTTGATCCGACTATCTCTATTTCATCTGAATCATCAACCTTATCACCACTAACAGCTACAACTGACTTGTCAGGATCGGAATCGAGTACCATACAGTCATCTTCTTCCTCATCACCACCCCTCTTTTCATAAATTTGATCATCATCATCACTGACAGACAGTCTTGTGGGGACCGCAGTCTTCTTCGGCCCCACCACTGGTGGAGTTGACAGCTCATCCATGATAATTAGATCATCAAACCATTCTAATGCGTCACCCGACCCGTTTAAGTGATTCTTCATGAAGGAATTATTAATACTGTTGTTAGCATCTTCTTCTTCGGAGCTTATATCGACAACATCTGAATATGAACCCATCATAATTTTCAATAGATTCAATACTAAGAAAGAAAGGAATCAAGAGGCTACGAATTTAGCAATTTCCCCAAAACCTCCGCTGATAAAATTTAGAAATCTCGAGTATTTGTGACTTTGCAGGAGAGATTAGAAGAAGATATAGAGACACGATTGATTGATGATTAAAAAAGGTAAATTAAGAGATGATACTGGAAAACCTGCTTCGCAAAGTGATCGAAGTCGTGAAGATGAAATCTTGGAGATAAATCTTTCGATGAAAAATATCAAATCCGAAAAAGGGGCAACGCGTTCTGCGAACTTGCGATTTTGCTCAAATAGGTCTCAAATTCCACCAACGAAAAAGGAGAAAAAGGAAAAACAAAGGACCATATACAGAAAATTGGAAAATTAGGGCAAAATACGACGGCGTGATGTTTCGCACCGCCTATGCAGGACAACCTAATTTAGTAAATGCGAAATCACAAATAGGATCCTTACAAAAAAAAAAAAAGGGGGAAAGGAAAAGGAAGGGGGAACTGCCCTTGCATTTTTCTTCCCTAGAGTGGAACAACTGCAGTTTCCCCAATGTCTGAAAAGGTCTTCCACTGTTATAGTCCTTTTATATCTCAAAAAGCCTTTCAAATTATCGTCCATATATCATCGGTCGGAAACTATACTATTGTGTCCCAACAACCCAAGAATATAATTAATACATCATTTATATGTATCCCTAAAAATTATGAAATATCAGATACAGTACCAAAGTTAAAAGATGCAAAAGAAGAAGCGGAGCCTGAGCCGGTTTTGATGTTTCGGTCATCTAAGAGGCAAGGAAGAAAAACTAGGGATAAGTCGGATTGGACCAGGTTTGCATGTGGATATTAGAGCCTGAGCCCGGTCAAAACTTTGATTTATTAAATTTAGGGAGTGAGGCTACGGTGCTATGCATAGCACGGATTGGTTTGTGCTCCGGCTCAATATTTGAATTTTTAAAATTCTAAAGGTTGATTCAAACTATTTAACATAATTATAAAATGAATACATACTTGCAAATCAAAATTTACATTTTTTTAAATTTTTTTACTATTTTTTTAGATAGGTAGAAAATCACTATTTTTGGATGGTCTAGAATTTTCATATCAAGTGATTTTCTACCTATCTAAAAAATAGTAAAAAAAATTTGAAAAAATGTAAAATTTGGTTTACAAGTACATATTCATTTTATAATCATGTTGAACGGTTCGAATCGACCATTAGAATTTTGAAAACTCAAATATTGAGCCGTAGCACGGACAAACCGTACAAATTTAGGTTTGAATTCACACGAGTAACGAGTTCCATACAAATTCCTTATAATATTAACTAATCAAGAGTTAATCAAAAGTTAAATTAAAATGCACAGTTACGAATATTAACTTTGCATGCTTCGGTGTTGTTAACTATATGATAATAAAAGTAGGAAACGAATCTGCTGAAATTCTAACTCGTGAACAGTGTTTTTGAAATCTCTGTTTTTCTGAATCCACCGTCAAGCTGTTTTTAGATGCGTGCACAGAAAAATCAACTGTTTTCGAGATAAGTGCATAGAAAAAGTTAGACTGCTGGATTCAAAATTTCATAAATTTCAGTACACTGTTCACAAATGATGGATTTCAGCAAATTTCAATTTACAAAAGTAATACATAACAGCAATAACAACACAAATAAGTGCCCGAAGTACGTTACCAAAAGGCCCCAAAAAAGTTAACAATTTTGATGAAAGCAAGTGCTCTAATATATTAGTCTGAGAGGTCTACTTGCGAACCATTCGAAGGTCAACTTGCAAGATTAATTTAAGAGGAACAGAATACAGCATATTAAAGTAATAATTTACTGTCGGCAGAGAAGCTCCAACTAAAGGCTACATCTTTGCCTCGTTTCAAAATTTACAGATATTAACTTGTTTGTGGTGGTGGCAGAGAAACCAGGCTTTATGTACATATCAAGCGCCCGAGGCGAATTCAAGATTTTTAATAAGGTGGTTAAATTTTTTGAATGAGATATAATTTTATAATTATTTTGAAAAGTAGAACTAGAGTGTTCTTAAGCTTACTAAGGTTGTTTGTGAGCTTAACTCAAAAACCTATCAAGTTGGTTTCAAATGACAAATCTAAACCGTTAAAATCAATCTACTTCATGAGATGTGTTTACATGTGAAATTTATAAAATTTCAAACTCATTTAGTATATAATTAAGTAGTTAAAAAAAATGGTTTATAAGTTAATTTTAATGCGTTCATTTTTCATTATTTTTTGACCGCTTGACTTTATATTAAAGTAATTTGAAAATTTATAAATTTAACATGTAAACACATCACTCGTGAAGTAGATCAATTTTAACGGTTTGAATTTGTCATTTGAAACCAACTTAATAGGTTTTTGAGTTAAGCTCACAGAGGAGCTTGGTGAGCTTAAGAACACCCTAGTTCTACTCTATTTTGAATTTTAAATATATTTTTATAAAAAAAATCATTTTTTGGAAAAAAATATTCTAAGAATAAGATACATAATTAATAATGTTTTGAATTTTTTATATATTTTTTAATTTTTCGGGAAAACAAATTTAGCAGGAAGGAACTCTGGCTCCGCCACTGTCAAGCGCCCTTTTTATTTTTTTTGTCAAAATGATCGATATTAATCAGTAATGTGTGAACCTGATAGCCTCTATCAGGATTTCAAAAAAAAAAAAATTCAGTAATGTGTAACCAATAAGCAGTATTATGCAGACAAAATTTCAAATTTGTTTCCTTCAGATAATAATGCACTATTGCCTCACTAAATCCAGTCACCACGACTACTCAAATCAGAATTCAACAAACATTCATCTCGCATACTGTTTATAGCACACTAATTAAATTTGAAGTCTAATAACTTAGAAAAAACGAGAAACATTATCGTTGGAATGGAAATGGTACAGGAGCCTAAACTACATAACCTACCACCTAAAAGATAAAACATACATTGTAGCACCTGCTAACACTTGTCCATCCAGGATGCAACAAAAATTTGCACATGCCAACTATGAGCCCTGCGGGTTTTATTCCTCCAAAATCTTGGCATACATAGTGGCCATGAAGTTCACCCTTCACTATTATACCTAGTTTGTAAATTAGTAGTAGGTGCCATAATATTGCTGAGTAGCTGTTGCAGGTTGCGGTGGCACGGAAGTAGCAGCAGTCGGGGCAGCCACTGGCTGAGCAACAGTTTGTGGTGGATAAGCCTATGGAAATCCAATAAAACAAATGTCAATATATGAGTTGATAATAAATTTAAAACTTTTCCACAAGGAGACCAAGTCTGATATGACCTCAAATGATATCTGTAATTCCTTATGACTTTAGCTCTTAATTTGTAACTTGTTTTTTTAAGTTTTATTAATATGGCTTCATTGAATTTTAGGATTACCTACTTCATTGCCAGGCGAGAATTCAGAAAAACAACTGTTTTTAAGAATTAATAAGGATTACCTGAGGATATGTAGTAGGATAAGCACCATAAGCAGTGGCGGCCTGAGTAGTTGCCTGAGGCGCTTGTACCTGACCATAGGCAGCATAACCTCCATATGCAGCATAACCAGCCTTCAGGTACATAAAATATGAAGTTCTCATATGAACAAACAGTATTTGCGGACAAATAAATATTGCTAGTTACCTAGCAGTTAAAACATCACATTTGAAAGTAAATACAGTTAAATCATTTTCCTATTATTGTAAAATACTCACGACTTAGGTTTGTTGGATAAAGAGAAATTTAGTTGTAATGTAGAGAAACATCATGCCTCAAGTAAAAGAGATCAAAGAAAGATCACATATTTAAAAAGATTAAATACGCCCCATTCTGAAAATTTCTAGCAACCTGGCACGACCATCACAAAGTCATACTCAATTCAGCAAGTACAACGGTCAAGAAAAGACCACATATATTAAGCCTGATGATTTTGCCACATGTTCTACATTTTTCAATTTTCTGTGCTCGCAAAATCTCAATCAAAAGAATCATATATAAACTTGTTAAAATGTAAGGGTACCTGTGCAGGATATGAAGGAGCCCAGGCTGCTGCAGGAGCTGCGGCAGTAGCAGCAGGAGCAGCGACAGGGTTAAGGGCAGGGGCAGTGGTAGGGGCAGGAGCAGGAGCCGCAACTTGAGCAGGAGTTTTCTGTGCATAAGCAGCGGGCCACTGAATTGTGGCCCCAGCCTGAGGATTCGAATAGGTGCCCACGAGTGACTGAGCCTGGACCTGAGTCTGTTCGATTTTTGAAACCTTGGCTCTGTCTGACAAGAGGGAATCATCAGCACTCCGCTTCCGTGTAAGGAGGACACTCCGCTGGCGTGAAAAGAGCATCACATGCCTGTCATTGGCCTTTTTGATCGACTCCTTATCCCCAAACAGATCCAAAAACTGCAGTTTGTTCAATAATCAGCTTATGATTGGGTTAAGATGGGCTAAAACATCAGTATCAGCAGCAATTGTGTCCATGCGAATCTCTCCTCTTTACTAAAATCTATTGGGAAAAGATTTCCAAAAAAAATACCTCCAAAAATATGCATGACAACTCTTCTCTCTCATTTGAGCTGGTAACACCAGAGGGGTTTTCTGGGTTTGGAGTGATAAACTTCTCTACCAGAGAATCTAGATACTTAATTCTCTTTGGCAATGGACCAATTGTCTCGAGATGAATCATAGCCTGTGAGAAATGAAATTAAAGTTCCAACAAAACTTAACAAAAAGGCACCAAAAAGAACATGAAACAACAAAAAAGAATGATGAACTCGACAAGTAGATACTAGAGATATACCTCAAGAATATGCTTCGATAATTGAATTTTCTCAAGAGATTCTCCTAAAATTTCCCTAGCCTTCTCTACATCGCCGGCAACCTACCAGGAACAGAAAAAACAGTTTAAAAAGGGCAACAGCTGAAGAGAAACTCATTACTTGATAAACATATAAAATTTACCATCCATGAAGAAAATCATGAATATGGGTTAGGATGCAATTATACAAATATATTTATAAAATTAATATGTCGTCTATCAACCGAATGAGAGAATTTAGATTATCCCAACAGATGGACTCTGACAATATTTGTGAGTGTAGATATCTGTTTGGCCTGCTAGTAACTTACATGGATAAGCAAGGAGAAAGTAACTATCTTACCAAATGCAGGAAGCGGGAGTATTGAATAAGTAGCATGGGCAAAATCACACTTTGTTCCTTTTCCTGTTCAGCAGCAATTGCCTTTTGATAAACAGAAAAGGACACATCCTTTCGACCCTGAAAAAACAAAAATTGCATCAGGAGACTCGTATTAATGGAGAATATCCATCGCGAATTGGCAAATTGTTAAATAATGATACCATTCTATACTCCATGTTTGCCTGTTTCACAATGGCTTCAAGCAAGCCAGGCGATATATCAGAATAAAGAAGTTGACACTCTGCACGGGCTCCTTCTAGATCACCTGTCTGTTCCTTGAATCTGGCTGCAAATAAGTGAATTTCTGGTTGTTTCTGTTTATAAAAAAGAACAAAAATGCAGTTAGCAAGCCTAGACATCAAACAATTAGATAGAATGAATAGATGTTCTACTACAACAATTATCTATAGTAAGTAGGATTTAGTATGTGTATTGATTGGTACCAATGAATCATAACCCACACTAAAATAGCCACTTTTAACACCCCAGATATAATTTATCATCTCAAGAAAATACACAACAAGGTTCAATAAGTCAAAAATACAGGTATGCATCTGGCAATGTTAACCCAAAAGAAAACGAAGAAAGAAAATTACCTTGACAAAGACTTGAGTAGCACGGGCAAGAGCATTGTTAGCCAGTTCCAAGCTTCCAGTTGCATCCATATGCATCACATAACGGATCCAGTACTCCGGATAGTTAGCACATGCAATTAAACACCGCTCATACAATTTCAAAACCTGAAATGACCAACCATATCATCAGAATATGTAACAAATGTAAGAGTGAAATATTACTAATTAGAAAAGGAATATGATATTTTCGAAAAGAATGTTCACACGAAGTACTTCATTAGCTGGGAGGCCCCCTCAATATCTTATAGATACATTGTTAATAGGGTAAGGATTAAGCAAACACAGACCTGCATGTATGAGATTAAAGTATTTAAGATTATGTAGTATTTTGAAAAGATTGAAAAATTCATCAACCCATAACATTCCACTGACAAATTAGAGTTTGGAGTACTTAGCCTCTGCGAAACCATACAAAGGGCCGATGCTCTACCACCAGTTAAGCAAGCTTCATAAGCATACAAAGGGAGCCAATACAACTGAACTGTGAGTTAATTAAAGAAATCAACCTGATTCTAGAAAATTAAATTTATGAAAAAGAAGATATATGTTTACCTTATTGAAATCATCTTCCTTCTCAATGAAGTCCAGGTAATTGTGCCAGTTATCAAGCTCAGGATCGTCAAGAGGCTTGACATGGAAGTAGGGCCTTCTAATACCCAATTCAAAAGCAATGATCTTAGATTCATACTCTTTGGCCTTCTTATACATCTCTTCCCTGATTGAAACATACTTCTCCAACTCTTCCGAATCCGAGGCTTCTTTAGCAGGTTCGTTCCCACTGTCATGCGGGGCCTCCCCATCAAAAACTTTCTCGTCAGTCCCGGTCTCTAAATTGGTGGATGATGCTGTTGCAGCAGCCTCATCAGATGTCCTTAATTCCGACAAGGGATGACTTGCTGTTAACTCCTTGAAGCTGGAATTGAAGGTAAACAGTACGAGAAAATTATTAATAATCCCGGCAGTATCAACAATAATAAAGTAAGAGAATCAGATTTTGCGGTACCAATTATAATAACGATCAAATTGTTGGATAGGATGCTCAAGTATCCTGGTATAAATAGTTGCAAGATTGCTCCAAGCCTGCTGTGACTCTTCATATCTAATATACTCATCCCATAATAAATCAGAGCGGTAATCAGTGCCCACATATGCCAAACCTCGGTCAAAAAGCCTGAAATCAAAGTAGTTCAAGAAAAAATGTTAAGCTTGCAAAAACCCCATAAATTTGTTTCCTAATTGGACTTCAATTGTACAATAACACCATGACACTACCAAATGCAGTGCATTTACCTTCCAAGGATTACCATGACATGCTCTTCCAACCAGCATTTAATTACCAGTGCGCCGATTGTAGCCTCAAGATAGTCAAGGGAACATAAAGTTGGTTCTTTTTCAAGATCGAATGGCAAATGTGAGGCAATTTTTGGGGTTTCAGTCTACAATAGGTAAACTAAACAAGGGTAGAACCAAATTTTTATGTTAAAATCCGTCTCATCAACCCTTCCTTCATGCTGACCTTGCATGTGAAAAGAGATTAGCAAGTCTATCTTCTGAATTAAAAGGACCATCTAATCTCATGAGATCAAAAACAAGGGAAATTGATTGAATTCACCTTCTTACAATATCTGGATCATCGTATGTCGAAATCGCAAACTGACAGTAATTACCCCAAATTTCCACGGAATAGGTAACGGCTAAAACTGCTCTCTCATACACTTCGACAGTCTTCTCAACTCCATCAAGGCGTGCTTCATGATCAGCATACTTCTTCCAATAGCCAAAGCAGAGAGGGAACTCGGCCAAGAAGGCATCATAGACTTTACGTAATTTAATGATGTCAGTCTGCAATATACAAATAGCAATAAGAAGAGTGTACACTTTAGAGGTGTGTGCGGGAGGGGGGGGTGTTGAACAGGAATGCATTCAGGCAGTGTGGGAAAGAATGGGCTATGCAGCACGATATAACCTCATTTTCTAACATGAATGTGCCATGGAGGTAAGTGATCCCCAATTTCTTTTTGTATTACTAGATAAGCAACTTTTGTTCCTTTCGTAATATATAATTCATAAAACTTAACGTTTGCTAACATAAGAGAAGTAATGTTGTTAAATAAATGATGCTGCGCAAGAGGATTGACAAGCGCAAGTTAATTTTTTACACCTTTGAGTCTACTGAAAAGGTTATAATTTTTATTTGGAGGTAAATGTGGAAAATAAAATAGAATTGCTTCCAATTAGTTATACTAGTCTGCTAAAATTATTAACAATACAACTTCTATGAAGAGAGAAGAGAAAGAGATATAACAATACCACAGCAACTCTCTCTGTTTCGTCTATAAGTGATGTCCAGGAATTGAAGTCCAAGCAATTCGCTCTAACCATATTCCATAGTCTTTCCTCTTCCACAGAATAAACTCCTGCATGCACACACATATACACACAACAATCAAATTTCATAAAAAACACAATAACATAAATGTATGATATAGATTTTAGGGATCAAATCATCAAAGGTTGAAGGAAAAGTGTCATAGATAAAAATATAATAAAACTGTATAATATCATAACAGGTTGAAATAAAATTACCTTCCAGATATTGTTGATTTTGTTGATCAATAGTCATGTTGCTGACACCATTTTGCAAAGCACCATTTTCAGAAACCTGTGCGGATTGATAACCCGCAATTTCACCAGAATTTCCATTTACAGGGTTCTGATCAGACATGTAAGGCGCCGCAGCAGTCATACTTACATCGGGATTGTCACTACCCGTCGATTGGTAGGCAACAGCTGCATCGCTGCCAGGATTAGTGGGTTCATCATTAAGCTGCACGTCAGATGGATTTTCTATAGCAGCAGACTGGTTGCTTTCCATGTTAGCAGAAAAACAACCTGACAGATTGAGTAAAAGAGCAAATATAAGAGAGTAAAAATATCAAATACTTCACAGCAGATCTTTTGGTAATTAATCTGGTAAATAAGGCCTCGATTGTCATTTGGTAATCAAAACAGGATTTTTGACAATTTCAAGCAGAGATGGAGTGAGGAGGTGGCCAGCGGGGGCCCATCGCAAGCAATAGTCAGACCATTGTTGCGTTGCTACCATGGCTTGGAAGTTGGATCCGATTATTGGGCGATTTTCCAAACCCTAAACCCTAAAAATCGTTTTGGGGGAAGAACCTAAGAATCGAAAGAAACTCACCTTATGCCCGAGTTACGCCGATTCTTCTTCTAGTTTGTCTGAGACTGCTGACTGATTTCTTCAGATTTGATTTCTTTTACCGACTCGAATTGTTGGAAGGAAGAGCCGCAAGAAGGATGTGATTGATTGATCGGATAAACTATTTGGGGATAGCGTTAGCGTGAAGTAGTTTCGTTAATTAAAGGAGGAAGATGGTCTGTTGTAGGGTGAGATCCGAAGGCTACTAAATTTATTTTAGTTGGGCCGGGCTTTAAAGCTTTTTCTCTTGGGCCGTGCTTTTAGAGTTTTGTTGGGCTAGTTAGGGTCTACTCTAATTGGAGGTACACGGAGGGAGGGAGGGAAAGGAGAAACACTGTACGGAGAGAAGCCTCATTTCGGACTGCATGTGACCGACGACTTCATCTGCTTCAGAAAAGAAAAAATGAAGAGGGAGCGGAGGTGAACAAACATTGTGCGGAGAGGAGGCAAAGTTAGCATTGTGTTGATTTTTGACAAAAACGTTTACTCTCAAATCAGAGTGTAAGATCACTGTGCGGAGGTGATCAGGTGAACGAAACCCTCATCTCCTTCCCTTTTCGTTCCATTAATGTCGTTTCACTCCCGATTGTGGAGCACAGTCTTACAGTCCCACTATTATATCAACGTTGTCATATCGGCTCAAGCGTTGAATCACTTTCAAAATTTATTGAATAGACTTTGATTAACAAATTCACACTAATTTATTTTGCGAATAATTTATTTACATATAAAATTTATAAATATTGTATGTAAACTAGTAATTATATTTTATAAAAAAAATACTAAATGTTTTTACCACTTGCAGTACGGATACAGACACAAATCAAGTTACTTCCTATAAATTCAAAATCTCAAAGAAAAATAAAGAGAAAATCTAAGATGCTATTATACTCGTTGACTTCGAAACGTGATGCGTCAGATGATAACGACAATTAGGATTTAAAAGTTGCCTATCTTATTTTAATATGAGAATATTTTTCAACGTAAATTTCAATTTTTTCTCCATAATAATAATATTTTCATAAATATTCATGTATGGTTGCATGTTATTTTAATGACTATATTAATGAAAACCAGGGTATCAAAATAGCACACTTTAGCTAATCAAGGAAGATTGCATGGCTGGGTGAAGGAACTGGCACAGACGCATAGTGGGGGTCAGACCTGAATAATTGTAAGAAGGGAAATAGAATCTAGATAAGCAGTTGAGGAAACAAGATAGTTGATTTGTAGGCCTACGGCCATGGCTGTAACAAAAAAAAAAAGAGGGATGCTTCTATGCACCTAAGGATCTATTTGTAAAATGAGCATATTTTCATTTTCAAAGTTCAAACAGTCGATCTGACCGTTCAACATTATCTCCATATTAAAATGTACTTGGAGGTCAAATTTTACATTTTTTTCAATTTAATTACTATTTATTAAGTATTTTACAAAAATAGTCAAATTCAGACCATTGAATTTTGTACCCATCTATAGTAAAAAAATTGAAAAAAATGTAAAATTTGACCTCCAAGTACATTTTAATATGGAGATAATATTGAACGGTCGGATCGACTGTTTGAACTTTGAAAATGAAAATATGCTCATTTTACAAATAGGTCCTTAGGTGCATAGAAGAATTTGCCAAAAAGAATATATAGATTTAACATTAAAATTTGAAAAGGATTACGATAAACTGTAAATTAAGCCTTAGTTTTTTTTTAAACGATGCGTTGTTACAACATTTTATAATAAAACACGTACAAATCAAAGCAAAATTGATGTATATGGCAAGATTGATTTCAAATTATAAAGTCAAGTTAATTTTATATATATTCTAAAGTCTTACACTGTAGATAATTTTCACTCATGCATAAAAAATAAGAAAAATAAACGTAACAGAAAATTTCAATTAATGACACAAATCTTATGTAATAAATTTACACTTCATTTCAATTATGGGATTTTGCATTTTTTAAAACAACAATTTGTATCCTATGTGTGTCCACTAACAATTTATTACGAATTTAGTTGAAAAAACAAATTTAGAAATAGATAAAATCAAATACATTTTTCTCTTATAAATGAGATATTAAAAAAGTAAATAAACTATAACTATTTATTTGTTGTGAAAACACATCACGGATTCAAAAATTCATCAAAAATATTTTTCTTTATTTTCTTTTCAAATATTTAGTTTCAGTAATCTTCAACATCTGATCATATGTAAATCACATTAATAAATAATTCAACAAATCACACTTATATACCGAATTTTGAATTTTAAAGCCGACTCTTTTTCATTGGTTCTTAGAACATATTCCAGTGAGTATTCTTGTGAGGAATCACACAAAATGAATCTGAAATGCAACAACAATTACATGAGCATTATTTTTTCACTGTACAAAATTTCTCAAACTTTATGCCATTAAGGGCGGAGTTAGACTTTCAAATTACGGGAGTCAATCATATAACATTTACATATTGCAAATGAGAATCAATTTCACGGGATCTATAGCATTTTACAAAAAACTATATAAAAAAATATTGTATAAATACATAATTTTTTTAAATAATAGTGGTCAATTAACTCCATTCAATACTAGTGAATCCGCCTCTGCATATAACTATGCATTTGTATGAAAATGCTGACGGATACTAATGCTAATAAAATAAAAAGAAATTATATATATTCATTCAGAGAAAAAATTGCTTTAAGAGATTCAAATAACAAGCAGTAGATCTAGATCTCTTGTCGTTTGCTATTGAGAACTCTAATCTCACAGATATCGTGGAGTGTAGCAATTTCAAAGGACAAATTCAAAATGTTGAAATTGATTTATCTTATGAGTGACGCGTCTCTATGTAAAAGTTTAAAAATTTTGAATTAATTTTGTATATAGTTAAGTGGTAAAAAAATATTCAAAAATTAAATGCATTAAAATTTATTTATAAACTTTCTAATTTTAACCGCTTGGCTCTTTACAAAATTAATTTTAAAATTAAAATTTTTCGCATGTAAACACATCACTCGTAAGTAGATCGATTTCAACCGTTTAAATTCGTCGTTTAAAACTAATACAATAAGTTTTAGAGTTAAGTTCACAAAAAAAATTGATAAACTTAAAAACATTCTAGTTCTACTCTTCTTCTTTAAGATCATGTTTGATTGTGACATAAGTCATGGAATAAAATGTGATGGAATAGTATAGCATAAGAAATCACCATTGCCGTCATAAATTAACCTACCTATTTAGATTGCAATAACTTATGCCGCGTCTCTCCTCTTAAACCAATTCACATATTCAAGTGTAATTCATGACTTAACTTTAACCCACTATCAAACAAGAATATCTTATGTCGTCATAACTTAAAATAATCAACTTATGCTATCATAACTTCAACCCACAACCACACATGACCTAATAGCTTAAACCGTCAAAAATATTTCATGTGGAAATGATTGTTTCGTCTACGTACTTTGACATTATTTCAGCTTAAATTTACATGCTAATGTCCTATTTAAATTTTATAGTAAATTTTAGAGAAGATTATTTCCGTCTTGCACAAAATTAAAGCGACACAGCAAATCGATCTAGAAATAAAATTAAATAAAATGCACCCAAATAAAGAAGATATGGTTGTTTAAGGTCAACCAGTGGTCAATAAAATGTCAATTCACCGCTTATTACTGGATATATCTAACACACGCACACATACTCTTAGTTATTATAAAGCATATAAAATTTTATTTAATTTATACATCATTATATTTTTTACATTAGTACAAAAATGTTTAAATTTAATAATTGCGATCTCTCCTCTCTTACCCGAGGAACACCGTAAACTTATCCTGTGCCGCGCGGATTTCGGTAGTAGATTTGTAGACGAGTTTCTGGATATGCGCCCGGCACGAATCTTAATGCAAAGACGGTGAAGATTCGTGCTGGAAAAATCCTGCGCGGCAAATAAACCCCGAGTTTTAGATTAGCTCCATAGATTCCTGTAATTGATGTAATTCATAGTTTGGTTGAACGAGATCAAGGTCAGTACAAATTTTGCTTGAATTCCAGGCTTCGAAAGATTAGAAACCTCCAATTTCGCAGCCTGCCAGAAATACAAATATACCTAAAAAGGTTTTGGGGTTGAATTGTGAAGAAAGATTACTTCACATGGAAACGCTCCAAAGTCCAAACTACTACAAAAGTATCCTATGGAGGAGCATCCTGTAACTTCTCAATTTTTCCATTTCCTGTTCTGATTTCGACTTCTAATTTCGCTTTGGTCCGGGTTGATATCCTTTTAGCATTTAAGGTTGTGCTTGGGTTACCTGGTCTTTGCTTTGTTTTGCTGTATACTATTTGGGGAAATGGGCATGTTAACACTAATGGAGAAATGCATTTTATTTATAGTATTATGGGGTGTGACGTATGAACAACACACAGATTACTACTTAAATTCAATGTCAATGGGGAATGCCAAGTACATAACAACAAACTCCATGGTTAAAAAATAAACAACAAATTTATGGTTTCCTTTTCTAGTTCTTAAGTATCTTCTATTGTATTTTCACCTCAACAACAAACTCCATGGTTAAAAAATAAACTATACGAGGCAATGGTTCAAATTCACTGAGTTCACTTACCGAATGCCTTGTAGGAAATAACATATCAGCATGTGCAATTGTGCCCTCTGTATGGCAGTGAGCTTAATGGAGACAAGGCTCTGAGCTCAAAAAGAAACAAGAGCTTCTATGCTTCTCTGAGGCATTTCTTCAAACAGTTTATCAGCACCACATTCTCTAATACAAAATGGTGGAACAGTTCTTCCCCATGACCCAATTCATTGAACCCGGACCCATTGAACCATTGATCCTCCTAACTGGTACCGTTGGCTGGTAATGCTGATTCTTCTCCATTGGCCATTTGGTTTTATTAATTGTTATTGTATATTGTTACACGCGAATGACTGCCAAATTCGAACAATGCAATTATGGTCTTGTCTCATACGTATTGTTCTTTTGTTTGTGCATGAGCAGTGGAAAAACTTCTCTTCTTTTCCAGTTCGCCATCAACCGTGCACTGGAGAGCTCCAGTGAGGTGGTGTTTATCTGCAACAAAGCTAAACTGGAGAGCAAGCCTCCTTTCCTGTCAGAGGTTAGTCACGCTTCTTCAACTCACACATTAAAAATTCACTTTGAAGTCCTGTATTGAAGTGAATTTTCAATTTTTGTTAGGTCATCGATCCATCTTCAGATGTATTTGAAAGGATACAAATTAAGTAAGATTTTAGATGCTTGTAAATTGTAATATTTTATATTCCCGGTTCCTGCCAAAGAAGGTTTTGATAATGTAACAGGACCAAATATTCACAATTTAAAGGCATGAAAAAATTCCACAACAGTCTTTACTGTACATTTTTGAATGTGGGAGAGTCTTTTGAGATCAGAAATTAAAAATAATAGTAATTAACTAAATTATATTGTTGGACTGCTATCGGTGACTGGTGCTTTTTGTCAACCTGTTTTGATTTTGATAATAAACTTAGGCACATTTAGCTATTTAGGACTGAAGAATACACTGCCTCGTATAAAAACGATAAGAAAATTAGCAAACAAACAGAAAAATGGACATTTTATCTCCTTTTTGCCCCTAGGTATATAGAAGACTATGAAGATATCAAAAAGTACTTTGCTGCATTTCACCTCCATGAAAAATTTCCTTCTGCAGTTATTATTGATGACTTTGGAGGTTTCTTTAATGACAGGTATGAACATGATTATATTTAATAACCAGTATTGAACAATTTGAAGTAGTTGACAGTAGAATAATACCATTTAAAAAATTTCAGATGCTGTCAGCAAAAATATGGCAATGCACGTGGTAGAGACCTCGCCATGGCTCGTACATTGGCTTTATGTCAGGATGCTATCTCACATGCCAAGTAAAGAGAAGAAAAAAGTAAAAAGGTTTATTCTATTTTATTTTGATTTTGGTTCAAAGTAAGTCTAATTTCCTCTTTTTGTCAGTGAAAAGCTACAACCTCATAAATCTTGCACCATTTTACTATCTGATTTACAACAAGGCAATACCCCGCGACTGCTATTCATTTACAAGCGATGGATAAACTGTTTCTTTACTGTTGAAGGTAATCAAGGTATTCATTTCTCTGCTGTTCATTCTTTGTAGTCTCTCCAAGGAGAATAAGAAAAGATTTTATATACAACTGTTCTCTCTTTTAGACTTTTGTAGCTTGAATTTAAAGTACACAATTGCTATTTTTATTTATTAATATGAGAGGAAAGTGTGCTTTCCTCTAATTACTGATATAGTTCGGCCCCTGAACTTTTTTGGTTCAATCAGTCCCGTGACATATTACACTTGATTCAGTCAAGTCCCTGCTATTAGCACCTAATTTCTGGTGTTAGACCTGTCAAGTGCTGATGCTGCTATGTTGAATATGGCATTGACATGGCACTCAAGTCGGTGCTGATGAGTTGCCACGTCATTTTCTATAATTTAGGGAAGGGTCAAATTGAACCAAGTCCAATCAATTGTTTTCTGACTGAATTTTTTTTTATCTCACTTTCAGTTGTTCATTTTTTATATAAAATTGTTATATAGCTCAAGTCTTTTTTGTTTCTTCATCCTTCTGTTGCTATGACCTTACTTGTGTTGCTCTAACTTTATGATAGGAAATAAATTGTAGAAACCAATTATTTGTTTTTATTTAGGTGAATAATAGTTTGGTACCGGTGAAGTGTTCTCTTTTTCCAGCCTCATTTATGATCATCTTTTTCAATTTTTTTTTGCTTAATTGCACTGCTATGTACAATCAAGAATTAAAATTAAGTTCCAGCAAGAGCAGAAAAGGGCAGAATAGGAAAGATTAGAATTTTGGCGGTTTAGTGGCTATTACCAATCCAACCAGTTCTCTTACCAGTAACAGGCAGGGTTCAATAATTACCGGCGCCTGTGCATTTTTTATCCTTTTGTCTTCTTTAATTGTTTTTCACATCTTCAAATCTACAAAAATTATCTCATTTTTATACTTTTGCATAATTATTTCGTTAAAGGTGATGGTTCAGGCTCTTACAATCTAAAGAAGAACAATAGCATCTTGGGCTCTGGCATGGAGGAGAGGTCAAGAGCTGCTAAATACTCTATTGCACTCCAATACTTAGTGCTTGAGGAGATTATTGAAGAATAGTTGCAGATAATATTTCTTGAGTTTCTCGTCTTTCTCTTAGATAAGTGGTTTGACATGTTTGTGGCATATTCCAAGTTTAGGTTCTATCAAATAGTCAGGTTATTAGTCTTCTTGGAAGTTTTATGGGTCAAGTAAGAATCTGATATGTGGTAAATTGGTTTTCTATTTATGATGATTTTCTTCGCATTCGGTATTTTGGATGCAAAACAAATGACAAACCATACAAAATCCTCATCTGTCAGTCTCTGTCTCATTGGTAATGTCACAGTTAAGCCCTATTTCAGATTTCCATTAAAACAACCATCCGCCGGAGTATATTTTGTCGGCCAAGGTTGTGCTTAAAATATTCATGAGAGGAAGGAGAGGTGGAATAAGAGCAATGATGATTAAAATTCTTTACCATATGTGGTTCATTTTGGATGTTACAAAACACGAATATTTGGAAGACGGAGAACATTCGATTCTTTTTTCATCTCTCTTTTCAATTATAGTAGTATTATTTTGAAATAAGGACTTGACTAATTCCATCATTCTTTTAATTTTTCTAAATTTGCGTCTATATGTAAAAAGACAGATTTTTGTATTGGAATATGCTCTCCCGTAAAAGATTACCCATCTCTCGCTCAGTGTGTTGGCATAATTTTTGACGCACAAATAAAGTTTCATGTACATTGCACAAATTTCAAACAAAAAAGGATAATGTAGAAAGTAATTTTCACGACTGATAATTAGCAACCTCTCGTCTTATATTTTATTTTAACATCAAGTTCTGAAGCTCAGCGTAAGGATCTCAGAATCCTGCAAGCAAGCAATCAGAAATGAATCTCTAGTTCTCTACAAGCAATCATAAATGGACGTCTCCATTTATACAAGAAATTGGGTGAACGGGAAGAATGGACGCCTCCGTTTTTACCATCCTCTCCCTTCTAGATCCGAACCCGAACCCTAAACCCTTCTTGTCGTTTGAGAAAACACAGACACATCCCGGCTTCTTCCAACCCACCCATGGCGACGGTGCTGAAAGATATCGTAGCACGCCGCCCAGTCGCCGCGACAATCCGCCTCACTGTCCCGGCGGGAGGCGCACGCCCGGCGCCACCCGTCGGTCCAGCTCTTGGTCAGTACCGCCTCAACCTCATGGCATTTTGCAAGGATTTTAACGCGCGAACCCAAAAGTACAAGCCTGACATGCCGATGGCGGTGACCATAACCGCCTACAAAGACAACACATTCGAGTTTATTGTCAAATCGCCGTCTGTGACTTGGTTTCTGAAGAAGGCAGCGGGGATTGAATCGGGAAGCGGTCGACCTGGACATGAGTCAGTCACATCGATCAGCCTGAGGCATGTTTATGAGATTGCCAAGATCAAACAGGCTGATCCGAACTCTAAGCACCTGTCCATTGAGGCAATCTGTAAGTCAATTATTGGAACTGCGAATTCGATGGGTATCCAGGTGGTTAAAGATCTCTAAGGTGTGTAGTGTTTTTTGTTGATCTATAGGTAGATGAGAAGTCAAATTGTTGTTTAAGCAAATCAAGGAATGTGATTAGAGTTTGCTAGTTTGAAATGTTGAGCAATTAGGTGAATTTTGCTTGAAAATGGATGCTTGGTGGAATAAAATTCATCTGTGGAAAACTGAAATTTTAATGCATGTAATGTTTTGTTTCTGTGATTTTTCTTGGAGGATGATATGTTTATTCACGATGTTGTCTTTGAAATTTTGCATATGCCATATTGAGAGATGCTTACAAAATATTTGAGTTCTCTTTAGTTTAGTTTGAAATTGGGTCTGAAATGGTTCAACATTCTGGAAGCATTGTTGATTATTAGCAAATTCACAATACCATTGTTAAATAATGAGCTGAATCAATGAACCTCGTTAGATCAACTGTGAGTTCCTCATATTCCTTTTTCCAATACTAGTAATTTACGGGATTTTCCTGTGCTATTTTAAAGTTATCTCAGGGGAAGCCGATTTAATAAACAGTTGGAACTTCAATAAATTTAATCTTTAATAAATTATATTCTTTTCTGTTGCTGGTACAAGAAAAGAATGAGAAAAATTAACTGGTTGAGTACAAAGGCTCTGCTGTTGAACCTTGTTCTGTCCTCTTCATACTTGTTTTCTCATACCCAACTTGTGCCTCAGAAATGGATGATATTAATGGCCGATGAATTTAAAAAATTGTACAATGGACCCTGCTGGTCCAGGCTGCTGGAACTCTTTCTAACAGTGTCCCAGCTAGCCTTCTCCAAGCATCAATTCATGACATTAACTCGCACTTGAAACCATTTCTCCTACATGACTAGCATATCCCGAAAAATTGTGAAACCCATTGCTATTTTCTTCTTCAGCACTGGTGTCTTCATCTATATCCCATAGGAATCCTGCTTGGGCCGCAAGAACATAACTGCCATACAATGAAAAATCATCAAAACCAAATCAAGATTTCAATTTGGAATATAAATTATCATTCCCATTTACTTTTCTTCCAGAAATAAACAATTTCACTTTAAGTTTAAATGGTTAAACAAATTGTAGACCAGGGACTATTCAACTGTTCTTTTTCTTAAATGAATTTCACTTTAAATGGTTGAAGAATATTTACTTAATGAGATTTTCAGGAGCCTTCACAATATAATTTCAGGAGTAAAGCTAATATGAGCTGAGGATCATGAAGAGGGATTATAATCTTAATCTAAAAAATTATCGGATCAATTTCAAGTGGTGAATATAAATCATTGATCTTGATCTACTTGATGAGGAAACAAGTTAACTTTCAGATTTTTTATTTTTTTTTTAGTTTTTATGATCAAAGGCTTGACAACAATTGGTAATGTGTGTAATTGGTACTGCTTTGAAAGTTGAAACAGTACTCCTAAATTTGCAAATGAAACAGCAGTATGATACCTATTATCGGGAGAAGCCTGCACCGCCTGCTGGAAGTAGCTATTGGCACGCTCTTCGTCGTGGTGCAATTCCCAAATAAGTGAAGCATACTTAGATAAAGTCTCTCCATCGCTTGGATCGGCAAGGATGGCTCGAGAGTAGTACTCCTCAGCCCTTTGAAAATCATTTTTAACCTGGTAATTTATTTAAGTTAGGTGCAAATTCATTAGTATTGTATTTAACAGAAAGTTACATGGACTGTGCAGGGTATTCATTTTAAGGTATCAAGGTAATTAAGACAATGGAAGTGATAGAAATTGGTTGCTAGGTATTATTTAACAGAAAGTTACATGGACTTTCAATTAAGGAACAAAAATACAAGGTAGGTAGCAAAAAGAAATGCAGAAAACCAAAATCCGACCAGTGTTGATCAGTAATTTGATTTGCGCCTTTATACCCAATTGGTTCATACTGGTACCGGACTACTGGCAGAGGACCTCATTGAGGAATTATTGAATTCATAATCAAGTTGTTGATATTGTGCTAATTAAAACAACAAAAAGAATATCAAATTAAGAATTAATCTAGGCAGCAACCCTCACCTGATAGAGAAACAATGCGTAATTCCTCAAAAATAACGGATCAGTGGGATGCTGTTCAACCATCCTCTTATAATACAACTCCAAATCTGATTGATTTCCTCCATCAGTTTTCACATTGCAACCGCGTCCCCGGCCTCTGCCATTTCCATCACCCCCGCAAGAATCACCACCGGCACTCAGCAAACCCGAACCAATCCGGTCAATCCCGAGGCCCCTTGCAAGAAACAGAGGCGGGCCTGCAGTACCTGCACTCCGATTTTCATCTAGAAACGATAAATCGGAAACACCTTCTAGCTCTGCTAATTCCTCATATTCATCAAAGGCAGATTCACATACCGAAAAGGAAGGGATGGCCTCGAGAACAGGATTCGGGCGCCGAGATTGATGTACATGGTGGTGTTCATCGGGGTGCTCGGATAGGAGAGAGCAGAGGTTACCGTCAGATAGAGTACGGCGTATGAAGGAGGAATTGGAGTGATTGGAGATATCAGAGAAGGCCGGCGAGGACAGGTGGCATGAGGCGGGAAATGGTTGGATGTGGTTGTGGACGGAGGCCGGGGAGTCTAACGAGAGGAAGTGAGAGGAGCTGGAGAGAAGGGAGCCGAGAAGTGGGGTCGATGCGCTTCTTAGTAGCATTTTCTAATGAGATGCAATTAGCAAGAGAACCTAGAGAAAGAGGAGAGATTCAATGGAGAAGAAAAGTGATAGATTGATGGATGGAAAGATTGCTCTTGGTGAAAGAGGTAATAAGAGAAGAAAAGGTGAATGGTAACCGCTGCCTTGGCGGTTAGAGGTCGTTCAATGAACTAACGCGCACAGAAATCCCTTTATAAAGAATTTATTTCTTTCTTTTCCTTTTTGGAAAATTTTAGTTGTTTTATTGTTAGAAATGCGTTATTTTGGTAACAGTGTCGTTTTTCTTTTTTCCTCTCCGAAAATAGGGTAAATATTTCAACAGAGCAATTTCGCTTTTACGCAGCGCGTACTATAGAATCAAAACAGTTCTGCATTTGACTGCATATGACTGCAGAAGCCGAAACTGCTCTGTTAAAATCTTTACTCCGAAAATATCTACGTCCCCGAATTCTTTGTGGTCAGTTAATGTTATCACATGGTGTACACATAATGTAAATACTAAATAGAGGTTTTGTTAAAATTTATTTCTTAACCACATAATGTGAATATATTATGAGGAGGGTTCAAATGCTTTCATTTTTTGTGTCTCCATCATGCTTTTATTTTTTAAAACTTTAATAATGCAAAATTTAAAATTTAAACGTCAAAATAAAACCGTTAGATGTGATCTATGTTATTTTTTCTATGTGCTCATAAAAAAAATATCATATTTCAATTTTGCTTTTATGTGAATCAATAAGTTGAAAAATCAACGTCTAGAAATTATCCATATTAGTATACATTTTTACAAGCTTAATATGGCAACCAAAACAAAGTTGAAATGCCACAATTTTTTACACGTGCATAGATAAATGATGTAGTTCATATCCAACGGTTTTATTTTGAATTTTAAGTTTTAAATTTTGAATTATTAAGTTTTAAAAAATAGAGACATAATGGAAGTAAAAAAAAAATTGAAGAAATTTGAACCGTCCCATATGTTATATATGTACTCGTCATTTATTATCTTTGTTCTTTAGCGTTGATATGGGGGCCAACTTGGCAAAGTAGGCCGAGCCCACAGACACCTTTCCTTGGTAGCGCTAGGCATGGCGGTATGTGATTAACGGTAGAGAATGGTCGGACCAAGTCAAAAGACATTTTATGTCATTGTACATTGTTGAAAGATACTTTTCTTAATTGATTTATGATTTGTTACAATTTCCTTCCAATTTGAAGTATAACGACGATGGAAAGCTTTCCTGACCATCATGTGATAACAATAAAACCACCTAAATGGTGTACTATATAATTTCTAGAAGGTCGCATTTGTAGAGATTTTATCAGAAGTATTAGCTGTAAAAGATTTTATACGGAATAACAAAATATTACTGTGTTAATGCAAATATGTATCATGAGGAAAATTAATTTGGTGTGTTTTTTTTTTTTTTGCTTTTGTTGAATATATAGGGTGATTTAATGCTCATGGTTATGATGTCAAATTATTGTTAATAAAATTAAAACTCAATATTTAAAAAAATTAAACTAATGAAGTTAATTGATTTATATGGTATATATCAATGCAATATGCGTACTAAAAAATACATCATTTTAATTTCATATACATCAAGAGCTAACAAAATTAACGGATCAAATTCTGACAATTTAACCCCCATATTTGAAGGCTATTTAATGAAGTCAAAATCTCATATTTTTATAAGTTGAGATGATTTAAAATAGTATCTGAAGCTTTATATTTGTTAATTTAAGCACAAATTCAAAAGTTGACACAATTTGACACCGATAATCATAGACATTGAATCCTCTAATAAATGATGGAATTCATTTTACTAAAAATAATTGAAAATCTATGTTAAAACAAAGTCACACTTATAATTATTAGCACTCTTTAATTAAAAAATAGGGATAATTTGGATATTCCAAAAGACCGTTTCTTCTTCGAAAAAATTTGAATCATTCATTAATTTGATTCAATTTATCTTAATCTCCAATGTATGTTTCAACGGTTCTCAATTTTCGCAACACCCGAGGAATAAATAAATGGGATCGACTACAGTCCCCTCCATTCAGTCCCCTAAACGTTCCCCCGCTAACTAACGCGCAAAGTACAACGGGGGACCACTAACTAACGCGCTAATTACAGTTAGTGCCAACACAAGTTGACCATTTCAAAATTTGTCAAACATTTATTCATCACTAAAATTGAAAGTATTCATACCTACGCAATGAAGTCGGAATATTTATGTTGAATAATATTTGAAACAAAGTAACTGGAGGGGATCATAACATTTGGGGACCACTATATAAATGGGGACCATTACTTTTCGGGGCCAGTAACGACCAGCCTGGATTGGGGACCACAACCAAAAAGTCACGTGGATCACACCACCAGTGCTACATTCATTGATTAAATTAATTCACATACAAAATGGAAAGTATTCATACCTAAGATATCAAATATTCATATATAATTCATCAAGTATTTAAAAAAAAAACTGGACACATCACTTACTCGTCTTTTACACGTTTTTAGATGTGATTTTTTTTTTCTCCGTTCAATCTAACCAATATTTCTGACAATCTATGAGAAATTTTACAAATCTAAAATCACGAATGTCTTCTACACAATTTTATCTTTCAAATGAGATCCATGATGACATACTTTTGAGTTGTCTGTTACACAGTATTCATACCTAACCGAGCAAGTATTCATACCTAATCGAGCAAGTATTCATAATAGTGGTCCCGCCAGTGGGTATTGACAGTTAGATGGGGACCACCAACTGTTGGTTAAAGTCTTTAATTAATGATTAACATACTTAGTTAGAATGGAGGAGACGTGTAGGAAACTGGAGAGCGGAGACAAAAGAATTACTCTAAATAAATCGCGATTTCTACTTGAATCTATGAACTTTAGCAAAAAAGAAAACACTATTGACCAAATTATTGGATGAATCATTTATCGCTGTTTTTATAAGATTTTAGGCGGATGTGAATTGTAATATTAGTGTCTCGTTTACGATGTATGATAAATGATCGACCTCAGAAAGAAATGGAGGAGAGTTTTTATATATGTAGTAATAAGAATAAAACAATAAAAGAAAAGACTGTCAATAATACATCAAGAAATATCTTAAAAATCATGAAGTGAGGCTATGGTACTATGCATGGCGCGGATTGGTTTGTACTATGTATTAATATTTTTTTTAATTTAATTAGTCAATCTGAACCGTTCAACGTGATCTCTCTATAAAAATATACATACAGATTAAATTTTACATTTTTTATAATTTTTTATTTTTTAAATAAGTAAAAAATCATTACTTTTAATAGTCTATAATTTTAAATCAAGTGATTTCTACCTATCTAGTAGTAAAATAATTATAAAAAAAAAAGTAAAATTTGATCTATAAGTATGTTTCATATGAAGATTATATTGAAGAATATTATTTGAGTACCTTCATTTCAGTACTCTCAAAATCTCCGCATCTAATTTAGAGAAATTATGTACTATGGTCCCACTAATTATATGGTCCTCACTAATTATTATTCTAAAAAGATATTATATAGTCCCTACTAATTATATGAATTACCCCACTAATTATTATTCTAAAATTCCTGCATCACTCTTACTCTATGATCCCCACTAATTATATGGTCCTCCTATTTTCAGTCCCTGCGTCAACCTTCATAGATATAAATACTTTGAAAGATAAGATATTAACACTTGAAAAATAAGATATTAATACTTTGATGCGTAACTTATTATGATCATCCCTTTTTCAGTTCTCCAATCGTTCCCGCGTCAACCTTCCTTGAAAGTAGTGGGGACCTCGGATCACCGCATCAACCTTCTCCAATCGCCCCAGCGTCAACCTTTCTCTAACAAAAATAGTTGACCACATAGATATAAATACTTCAGTGCATAGGCATAAATACTTGCAGTACTTGATATTAATATTTTCAGACATCATCCAGTGTCATATGTAAAAAATACTTGCAAGTGTATGCATAAAAACTTGCACGACGAGGTATAAATACTTGTGTGATGACGAGACCGAAAGTACGTCATCATAGATCTCATTTGAAAGAAAAAATTACGTAAGACGTTTGTGGTTTCAGATTCACAAAATTTCTCACAAATCGTCAGAAATATAGACAAGATTAAACGGACAAAAAAACCCACATCTAAAAACGTGTATGGTCCCCTCATGTAGTTTGAGTGGTCTCCACATGTATTTATGGTGCGGGTACGTTTGAGCGATTTGGTTGGGGAGACAATTATTTATGTAAAAATTATTCATCTTATGTATAAATACTTCCGTGCATAGATATAAATACTTCCTTGCATAAGCATAAATACTTTAGAAAAAATTTCAGTGTTGGAGTTTTTATGGTAGTTATGATGCGGGTATTGTAGCGTGGGTACTGTTATCAGCTTCCTATATAAAATGGTTCATATCAATTATTTAAACTTTAAAGACAGAAATTGATCCGTAATAAGGTTCAATTTGCACTGTAACATAGTCTCACTCTATAATTATTATAATTATTAACAATGAACTTATTGACTAATTTATCAAAATGTTTTAAAAACATATTTCGCCATCTTGTTAGTGATTTTCTATCTATCTAATAAAAAATAAAAAATGTAAAAAATATAAAATTTAGTTTGCATGTAAATTTTCATATAGAGATTATGTTGAATGGTTTATATCGATTATGAAAACAGAGATATTAATACATAATATAGACCAATCGGTGTTATGCATAGTATCATAATCTCACTCTATAATTATTAACAATGAAATTTTTTACTGATTTATCAAAATGTTTTAAATAATATTTTGCTATCTATTATTTTTCATATAACATCGGTTCTTCTAAAGAAAAAAAATCAACCAAATACTTCACAAAGAAAGATAAAAGAAACATCATGAAAAGCTACTTCGACAATTACAATCAATAAAAATCTAGCCCCCAACCCTTTAATTTCCACACAAGCACCTTTACACTGTTGACAAAGCAACCGAAGAGAAACAATAAATCTGTCACGTTAGTCAATTTAATATCAACGATCAACATGTGAAATTGCACCACACGGTCTGCCCGTGCATGACCGGGGCAGACCACACATTTCCTGCGGTGGCATTTCATCCCGCGTCGCAATCCTGTACTTTTTGCGCGCTGTCTTTACCTCTCCGATTTGTACTTCTTTTTCTACAAAGAAACTCCAATTTGTACTTCTTTTTCTATAAAGAAACTCCAATTTGTACTCGTCCCAGGCCGACATTTTTATTAATATCCAAAGTTTAATACAAATTATTAATTATACCCAGAACTCAACTCAATATTGATATATACCCAAGTCGGCCATTTTCTGGCCGGCTATGTTCCCTTCCCTAAGCCGGCCATTTTATGGCCGGCTATGTACCTTTTTTTTTTTTTTAGAGAGACACTATGAAGATCAAAATATTGAAATCTAACTCTGAAAATTTAAAATTTTTATTTAAATTATTTGTTATATTACTTCTTTGATGTATAATTAGCATATTTATACTAAAATAAGATAGATTAATTGAAATTATGTTGAATAACACTAAATTATGTTAAATTACGTTAAATTACATTAAATTACGTTAAAATACGGTAAATTACGCTAAAATACGATATGAATAGGGACGATATCTTCACTAAAAAGGAGAAAAACAACGATGAAACTTCAAACGGTCATAAAACGGCGCTCGAGTGTCCGATTTCAGCAAATGACCACTTTTCGGAAAGCTTGCGAAAATGCGCATGCGTCTGTGCCCGCTATGCCGAATTCCGAAATTCAGAATCGCCAAAAAACAAAGAGAAGAGCCTCAAAACTTGAGTTGAAGTTTCCGATTAAGATTTTCATTTCTATCATTCAATCCAAGTAGCTCAGTAAATTAGTTACATAATGAACTTGCAGATTACCAAATTTTACTATTTTTGGAATTTTTTTACTATTTTTATGATTCATGAAAGATGAGCAAAATCAGTCTACTATAGCGTAATTTTGTGTAGTTTAGTGTTTTTTTTACTGTATTTCAGCATAATTAGCGAAGTTATTATAATTTAACGTAATTTAGTATAATTGAACATAATTTATTGTAATATAGTGTAATTCAACATAATTTCAAGTATTCTAGCGTATTTTAGTATAAATATGCTAATTATACATCAAAAGAAGTAGAGGAGGGATCAAGTTACAACAACTATTTTTTCATTTTCAAAGTCCAAATCGTCGATCCAAACCGTTCAACATGATTATCTAAATAAAATGTGCTTGCAGATCAAATTTTACATTTTTTTGAATTTTTTTACTATTTATTAAGATGGGTACAAAATTCAATGGTCTGAATATGACTATTTTTTGTAAAATACTTAATAATAGTAAACAAATTTAAAAAAATGTAAAATTTGATCTGCAAGCACAATTTATTGTGGAAATCATGTTGAACGGTTTGGATCGACGATTTGGACTTTGAAAATAAAAAAATAATTGTTGTAATTTGATCCCTCCTCAAAGAAGTAATATAATAAATAATTTAAACAAAAATTTCAAATTTTCAGAGTTAGATTTCAATATTTTGATCTTCATAGTGTCTCTCTAAAAAAAAAAAAAAAAAAAAAAAAACTGTACATAGCCGGCCATAAAATGGCCGGTTTAGGGAAGGGAACATAGCCGACCAGAAAATGGCCGGCTTGGGTATATATCGATATTGAGTTGAGTTCTGGATATAATTAATAATTTATATTAAACTTTGGATATTAATAAAAATGTCGGCGTCCCAGGCCCTGAGTTGAGTGGACAGCATCAAAGAAATATCTCATGTTGGATGGATTCAAGATCTGGTCCAATGGGCACAGGACCAAATTCTGTCCAATCCACATTAGAACCGTTATCCCCTTTCATATTCGTGCGCACGGTGCCAACTGACATCGGATTGAATTTGGAGTTTTGGACCAATACCCGTTAGACCACCCGATGTATGTTGATTGTCGTTTCGAGGTCTTGAGGAGACGCTACTCTGTGGACCCGGAGCATTTGTCGTTGCCCAATTTGCATTTGCTTGAGAAACTCGTTTGGTTTTTTTTTCTACTAACTTTTCACGTAGGGTGCGTGTTTTCTTGTGGTCCGCAGACAGTGGATTTGAATGAGACGGACACGGTTGGACACGGGGGCACACGTGGATCTTTGTGTGGCTGGACGATCAAGGCGAGGTGACTCTATTCCAGGAAATCGTATCTTTTTATTTCAGAGAATCGGCGTGGGACATTGTAGTTTGTGCGTTTGGGTCTACGGCCAATTGCACGAGGATAATTGTAGAGTAACTTGCTGAGTATAGATCTACGGATTTTTTTTAAAAACCATAAATAAAATAATTAAATTTACCAAAACGACATGATTATCCGAAGATTTACAAAAACCATCAATACCGAGATGCCAATTCGGTCCGAACGAATTTTTTTTCTCCGGACCGAATTGGCATTTCGGTCTGGCTGTTTTTTCGCTGTTTTCACGGGTTGCGGCACAGAAAATCACGGTCCAGAGGTTTTTTTTAGCCTGGACCGAATTGCCATTTCGGTCCAGGTATTTTTTTTTTTTTTTTTTTTTTTAGACGAGCAAAATAAAGAAATCAAAATTTAAATTATTTTTAAATTTATTTGATAGATTACTTATTTTGACATATTTGAGTTACAACAATTATTTTTTTCATTTTCAAAGTCCAAATCGTCGATCCAAACCGTTCAACAAGATCTCCACAATAAAATGTGCTTGCAGATCAAATTTTACATTTTTTTGAATTTTTTTTACTATTTATTAACTATTTTACAAAAAATAGTCATATCAGACCATTAAATTTTGTACTCATCTTAATAAATAGTAAAAAATTCAAAAAAATGTAAAATTTGATCTGCAATCACATTTTATTTAGATAATCATGTTGAACGGTTTGGATCGACGATTTGGACTTTGAAAATGAAAAAAATGATTGTTGTAACTTTGTTGTAACTCAAATTTGTTGTAACTTGATCCCTCCTCATACTAAAATACGCTAAATTACTTGAAATTATGTTGAATTACACTATAATAGTTAAATTACACTAAATTACATTACATTACGCTAAAATACGATAAATTACACTAAATTACATATAAATAGGGACGATATCTTCACTAAAAAGGCGAAAAACGACAGCGAAACTCAAACGGTCATAAAATGACGCTCGAGTGTCCGATTTCAGCAAATGACCACTTTTCGGAAAGCTTGCGAAAATGCGCATGCGTCTGTGCCTACGCCAAAAAACAAAGGGAAGAGCCTCAAAACTTGAGTTGAAGTTTCTGATTAAGATTTTTATTTTTATTATTCAATCCAAGTAGCTCAGTAAATTAGTTACATAATGAACTTGCAGATTACCAATTTTTACTATTTTTGGAATTTTTTTACTATTTTTTATGATTCATGAAAGATGACACATAATCGGTCTACTTTTACATAATTTACCGTATTTCAACATAATTAACGAAGTTATTGTAATTTAGTGTAATTCAATATAATTTATTGTAAAATAGTGTAATTCAACATAATTCAACATAATTTATTGTAATATAGTGTAATTCAACTTAATTTCAAGTAATTTAGTGTGTTTAGTATAAATATACTAATTATAAATCAAAAGAAGTAATCTAACAAAAATTTAAATTTTCAGTATTAGATTTCTTTATTTTGTTCTTCTTAGTATTTCTAAAAAAAAAAAAAAAAACTGGACCGAATTGCCAATTCGGTCCGGAGAAAAAAAAAATCCTTCGGACCGAATTGGCAATTCGGTCCAGGCCTGTTCGGTCCAAAGAGGGCCACACGATCGGCCACAAGCTTTAATATTGATTTGTTGTGAAAAAGAGGGGACCGAAATGCCAATTCGGTCCGGAGAAAAAAAATTCGTTCGGACCGAATTGGCATCTCGGTATTGATGGTTTTTGTAAATCTTCGGGTAATCATGTCGTTTTGATAAATTTAATTATTTTATTTATGGTTTTTAAAAAAAATCCTAGATCTACCTACCTATTTTATCTGAGATTTAAGAGAAAGAGAGGTTGTTAATGAGTACGTATAGATCGGATAAAAATATTTTCAAACTCATATATCCTTATTTTATTTTTATCCGTTAAAACTTGATTCTATTTATATCATACTCTTATTTAAAGATAGAATAATAAATAATAATATATTTTGTTTTGTTAACTTTATAATAGATCATCAAACTCATTTATTATAACATACAATCATATTACAAATATAAAAATAATAATGAAATATGCAATTAATTTCAACTAAATTTTTATACATCTCTAAATTACAATGGAAACGTATAAAACCAACAAAAGAAATAAGATTGTTATTATTATTAACTCCACTGTCCATCCTGTCTTATGAAATTTTGGATTCAACCAAAAATTAGGATTATATCATATATATATTTGGACTAGGAATACAATAATATTTCATTGTGTCTCATATACATACATATATATATATATATATATATATATATATATATATATATAGAGGTTGGCTATTCTACTTCCATAAGCATATGCCCACATATGCTTATAACTCATTTTTGCGTTTCCAATGTTCAAATTGTCGATCCGAACCGTTCATCTTGTTCTCCATATTAATATGTGCTTGGAGACCAAATTTTACATTTTTCTGAATTTTTTTACTATTTATTAAGCCACTTTGAAAATTGCTAATCATATGGTCCAGAATTTTGTTGCACTGTTTTTACTGTTCACCCAGATCAGCAATTTTCAAAGTGGCTTAATAAATAGTAAAAAAATTCAGAAAAATGTAAAATTTGGTCTCCAAGCACATATTAATATGGAGAACAAGATGAACGGTTCGGATCGACCATTTGAATATTGGTAACGCAAAAATGAGTTATAAGCATATGTGGGCATATGCTTATGGAAGTAGAATAGCCAAGCACTATATATATATATATATAAAATTTTCTTTTATAATTACTCTATAAGATAACAATATGAAATTGTTTTTAATTGTACCCTTACTTGTTTATCTTACTCATAACTGTACTTAATAAACTAACGAAAAATAATCTTATTCATATTAGTCATATCAAATACGATACTTGCTAGGTAGATAAATAAAAAGATACTAGTGACATCTCTAGACCTGATGTGTTAGTAAAAACTGTTTTTTTTTCTCATACTTAACTTTAGATCGGCATAACTTTATTCTGCAACTAAATAAGAATATCTCAGGCGAGCCTAACGTGAAATGGTTACGAACACTCTTTACCTGAAATAGATAAGATAAATTAATTTTTTCTCAAAAATATTTATACTTTGATGACGAAATTATTTATATCTTACATTGTTTGAAATAAAAGTTATGAACAATGCAATTTTACTTATTTAACAAAGCATCTAATCGGAACTCTTTTTAATGAATATTTAGTAAAAAAATGGTAAACAATTTATAAACACGTGATTTAAGGTGTGAAGAACTTAAATTGTAAATAGACTAGTAAATAAAAAGTATAATAGGCAGCTCTTTCTGGATAAAGATATTGACAGAGTTAGTTTGAATTCATGTAACGCATGAGACATGATCAATAGAACAAAATCAAAAAGTATATTACTGGTGTGCTAAATGAAGCTAAACTAGCTCTGTCAATATCCTTACCCCTCTTGGGACAGCACAAATTTTACTATGAATCTGATGGATCGGAATTCATGTACCAGGACTTTAGAGATGAGAAATCTATTCCTACTAATCGAGGGATCATACTTCAGTACAAAATCGGAGAATTCTCTTTTATTATGGAACTGTTTGTGTTGCCGAGCAGCCAATCTGGACCTGAATTTGAGCCGAATACAAGCGAAATGTGTATGCACTATCATTGTATGGACCGTAGATTTTGATTGTTTGGCATTTTGGACCGTCGGATGGAAGGTAAATAAAGAGCGAGCATTTGCTTGATAGAAACCATGTCAGATTGAACCACTGCCAATTGTGATTAATCAGGGAACAAAAAAAATGAATTGTTTCGAGAACAACAATAAAATTGTACATAGAAACCTGTTTTATCAGAGCAATTTCAGGCCTACGGATAAGAAAAATTGTTCAAGTTATTTTGGGCCAGGGAATATATGATTGTAATTTCAAAGAATATATACGAACCCACAATTGTTGTCGCTTTATATTTGGAGGCCCTAGTCACCTTTGAAATTGATGATTCTCAATTTCCAATAACCTTTTCAATTTTCTTGATCGAGAGATCGAGTTAACAAGGATTTCACATCACCTCAGGTTACCTGACTCAAGCAGATTACAATCGGACGGCCCATTTAACATGGCACGAATCTCAAAACAGACCCCCTACAGTCTCAATAGACACCGGATTGAGTTTGACCCAGATATAATTAATCTGGACCGGCCGTTGCAATTTGCTTGAGTCAGGTACCTGGGAGGATATCTGTCCGTCAACAAGGGTCATACTCCCAGAATTTGGATCCTAAAGTAACTCAAAGTTTGAGTTTGAATCTGAACCGTTCAATCATAATCTGCATAAATATTAAAGAGGGTCAATAAATTTTATCTCGGGCCTAATTAACCTGTATAAATATTTTAGGGCATTTGGACCTCATACTTCCGAATGTTCAAGAAAAGAGAAGAGAAAAATAGTACAATTAAAAAGGAGGTTAAACTTTTTACTCTTTAAAATATGAGAAATAATTTTTAAAGGATGAATAGCATGATCTTTTCCATTCATCTTTCTTCATTTTCATTCACCGTTTACAATTTTAAGGGAGGAAGATGAATTGTCCTCTTTCTTTCCCCTCCTCTTCATTCATCTTCTCTATTTCAATTTGATAGCACATCCTTAAATTTCTCTCATGAAACCAGATGCTAAGGGCAATATATTGATCAGTCTAAAATGATTTTAATTACATTTTTTGTCCATATTATATAATTGTAGGTCACGGAGAAAAAAAAAATATTGCCGTGACATGAATTACGAATTTGATCTCAATTATAAACTCTTTATTTAGGAGGAGCGTATTGGAACAAATTCGGTCAGATATCCGATCAAAATCATTCGATCAACATAAGGATTTGTCTGCATTTGATTCACATAAATTCTAAAACTATTTATTCACTTGATGCAGATTGAACAGCTCCTACCAATTCATTCTGATGCTCATCAAATCGCCTCCCATTCCGTTTATTTAGAGCTAGTATGGGTATTAACTTGATTAAGTAATCTAAGAAGTGGGTATCGCTTTAGAACTTTATTTTATATAAAGCCTTTTTCAATGGAGGAGTAAAGTCCGGCGTCGGAATCAAATTATTTTTTTATTTTATATATTAATGCTTCCTAGTATTTTTTTTTTTTAAATCTTCTTATTGAAACTTTTTTAAACTTCCTAGCACCTCTTGAATGGTGTTATTGTTTGGTTGAGGCCTAAATTATGAAATAAAAAGTTTAGGCCTCAGTTATTCTACCGAATACAAATTAATTAGAGCAGTCTAATTAGACATAACTTTAAAATTACACCTCTAAATTTAAACTACCTCGACTTAAAGAGTTAGCTCTCCTACAGTTCCACTATCAGCGACTATCCTTTTTTTTTCTTTTTATCTCTCTTCTTTAGTTAATATTTTTTCTTAATAACTTTGACATTGATATTATTTTTTAATAACTTAGACAATGACATAATTTTAGACCTTAACCAAACATAAAGAGTTTAGGCCAAACTAACTTAAAATAAACAACTTATGTCTCTAGAATTTTAGGGGAGAAATTTGGGTCCGATGGGTATCGGACCCAAAGTGAGTTCGACGGGTTCGCTCACCGTCCGATCTGCTTTAGAATTGCGCCCGCAACTTTAGCGTCTGCTTTAAAATTCGTGCACACGAATCTTAAAGTAGATTGGACGGTCCCGAAACCTATCGGACCCAAATTTGAGTCCGATAGGCATCAGACCCAAGCCTTTCTCGAATTTTAGACCTCAATCAAACACCACAACACCTAAGATTTGAGTCTGTTTTTTATGAGAAGCCACGGTCTCTCTCACCATTTGTTATATACATCTTATTACTTTTTTTTTCAAAGCTCAAAAGTTTCTTTTAACGATTTTGAACTAAATTCATTTATTAAAGTAAATTTTCGCTCATAGGCAAAAGTAAGTTCGTTATTATTAGTTATGTGATCCTGGGAGGAAGGAGATGATAATGCTGATGCTGAAAATGAATATTTTTAATAGTCAAATTAAGAATAGTTGTCGTTTGTCTTATTAGAATAGTCAAATTTTAAAACTCTTAGAAATAATCTATTTCAATAAGACAAAAAGTTTGAATTCCATATTCTAGGTATTCTAATCCAACCAAACATCGCATAAATTATTCCAAATAGTCTAACCTCAAGAATAGACTATTCTCAATCCAACCAAACAAATGAATAAATTTCTCCTAGGATTTTAAATTTTTACAGAGATCTGTAGGACCAGACCAACTTTGTCTTCCTCTGAAATTTTATTTGCACCCTCTCAAATTCTAATTTGTAATTAGGGTTAAATTTAGAGTTAAAGTTGTGATAATTTTCTTGAATTGTGATTGGTAATTAGAAGTCAGAGCATTGTAAATTATAAGTTAGAGCATTGTTTTTTATCTAATACCTGATTAGTTATTTAAATCCAATTCGTTATTTTCTTGCTTCGACGAAAATCCTAAATCTGTCCCAACTTTTGAGAACATAATATATGACTTCGCCACTGATATTTGTGTATTCTTCAAGAAATATTTTTAAAAAGAGATTACCTTTTAATATTGTAAAGTATATTATACAAATTTGAAGTTGAAATTTGAATAAAATTTCAAATATGTTTCTTTCCTCGTGACTTCAACGATTTTTTTTTTTTTTTTTGGTTAGCCAACAAGTCCGTAGGCATTCATTTTTTTGGAGAGCAGTACAAATATTACAACATTAATATAAAGTTTAAACCATTGTTGATTTCGGAGCTGCACATTACAACAAAACCAGTACCGTATCAGTATAAGCACATACATGAGTAACCCATTAAAAGTATTGGAACCGGTACCGTACCATTATCCGGCCCATCCAACACCCAGCTTGATTGCAACCGGTACGCAGATACATCCCGAATGGGAAAAGCCTCACAATGAACTAGGGGTAAAACCGTACTTCACAGAATGAATCATCTCACAATGCTTTATTTTAAAAGATAAACTTTAAATTTAAAATTCAACATTATTATAACAATCTACATTATCCACGTGTTATATGTATATAATATGATGAGATTTGATATATGTTCATCGTGATCTGAAATTAATAATCTTTAATGTACTATCAAACACCATGTAAATTGTTTAAAAGTTTAGGAGGAATTTCATGTATACTGCTCAAAAATTTTGAAATTATGTATTTTCCTCTCAAAACTTCATAATATCATATTTACCCTTCTAAACTTTAAAACTCACAAATTTACCCATTTATTGTCTTTTCTATTAAAACTCATTCTAAATTTATAAAATACCCATTATACCCTTCATTCATAATATGTCATTTTCCGGAACCAATTCTTGATTATTATTGTATATTACTCTTCTATTGAGGAGAGTATTATCAAGCATGGATATTGGAAGTTTTGTTGGTCCCTCTTTTGTGAAGCGATCTCTCTGGGATTCGTAGTGTTTCTTTTGCCTCTGGTGTCTTCTGTTTTATCTCTTTTTCAACGACCCATTTGTGTACCAGCTAGTACATCATCTTTTGTGGTACCGGTTAAATCTCCTAGTACTATTCCTTCGCTGGTTGGGCCTGTGCCTCCTGTCACACCACGCCCCTGTAACTCGAGTCTTCTTGGCTCAGTCCGGGTGTTGTTAGAAGCTGCAGCTGTTCCAACTATCTCATCGAGGAGATCTTTCGGTGTCTTGGTTACGCCTCAACAACTGTTATTTTGGCCGTCAACCTAAATCATGAAAATCACTTGTTGGTTTTGGGCATATTTTTCAATTTGGTCGTTACATTATGGGTCAGGTGCTGCTCCAAAATCAAGGAATTCAAATGCGTAGCTAGGCAGCAGAAAGAAGCACCACAGCTTACTTGCAGTTCTAAAACTCATAAACTAAATGATGACATAAAGAAATGACACATTACACAAGAATGTTATTTAATCTGAAAATAGACACATTACACAATGAGTGCAGATGTAAATCAACTTCCAACTAGTCCTAATAAAAATGTTTTACCAATTTCAAATTATTTATCTTCCATACGACTCCCTTTTTAATATAAAAAAAAATACGATATTTTTTTGGAATTCAGATTTTAGAAAATAGAAAGGATAAAACCCCATTATTTTGAGGGATGCTTCCATGGATGTAAGGACCTATTTGTAAAATGAACATATTTTCATTTTCAAAGTTCAAACAGTCGATCCGACCGTTCAACATTATCTCCATATTAGAATGTACTCGGAGGTCAAATTTTACATTTTTCTGAATTTTTTTTACTCTTTATTAAGTACTTTAGAAAACTAGTCAAATTCAGACCATTGAATTTTGTACCCATCTTAATAAATAGTAAAAAAATTAAAAAAAATGTAAAATTTGACCTCCAAGTACATTGTAATATGGAGAAAATGTTGAACGGTCGGATCGACTGTTTGAACTTTGAAAAAGAAAATATGCTCATTTTACAAATAGGTCCTTACATCCATAGAAGAATTTGCCTATTTTGTAATATATGGGATTATACCTTCTTTTTATGCCATTACACAACATAAGAAATTGACTAACTAGAAAAATATTTTGGCAATCTAAACCTACAGATGAACAATAAGAAACTTCAAAAAACTAACTATAAGAAAACCAAATTGAGCAGTTCGTACATGCTTTGAGGCATGATTTTCCCTTGCAAATGATAAGAAACTGAGTTGGTAGATGTGCATTTTGATAATCTTGAGTTTCAGTGTAATAGGAAAGTATGACTCTTAGTGTTTTTAAGAATTTGCAAATATGATAACGTGTAACTTTGAAAAGTAAAAGGAGACCAACAATGCCGTGATTTTTATTTTTACCCAAAAAAAATATATTTTAATATAAATAACCAGATTTTTAAAAGATTTTTATTTCTATCCAAACCGCTAGGAATATCAGCGGTCTGAATTCTTAATTCGAACCGCTAGGGGCCTGAATTAATAATTCAAGCCGCTGATATTCCTAGCGGTCCGAAATGTTAATTCAGGCGAAAATATGACCCCTTTAATCGCCCTAGACTCGGATCACGCAAGTTCTATGCAAAGCTCTAAGCGGTCAGTGAAGCAGCACATTGTAGACCGCGTTTACCGAAGTCCAGAAACTAAAATGGGAATTCAAGCATACCAGCGTGACCCCTTCGTTTTCCCTGAACCCGGATCATGCAAAATCAATGCAGTGCTTCAAGATGTCAGAGTTATGGTGCATTATGAGCCTTGTCCACCGAAATATAATGATATGAAATGGGAATTCAAATGGCAGCGGCTATCCATTTGACCCCTTCGTGCTCCATGCTCCTAGAGTATAGTACACCAAGTGAATTGATTCAAGTCTGGTGCTCGGTCTATGGCACGCCATGTGCAGCTAAGGGACGGGTCTTAATGATTCAGGCGAGGCTTTTTCCCTTTTTTTTCTGGCGGAGAGGCGACACAGAAAATTAACATTTCAAGCCGCTAGGAAATTCTAGCGGTCCGAATTTTTAATTCGAACCGCTGATAATTCCTAGCGGTTTGGGTAAAATAAAAATATTTTAAAAATCTGATTATTTATATTAAAATATATTTTTTTTGGATAAAATAAAAATCACGGCCAACAATGTAAGGGTTTCAGCACCAACACCTTTACAGCTAGAACTGGTATAGTGAATTCATTACCGAATTGGTACCTTATTTCTTTTTCTTACTGACATCCACTATGGTAATGCTAATTTCATTCCAAAACAAACTCTTGGGCTGTAAATTTTTTATTAGAAGGATTCAATTTCAACGGCTTCTATATTCATTTGTTCTAGTTGCTTTCCACTGTATATAAAATCAATTGTTCTAGTTGCAATTAGTTTTTATACGAAGAAGTAGGCGATTGCCTCCTTTAAAAGGGAAATATTACATGAGTTCATATGTACATGACAAGACACACTTGTAAGGTGGAAACACCAAAGGACCAAGAGAAAATTCAGAGAACAAGAGTATAATGAGTATTTTATAAATTTAAAATGAGTTTTAATAGAAAAGACAATAAAATGGATAAATTTTATGAGTTTTTGAAGTTTAGAAGGGTAAATATGATATTACGAAGTTTTGAGGGGAATGTAATTTCAAAGTTTTTGAGGAATATTCATGAAATTCCCCCAAAATTTTATTATATTAAATATCCAATAACATATTTATACAATTACTATAGGAGTTGGCTACGGTGCTATGCATAGCATAGAGGGCTTCCGTGCTACGGCTCAATATTTGAGTTTTTAAAATTCTAACGGTAGATCCGAACTGTTCAACATGATCTCCATATGAATATGTACTTGCAAACCAAAATTTACATTTTTTAGAATTTTTTTACTATTTTTTTAGATAGGTAGAAAAATACTTGATCTGAATGGTACAAAATTTTCAGATCAAGTGATTTTCTACCTATTTAAAAAATAGTAAAAAAATTTAAAAAAATATAAAATTTGATTTGCAAGTACATATTCATATGAAGATCATGTTGAACGGTTCAGATCGACTGTTAGAATTTTAAAAACTCAAATATTGAGCCGTAGCGCGGATGCTCTTTATGCTATGCAGAGCATATTAGCAATTTCCATTACTATATATATCTTAAAAACCCATAATTAAAAATGTTAAAATGATCTATCTTTCCTCAGTAAGACCAGAAAGAAAGATTATGAAATTCGAACCTCGTAAAAGGAAAGTGTACGGAGTCAAAGATGGCATCATCCGGTCTTTCAACAACCTGTTCATGTTGTACACTCAGGCTACAGATCCACTCAAGTAACTCAAATTTGAATTTGGATCCGGACCGTCAGATCAGAATCCGACCCAATCGATCTAAGATGAAATGTTCAAATAAAACGGATCCAAATTGAAGATTTGAGTTACTTTAGTGTATCGGAATTGTTACACTGCATGGTCCCAAGTCCCAACCACACGTACTCCTCCCGAGGACCAAGTGGTCCAAGTCTAAATTAACATCAGATTCGTCTCTCAATAAACATATTAATATACTGTCAAAATAAATAAGAGGGATGCTTCTATGGGCATAAGGACTTATTTGTAAAATGAGTATATTTTTATTTTCAAAGTTCAAACAGTCGATCCGACCGTTCAACATTTTCTCCATATTACAATGTACTTGGAGGTCAAATTTTACATTTTTTTGAATTTTTTTACTATTTATTAAGTATTTTACAAAACTAGTCAAATTCAGACCATTGTATTTTGTATCCATCTTAATAAATAGTAAAAAAATTCAAAAAAATGTAAAATTTGACCTCCAAGTACATTGTAATATGGAGAAAATGTTGAACGGTCGGATCGACTGTTTGAACTTTGAAAATGAAAATATGCTCATTTTACAAATAGGTCCTTATGCCCATAGAAGAATTTGCCAATAAATAAACATATTAATATAATCAGATGAACTTCCATTTTAAGCGCCAAATCCTCCGTGGGTTTTACAGATCCTCGCAACGTCAACGTGTAGCAGGAAATTGACAGTCATATGACTCATATCCCTCCAATATTTTTTCTCGAGGGCCTAACACATGACACATCTCCAATGTTGTTTTCTGACTTCTCTATCCTGATCTCTTACAAAATACATGCCCTGATTAGTCAATTTTAAAAATGTTCTGTTAAGTTTGATTTGATAAATAAGATGAGTGAGGTTATAGTATAATGTATAGCGCGCACCGGTCCAATTGTGTATCTACATGCCCTTATCATGACCTCTGTATAAAACTATACTTTGATGTCAGGTTTTATATTTTGTAGAATTTTTTTACTATTTTGTAGATAGACAACAAAGTCACCACTTTTGAATATCAATTGAATTTTTTTCTATACAAAAATTAAGGTTGGCTAAGATCAAAATGGCAGTTCCTGAGCCGTGGTGCTACCAATTGGTTTTGCGATATTTAAACTAAATAGTCGATCCAAACAGTTTAATGTGATTTCTATATTAACATGTGCTTGAAGACCAAATTTTACATTTTTTGGAAATTTTTTCATATTTATTAAGATGGTTTGAAAATCCTGTTTGCAGATGGTACATAAATTTTATATTATTTATTAACATCAGCGATTTTTAAATCACCTTAATAAATAGTAAAATATTTCAAAAAATATAAAATTTGGTCTCCAAGCACATTTTAATATAGAGATCACATCAAACGGTTTGAATCGAATGTTTTGACTTTGAAAATCGCAAAACCAATTAGTAGCACCACGGTTTGGAACTACTATTTTAATCTTAGCCAACATCTTAAAAAATTAAAAAAATATGTATTTTCATATGGAGATCTTGTTAAAAGTTGATCAGTTCAGATCGACTATTTAGACTTTAAAAATAAAAATGTACATTTGCAGTACTGAAACAAGAAAATATTACATATTCAGTACATGTATCGGTTGGTACATACTAGTACCAGTATGAAACTATTAGGTACCAATAATAAAACTCACTGGTAGCACTCAACTAGCACAAATAGTAAAGTGCACAGATTAAATTATCTTGCGGCTCTTATATATGTTGAAGTAGTTAGACAAACTTTTTCTTGGGCCAAAAAGCTACCGTGAACCAGAGAACATTTTGTTGAAGGTTTCAATAGAGACCATTGTACAATATAAGCATATCTTATTTGCAATTGGGTATTAAACTTGTTTAACTTGCATTGGGAAACTTGTTAACTTCATCTTATATTTTTCAAATTTTGGGCGTTCAATTTAACACCAAATGGTGCACAGATTAAGAAAGCAACTGGGAGCGGTCTGATGAGCATCCGATCAAATTTGGTATGATCGGAACAGTAAGATCAGTATCAAAATTCACACAAAAAACTTTAAGATCCGTGCAAATTAAGTACATTCAATTCTTGATGTGGATGGAATGGTTTCAGCCATATATCAAATCGATTGAACCTCCATTTCATCCATATAAGAAATGCCAAACTAAGTCGAAGCATGACTAGCAACTGCGTATATCTAAAGTAGTTCAGTTTGGATTTGATATCCATTGAAAACAAATTTGAATCCAATGAGTATCAGCGTCCGATCTACTTTAAAGTTCGTGCGCACAAATAAAACAGAATGCACACAAATTTTAAAGCAAATCAAAGAGCTCTAATATCCATCAAACCTAAATTTAATTCCTCTGGATACGAGACCCAAACTTTTCTCAATCTCGAGCACACTAAACTTTGGCTTTCGATTTTCTTATTCCTTTTCATTTTTAAATGGTATCACGTAGGCAGGGAATTCGGATTCCATACAGTTGGCATGTGATGGCATTCTTAATTCCTTTTTTCTTTTGTTTGGTTACTGTTATCATGTTATGGCATTCTCTTTTCTCACAACCAGCCAAAATGTAACACCAAGGTCTCCAACAACCACCTTCCCAATTTGTAGATTTGCAATAAATATTGTTTACGTAGAAACAAAACAAAATCCATTCCCGTCGCTGTTCCCATGCATTGATCCATCATAATCTACGATTTATATATCAGTCAACATCTCACCAAACACTGAAATTGCTGCAAAAGATAATGCTTCGGGCAATGCTGTCAGGACCGGATCCGCATCCGCCTGGTAAAGTTTGGGATCAATAGTTCACTTATTACATCAGCCGAAATTTTTTTTGTTACCACAGGAAAAAAAATCAAATTAAATCGTTACCACTCATGTTTGGCCCGTATCAATTCTACCACCCCCGCTAACCCAAATAGGGTGGTGCGCGAACTGGGTTGGCGCACCGAGCGGTGCGCTGACTGGGTTGGCGCACCAACCTCTTCTGCCTATTAAGGCACCAACTCAGTATTATTTTATGTTGCGTATTTTAGATCGTTATTTCGATTAGTTTTATGTTGCGTATTTAGATATTATTTTCCTATTACTTCTTATGTTGCGTATTTTAGATCTAATATGCCGCAATACATAATACATTAAAACATAAGAACACACCATAGATAAAACATAAACACACAACGATAGTTTGTACCATAATACATAATACATAATACATAACCGAAAGTTTGAGTTCTCTGTTAATTCAGAATAGAATTACAGAGTATTGGCTCTCACGTGAAGCTCAACGATAGTTAATACATAACACATAAGAACACACCTTAATACAAAACCGAAAGTTTGTACCATAATACATAACCGAAAACCCTAACCTTAATACATAAACAAAAAGCCCTAACCATGACATTATTGGGTACGGTTCCTATCATCCCTTCTTCATCTCGCATTCCTTTCGAGGGTAGCTCTGTTGGTCTCGTGACCCCTTCTCCTTCCTTCCAGTATGTCCATCCACATTGGGATCCTGTTGTGTCTTCTCCGACCCAACTTCACTAACCGGTGCTCTGGCGTTAAGATATCCCCTTCGTGCGGCGGCCAATCACCTTGATTGTCATACACGTGGAATTCTCCACTCCATGTGTCGATAAGCGTTTGGATGTTGTAATAGTAATTTACGAAGACATTTGATCGTAGTTCCTATATTTTTCACACATTTGTAAGTTTCATCATCCAAGATTATTATGAAATTTTAACACACATTCGTACCTTATTTGACACACTGCCATCACATGAACACATGGTAAGCCGGTGAGCTGAGGCTTTTGGCAAGAGCATTGCACCTCATGGTCGTTCTGCACAACGACCTTGTACCTACAGTCTCGGGACGTGTACACCCATTTGCCTGCCTCTATGTCAAATGGGATTTTCTCGCCATGTGATGTCACCATGAATTCTCCAGATCTATTGAATGGAACCGCGCTCATTTTGTTAGTCTTCCGGATGTGCTTGTTCAGCTTCAAGTGCGTACGAGTGGAGAACAGTTGACCCTCTTGTTGGCATTGCACGGCCTTCTCTCTTCTTTCAACGAACCATGTGACACACTTATAAAACGTCTCCTCAATAATTGCAGCAACCGGTAACCTACGAGAATTACAATTTACAGTTAAAATAAAGATAACCTAAAATATTTTAATAGTAAACTATGGGAATTGTGAATAACAAACCTGCGAGAAGTTTTGAAGACATTGTTCAGCGATTCAGAACCATTGCTGGTCATTATTTCCCAACGACTCCCGTCATCCATAGCTTGATAAACCTTCTATGGCTTAGCTGTTTCTTCCTCGTCATTTTCATTATACTTCCCACATGTATCCAAGTATGTCAGCCACTCAGGATTTCGCCTTCCGATTGCATCAAGGCCATCTTGTAATCTTCTTTGCTTCTTCTTTTTAACCATCATCTTGAAGAATTTAGAAGCAACCTTATCATGAGTGTGTTTTCCAAAATTCTCAAACACGTGTTGAGAACAGAACCTGTGGGCACACTGCCCGTTCTCCTCTGACCAACACAAATCATCTTGAATGAACACTTTTTTTATGCCCTTGTGCCGGTCAGAGACCACACACATGAACCTACAACTACCAATTACATTATCCCGCACCCACTTCATAAACCACCCCCAATTCTCAAACTCTTCGCTCTCTACCAATCCAAATGCTAGTGGGATTAACTGGTTCTCCGCATCATATCCGGTGACAATCAACAACCTGCCCTTGTATCTACCTGATAAGAAACAGGCGTCGATACTGATGACGGGTCTGAGGTGACCTACTGCTTCTATACACGGTCCCCATGCCCATGCCAACCTCATGAAATACCGGTACTTCCTTTGGTGAAGGCTTAGAAACAACTTCATACACAGTTCCGGGATTTGCCCTTTTTATTGCCTCCAACAAAGGGACAATAAGCCCGTAAGACCCCTCCCAACTACCAAATGCCCGGGCAATCGCTAACTCTCTACCACGCCACAATTTGTTGTATTTTGGGACGATGCCCTCAAACCTTTCAGCAACCAGGTCCCTGATAGCTCTGATACTAATATCAGCATTTTTTTCTAAAGAAAGTTTTATGCAGTTGGCGACCATAGAGGACGTCAACTGCGCATGATCTGACCTGGATGCATCTGCGTGGCATGTGTGCGGTACCTCATTCTTCGAGACGGCCCAAGTATTACCAAAGCCTGTGGCCCTCGCAACCAACCTCCACTTGCACGTGTCGCTCTTGCACTTAAACCTCAACCTTACTCTGTCGCTGTGTGTCTGTATGATCTCGATATTTTTCTCTATGTGCCAGTGGTGGATTTTTTCTTTCATTTGATCCTTGTCGTTGTACGTCATCCCCTCAGAAACCATTGTTCTTTCTCCAACCTAATTGAAAATTCAAAAAATTTAAATTATTATATTTTCAAATAAATAAAAAATTCATATAAGTTCAAAAACGAACCTCTGAACCCGCAAAAAAAATGTGGTCAGCCTCTTCAAACCCCGAAGTGTCATGAAAAGCTGAAAACGAGTGTCTCTCTCCACGACCCGATATCGGCCACTTTCGCATGCCCAGCACGGGACGATTGTCTTCCTCATCACTGTGATCTGTTGTCTGCCTACCGTCGTCACTAGCATCCCAATTTTCCTCTGCCTCCCGTTCTTCAGGATCCTCGTCTGTATTGTCAGTATAATAACGTGGTTCTGGAGTTTCAGATCAGTTCCGGCTAGAGCTGGAGGATGGAACCCGAGATCGACCCCGACTAGAACCAACTCCCACAGATGGGGACCGACTACGACCAGCCCCCGTGGATGGGGACCGACTAGGACCAGCCCCCGTGGATGGGGACCGACTAGTACCAGCCCCCGTGGATGGGGACCGACTAGTACCCGCTAAATTTAGGGCCCGAGTAGGACCCGTCACTGACTGATCTATGCCCCGACTAGGGTTCTGTGTACGGTTCTGTGTACAGTTCTGTCTGGGGTTGGCAACCACATATAACTCTAGGAACTTGAAAGGTGTTGTCAAATTCAATGTCATTTGGGTATACAACCCCCAACTGCTATCGTCTAGTACAGGGAGTTGTTGGAACCATGTTTGGTTGCCTTGGCCAATATTAATTCTGGCGGAAATTACCAGTTCGTAATAATTCGGGTCAATACCAAGTTCCTGGTACACTTCCCTAGTTATACCGGTGAAATCTAAATCAGAGCCGATATTGAACATTTTCTGGGGTTGGGTACTATAATAAGCACCATTGGGCCCTTGTTGTACTTCACCACCAAAATAACAAGCAATTCCAATCATAGTTACCTGAATTACAGAACAAACCCAACATTTAATAAATTTACAAAAAATTAAAAAAGTAATTAAATAATTAAAAAAATATAAAGGACTAGAGTGAAAAAAACTTACTCTTTGGTCTTTGCGAGAATGTTCTTTGCTGCCTGCTGCCTTGGGTCGAATGGAATGAGCACAGTATACTGAGTTGGTGCCTTAATAGGCAGAAGAGGTTGGTGCGCCAACCCAGTCAGCGCACCATTTGGTGCGCTAACCCAGTTCGCGCACCACCCTATTTGGTGCGCGAACTGGGTTAGCGGGGGTGGTAGAATTGATACGGGCCAAACAGGAGTGGTAACGATTTAATTTGATTTTTTTCTTGTGGTAACAAAAAAAATTTCGGTTACATCAGTGAGTCAACTAGCATTATTGATTTTTTAAAATAATTGTAATTTATAATCTGAACGTTAGACTTGGTGCAGTGACACGAGCCTTTGTTTCTCTTTCAAAAAGACACAGATTCAATTCTAAAAAATAGCATCTAAAAGATATTGGAGTGTACCAGAATCCTTTAATAAAAAAAAATACATTATAATTTAGGAAGCTGATATGAGTACCCGTAGTTTAGTACCCGCACTGTACCCGCACCTAAACTGCCATAACTACTTGTGGAGACCGCAACCGTTTCCAAAACTGTAATTTTGTTTTACAATTATTAATAGTAACATTGTGAAGTATTTATATCTATACAAGACAAGTATTTATATCTATACAATGAACTACATATATGATATATGATTTCCTAAAATAAACGTACCCGTACCTTTTTTTGAAAAATTCTCGCTTCGTACCCGCATTTGGGGACCACTCAAACGGCATGTGGGGACCACTAAAATTGTCAACAAAAAATGTTGACAAAAAATGTTGACTTAGCTTATGTGCGGGTAATATTTATATCTCTATTCTTGTGGTATTTATACTTACGAAACAAAATATTTATAACTATAAGAGTGTGGTATTTATATCTACGAACTAAAGTATTTATATCTATATTACGTTGGATTAATAAGAATCTTAAAAAAATATTTGAGTTGAAATGTTGGAGACCTTTAACCAAGAGACATCATGTCATGGATCACATGAGCACTCTTTTTTTTTATATGTTGGATCTAATACAACTAGTTTGTATGAAATTTTGGTCCAAATTAGATCATAACCAAGAGTTTTGGCAACATGAGCCCAACTTTACGAAACTTGGGCCAAACCTTGATTGCTTGGTTACTAAGTGGTAAGGACATAACTTTTTATACAAACATTGTATTGGATCTTGAGGAGTATATGTTATATGGATCACATGGGATTGCATGTGTACAAAGACAATATGTATATATGTTGCATTAATTGTAATCTATTAGTATTCTCTATGGTTTTATATGAATTCATATATAATAATCGGCCCAACGGAAGTTTATTATATATTTTTCAAATAAATAATTTAAACCTTATAACGTTATTTTTAATAATTGGTTGTTATTAATTTTTTTAAATTTAAATTGTAACTGCCACTTTATTAAAATAAATTTTGTATCTAAACAGATCAATTATTTATATCTGAACACATCAAGTATTTATATCTGAACTATCAAGAATTTATATCTGAACACATCAATTATTTATATCTGAACACATCAGTATTTATATCTAAACTACAAAGTATTTATATCTGAACACATCAAGTATTTATTTCTGAACACATCAAGTATTTATATCTAAACTACCAAGTATTTATATCTGAACACATCAAGTATTTATATCTGAACTACCAAGTATTTATATCTGAACACATAATAGACAACTACATCATCTTTGCAAATCAAATTGTCACAAACATCTCAAAATTCAGCAACACTGAAACACGATTGTTTATATGAAATAGAAATGAAACGATATATCATTATTAATTCACCAGAACAAAAGCAAAATTGAAAAGAAACAATATTAATCTAGCTGATCATATTTCAAAATCACTGATTAAACTTGTGAGAACCACACGAAAACCGCTTTCAGTTTCGAAATTGCCTCAAAAATCGGCTCCAAATCAACCTAAAATCGCCGGAGCCTTCGAAAAAGAAAAAAACGGAGAGAAAGGAACATTTGAAATTCAAAATGGAAGGTCCGTTGTTAATTAGATCAGTAGTTGTGGGGACCGCAACCTTACAGTTATGGAAGTGCGGGTACAGTGCGGGTACTAAAATAATTATTCTATAATTTATAATCTGAAAGTCTAACTCATTATTTATTTTTGTGTCTAAGCCTAAATAGAGGTAAAGTAGTATTGATCCAGTGAAACTTTATAATTGACATGAGAGGAAGGGAAAGAAAAAATAGTGTGAAAGCGATCGAAGAAATAACTTGTGCACAAACCACAAGCACATTATTATTCTATAATATCGACTTCTATTTGTGGTAATACGTGCATTTCATTTACTGTTTTCAACTATAACCAAGAAGTTGGTCTTATTCATGGACAAAAAATATATCCTAAATTGCACAGATGTTTTAGTTTACTCCGTAAATCATTCGGCTTATGGTAGCTCATATGCAGGGCCGGTCCTGAGAATTTTGGGGTCCGGAGAGGGAGAAAATTTTGAACTCTTTATGTAAATATTTTTTTTTATTAATATGCCATATCATACAAAATAGGGGGGACATAAAACCAATACCCCTCAAAATAAAACATATACAATGATGAAAATACCCACACCATGTTCCTTGCTTGCTTCTTGATAAACTAATTTTGAACACATGTTGTACCTGCACAAAAAAACACATCTAAATCACATCTCATCTGAAATAACTCCTTCTTGCATTTTTAGAAGCTAAATTATCAATTATATGTTCAACATCAATAGTTTTCAACATATTTTTTTAAATACTTAATATTGTTAATCCATTCAACCTATCTTGAGTCATAGTTATCCGTAAATAAGATTTTATTAACTTTAATTTTGAAAAACTCCTTTCCGCAAATGCCACAGTAATAGGTACAGTTAGTAAAACTCTATAAGCAACTAAAATATTTGAAAACATGTCCATCTTTTTTATAAACTCCATAATTTTAATGGAGTTCCATGCATTTCCATCTTGACACGCTTTATTTGGTAGCGTTACCTGCAATATTTGTAATTCTGCAAATAAACGTTGTGCATCAATATCACAGTTCTCACCATGTGTCAAAGCATTTTCAAGTTTCAAACAATAATTTTTCATTCCTTCATCATCTAATGAAATTAACCGTGATGCATCAAACAAGAAATCAAATATAGATTCAAAAAGTTCAATTTATTCAAATCTGATTTTCAATTGAGAAATTGCCATATCAACTAAAACAAGAAAATAGTCTGTTTTAAAATTTTCTTCAGCAGATTGTTGCTCTATATCTGTATCAGGATTTTCATCAAAATGTTTCTTTCTTATAGCCCTAGTTTTACCTGAAACACTGGTTCAATTTCCATTTCATTAGCAATCTCTTTAGCATCAATCATAGCAGAAGTAAACCCATTTTCTTTATATTTTTCAACAAAAGAAACTAACCCTTTCAGACTTTCAATATCTACATCAAGATGCATATCTTTAGATTGTAAGTTTTTGCTCATCAAGTTTATTTTGAACAATATTTCATGCCAAATAACCAAACTCAAAATAAATTCAAAGTTGGACAATTTACTTGATACTAATTTTTCAGCATCCCAACTTATTTTTGGATCATCAGAAACTTCATCTAATTTTATTAAAGCCTTTTTTATTTTGGGAGCTTGATATTTTATTGCTTTTACACTTTCTATACAACTTTCCCATCTTGTTACACACAAAGACTTCAAAGTTAAATCATCCACATATTGAAGTAAAATGTTCCATCGTTTTGTTGAATTAGCAAACACATTATACAAAGTCTGACATGCTCCAAAAAAAGATTTTGCTTTCGAACAAGAATTTGTCATATAAAAAAATACTAAATTAAGATAATGACAACCACATGGCATATAAAAAGCTCTAGGATTTAGGTCAAGCAATCTTTTTTGGATACCTTGATGTTTTCCTCTTATATTAGAACCATTATCATATCCTTGTCCTCTTACATTATTAATATCTAAATTAAGAGAATTAAGAGCAGCTTGTAATTCACCAAAAAGACCCAACCCAGATGTGTTTTCTACATTTAAAAACTCTAAAAAGTACTCTTCTATTTTTATTGGGCAGCTTGCAACATCAACACATCTAATTACTAAAGTCATTTGTTCTGTGTGACTAGCATCAGGAGTGCAATCAAGAATCACAGAAAAATATTTAGCTTATTTTATGTTATTTATTATTGCATTCCTAACACTTGATGCCAACATGGCAATTAATTCATTTTGTATTTTATGACTAAGATAATGATAATGAATCTCTTTATCTTGAATGAGTTGAAAATGATGTTTCGTTGTTTGATCAAACTCAACAATTGATTCTAGAAAGCCTAAAAAATTTCCATTAGGACTCTCATTAATGTTTTCATTTGTTTCACGAAATGCTTTGATTATTCATTGCAAGACGCTTAACAACGGAAATTATTCTAATCATAACTTGTTTCCAATGTTCTGTATCTTTCTTGATTTGTTCTTGTAATTCTTTATTAATAGTTTGATTTATTCCTATTCTAACTCGTAGTTCAGCCTAAGTTTTACGATTGGTAAAATGTTCACTACTATCTTCATGTAGTTTAATTTTTTCACTTAGATGTTTCCAATCATTAACACCTATAGTTGCTATTTGACTTTTAGAACGGACATGTCTTACAACTTTACAACAAAAACAAAATACTTTAAACCATTTCCTATCAATAAGTTCTCCATTTCTTAATTTTTGATCAAAAATAATATGTGGAGAATCCCCTATTGTAATTATCCTTAAGAAAATTAATATTATAATCTCTAATAGGACCGTTCTCAATAAGCAAATCTCTCAGTTTTGAATCTAAATCATCCCACACTCTAGGATCATATATATTTATAGATAACGAAGAATCTAAGCACTCAGACACATGATTAAGTTCTTCAATATTTTCACTAGTCTCACTTGACTTTCAATTTGGTTTTCCAAAGACTCATTTTGCGGTTTAATTTTCTTCCAAAGCTTTTGAATAGAACCTTTTTTAAGATTTTAGTTTTTCTTCTCTCTCTTTTTCTATTTCTTTTTTCGCTACCTGATGCATATTTTCTAGGAAATATTGTTTTAAATTAAAAAAAACAAAGTATAGAACCTGGGTAATGAGGCACAGAGGACCCAACTATGAGTTACTCAAATCTGCCGCAAATTCTAAGTTAAAATTACCTCTGTGCAATAAATGATTTCAGTATCAAATCTGACCCAACTATGAGTCACTCAAATTTGCCGCAAAATCCAATTTGCATCTGTGAATATGGAAAATGATTTCAGTAATTCAGTATTGAAATAAAATTGTAAAATGTTGTTGGTACGAAATTGCATATCCAATTTGTACCAATTTAATGTATTTGGTAAAGGTACTGAAAACATAAACGATCCAATTTGTACCAATTGCTGTATTTTTTGAGGTAAAACATAAATGATCCAAGGCTGGAGGCGGGCATGCGGTGAGGCGCTAGAGGCAGGAGATCAAGCCTAGCCTGGCAGCAGAGGCGTGGAGCCGCAGAGATCAAGTATGGAGGCGGAGACGGGAGATAGGTTTCTATGGAAGCAAATCAGTAAATTTTTTTTTTGGAAGCGACCAAGGGTTTTCCGCAGAGACAAAAGTTGGCTGCCAAAATAAAGATTATTTTGCTGTTTTGATTCGATGGCCCAGATTAAAAAAATTCAATGGAAAGAATTGATGGTCCAGTTTTTTTTACCCATATACAAATTAAATTTTTATTTTTTGGGCCCCCTAGATTTTTGGGCCCGGGGCCGTCGCCCTAGGTACCCTGGACCAGGGCCGGGCCTGCTCATATGTAAGAAATTTACCAACCTTATTAATTTATTGTTAATTAAGCTAAAAGAAGCTCAATTAAGAGTTTACTATTAATGGTACATTAGAGCAATTCCATCGAGTTTCAATTATGGTTGGGTCCCAACCTCATTTTAGGACTTCTTCACAATTTATGTTGTTTTTGTAATATGGGCCTTTTGTTTGTACTTGCTTGTAATTTGTGGAGACTATCTTAATTTTCTACAAGTTATTTTTCAATATAATAATAAATAATTGAGAAAATTTGCTCCAACAGTGTTTTCTCTTTCGTATGTGTTGTATCGTTGTGGTACTCAAACTCTAACAATTGATACCAGAATTTATCTAAGCCATCGCTGGTCCGATCGGTGGTTTTAGGACTAAGATATGCTTCAGCTCTACTCGGGGTTTGCTCTGTGAGGATTCGCTTATTGATCAGAATCGCATGCTGGTTTCTGCTGTAGACCACTCTAGGTTGATGTGTGTTTGGTGGAATTTCTCTATTGCGTGTCTGGTGAATTGCGCCAACTCCGCTCCTCTTACTTTTGTGTTGTGGTAAGTCACGCATGGACTGTGTGCCAAAATACTGTGAGCTGTGATAATCATCGTGTGAGTCACGATTTTAGAGTAGGGTGCTTCTCTTTACGCCGTGATCTTGCATCGAGGAGCAAAAACTAGCTGCATGTAGACCACACCAACACCGAAGAAGCCTATCCTATTTTGTGCACGGTTCTGTGTGTTGTGCAAACACCGAGCCCTCCCTCTTGAGCACTGTGATATGAGTTGTGCCAAGATTGATCAGTCTGATCTTGTACTCACAATTTTTTTTCTAACATGTCAAAATTTACCAGTAAGTTAAAGTAATGGAGGAGGGTAACGATGGTACCATGATTAAGCTGACATCTATTAATAACTCTGTTTGAAAATTCAGAATGGAGAATTAATTGTATTGTTATAAGGATGCCTTTTAACTGATAACTGATGTGAAACCATGGACTAACACTGATGTTGCTTAGACTACATCTATCCGTAAAACTGTATCCTTAATTAGACAATGAATTAATAATTAGTGTTTTATTATATTTCAATTGTTACAGTACAAGTCAGAGCACATGTTGTACTGATAGACAAGAATTACTAAAGTGTGGTTACTTTGTGAGACAGTGAGAGGTGATTACAGGCAAGGAATGTTACTTTCAAATGATCTGGTGGTAAGAAGAATGCATATGGTAATGTGTTTCGTAATTTAGAGGGAAAGATGTGCTAGAACATTTAGGAAAGAAAACAAACAACAAGGATGATAGCAAAAGAGATAGTATGAGAATTTCAAAGCTGATTTGGCAGGACACAGACGCAGAGCATGGAGTAGAACTATTTTACATTACTTTTGAATTTTAAGAATGTAATCTTTATTTTTCTTATCATATATCAATCACAACCGAAACCGATCTCAATTGACCTCCGTTCAATCTAACATAAATATGCCTCATATTTCATATCGTTAAACATCCTCACAATGGCAAGTTCATAGTTTGTTAAAATGTTCGTCAAGCTTCGAAATTCTTGATATTACATTTGTATAATTCAAAATCATTTGTAATTTTATAATGCAAATGATATATAAAAATATGTATAACTTTTAGAGCAACCACCACTTCACCCAGTCAAATCGGAGGATCCAGTGAAATTTTTCTGAAGGAAATCTAATTCTCAAGGAGAGCAAAAGTGTAGACTCGATCGAACTGAGATTGTGAGGTCCAAAATAGAGGAACTTAGGCGTTTATCTTCTCCCTCACAACCCTTATGTTTCAGATGCGGCGATTGCGGGCATCGGGCGTTAGATTGCTGTAATGCTGTCTTATGCTATGCTTGTAATAGGTTAGGTCATCGATCTTCGCAGTGTCGTGCGGTGATCGAGAGACCCCCACACATTCCACCGAAACTTGCTCTGACAGTAAAGCCATAGCCACAACCACAACCACTCATACCCCCTGACGTCGGATCCGGGTCAGGCCAGCAATCCATACCCTTTTACTACGAGGTATCGATCATGGATTCAATCAAAAGACTAGAGACAGAGTTAACTGAGATAAAACAAGAGTTGGCGCTGATGAAAAAGAGAAGCTCTGAACCAGATTACCAGCAACCTCAAAAAGAATCTGATAACGATAATCAGAGTGGAAACACAAATAAGGGGAACACTCCACTTTGCATAGATGATGCGATGACCATTGGGAATGATCCAAGATGCAATTTGGAGTCTGATGCGAATATGTTTCAAGAGATAGAGACTCTCATACAGGATAATAAAATGGTTATCGAGGTAGAGAAACACCAATCGGAGGTGCATCCAACAGATTCCCTAAATATTGAGACTTCTTCGGAAAGACCTGCTGGTAAAGGTACGAATAAGGACTGCCGGATAGTCCCTGCTCAGCGGGTTGAGGGAGATGTCTGTAAAGATCTAGTACCAGTAACTCCAGTGGATCAGGGTTCTTGGTTAAGTAAGATTGCTAGAACCAACATCAAGAAAGCCAAATCTAGTTCCAGAGAGCTGAACAGAGTGACACTTCCCAGGGGAACAAGTATCAAATTCAAACGAGCAGCAGCAAACGGTAGAGAGAGCAAAGATGTGAGGTTGAAGCCTATGGAGATAGCGGCTATACAACTTGCTTTATTGCTTGCTGTGGCTACCGGAAATACAAATTACTTTACTGTTTGCCGTGTCTAGATGTGAATAGTACAAGAGATATACCAGCTAGAAGTATATACATTCATTTAGTAGAGTTCTTTCCTGAATGGGCAAAATTGTGTAGAATTTTGTGTTTTTCTGTATAGGAGTTGGGTGATAAAGAGTTGTCTAGTATATAGGGTTATTTATTTATTTTTCTTTGTAATTAACATTTGTTTCAGTCAAACAGGCATTTTTGCCTTTTTTTTTTCAAAAAATGTATAACTTTTAGATAAGTCGTAACACTTGAAAATAACTTAACAGTGCTAAAAGTTTCATAAATTATATATTTTTTTTGGTTAAAAAGACCGAAGCCCAGTTTCATTTTACTGAAACAGAGGTAGCGGTTACATTGTTTATAAAATTTGGGAGATTATAACCTCCACTATACCCAAAAACAAAACTATCTCGAAGGATAGATATCAAAAGTAGCAGCTATAGTAATTCAATCTGTACTCCTGCTATGCACTATATAATCAGAATCTACTACGTTATCACCAAAAATTGCCTCATCTAAGACCAAAACTCTCCATCCTATGGAGGAAAACACTGGTTGGATATTAAGCAAACACAAAGTCTCTTGTTATGGCTGACAGGAGCTTTCTTCTTCACCTTCCTTGGGAGGCTGATAAGGTTGAAGTTGGTCATCTCCTGGGATCCAGATGCGAAGTGGGATTGCCTCAATGGTTGCTTCATCTGGCATCCATTTGTACGCTTCCTGGCGAAGCCTTTTTAGCTTAGCTTTCTTGGTATTCCCTGTCCAATAAATTATCAAAGAGAGAGTAAGTAATATGATATGTCGTGCTGGCTTAGGTGAAACATTTTGAAAGCACACTTCATTGCGATGCTTCCCTAATGTCCAACAGGCTGCACAAAAGACAAGTAGAAAAGCAGACCATGGAAAGGTGGGCAGGCTTAAAGAAAAGTTTCTAACATCCTTAAAGGTGTGCCAAGATAAGAAATGATCTTGGCAATTTCCCATCCAGAACCAAAGTTGTTTGGCAAAATGACATTTTAAGAAAAGGTGACTAACAGTCTCCTGTTCATTACAGAAAACACACGTAGTTGCCCCTTTCCACCCTCTTTTGCTTAAATTCATCTTGGATAGAATTCTGTTTTTAAATACAAGCCAAATGAATATTTGAATTTTGGGTGGGACAGGTATGGTCCAGAATAGTAAAGGATTATCAATACTAATCCCTCCAAAATTAAGCATGTGATAAACTGATTTTACTGTGAACTTCCCATTTGTCTCCCATCGCCAGGATAGTTTATCAGTGGTATGAGTGAAGGAGATGTGGCTGAGGGTGTGTAAGATTGAATTCCATTCTTGGAGGCACACCCCTGTTAGAAATCTGTTAAAAACTACATTGTTGCCTTGAGAGTTAATAACATCTGAGATCAGAATATTTTTGCTGGTACACATAGCATATAATTGGGGGAATCTAGAGGCTAGAGAGCAATTCTCTAACCAGATATCCTCCCAAAAACGTACTAGAGAGTTGGCTCCAGGGATGTATTGAACACTACATTTACCTAGATCATCAATGGCTATAATATCTGCCCAGAAAGGAGAAATATGTATGCTAGAGGATATATTGGAATATAAAAAATTTATGAGGGTTTTCCAAGGACTCTGATAGGTAGTGTCTTTGTATTTAACCCACCATTTGATTAATAAAGAAATATTCATGTCCCTCAAATTTAAAATTCCTAATTCCCCATATTGTTTAGCTATACAAACAGATGTCCATTTCAACAGGGAGTATTTGCGCAATTTATTACTAGAACCTTGCCAAAGAAAACGACATCTAATTTTATCAATCTCAGATATTATTGTATCAGGAACTCTGTATAAGGAAAAAGCATATAAAGGTACAGCTGATAGTACTGAGTTAATGAGTGTATGCCTACCACCAATGGATAACATATGTCCCTTCCAATTTTGAAGTTTTTTATCTACTTTAGCAATTAAAAATCTCCAGTCAGCAACAGTAAGTTTTCTGTTATGTAAAGGTAATCCTAAATATTTGATAGGGAAGTGGGCTGATTGGCATCTAAAAGTATGAGCTAAAGTTGGATCAATATCATCTCCTACAAAGTACATTTCAGTTTTTTCTAAATTAAGCTTAATACCTGATACAACCTCAAAGGCTTGCATGGCCCACCATGCAACTTCAACTATATCATGTTTAGCTTCTAAAAATAGTATCGTATCATCTGCATAATGGCAGTTGGTAATATTCCTATTATTAAAACAATTAGGTCCTAAACCTCTAAGAACATTAGCATCTTTGCCTTTGTGAAATATTCTACTAAGTATATCAGCAGCTAAAATGAAAAGAAAAGGAGAAAGGGGATCTCCTTGCCTAACCCCTTTTTTGCAATAAAAATAAGGAGTGAGAGCCATTGATATTGACACAAGATTGAGAGCTTATAAGCCATTTATGTATCATAAGCCTTGGCAAAGTCTATTTTTATTACTACCCCATTTTGTTTATGATGTGTGCTGTAATGTATAAGCTCTTGACTAAGGACTACATTGTCTAATCTATATCTATTAGGTAAGAATGCTGCTTGGCTATCATCAATGATTCTATTCATAACCTCCTCAAGTCTATGTGTAAGTATTTTGGAGATCAATTTAAAACTACAATTAACCAGGCTAATAGGCCTAAATTTATTAATGGTATTAGCATCTTTAACTTTGGGTATTAGACATATGATAGATTTGTTAAGCTTATCTAGGTTGAGGGATTGATTATGGAAATGTGAACACAGTAATAGAAGATCCTGGTGTATTAAATCCCAAAAAAATTGATAAAATTTAAAAGAAAAACCATCAGGACCTGGTGCCCCATTTGGTTCACAGGAAAATAAAGCATGTTTAATTTCTTCTAATGTAAAAGGTCTGATCAGCATGTCATTTTCCTGAGTGGTTATTTTATCAGTATCATTCCAGAAAAAAGGATCTAAGGTAGCATATTTAATACCTTCAGAGCCTAGACACTGTTTATAATATTCATAAATATGTTTTGTGATATCCTCTAAAGATTGAGTAGGTTGATCATTGATATTTAAAGAGTTGATTCTATTCTTATTTTTCCTATGATTTGCTACAATATGAAAGAACTTGGTATTTTGATCTCCTTCTTCTAACCACTGCTGTTTGGCTCTATGTTTCCAGTATAGTTTCTCCTCTAAATACAGTTCTTCCAATTGTTTTTTAAGTGACTGCCATTCTGCTAATTCTAAAGTGTCTAAAGGTCTAGATTCCTGAATAATATCTAAAACCTGTAATCTATCTAAGATTATTCCTTTTTCCTTTTTCTTATTTCTATAATAGTGCTTGGCCCATCCTTTAATTTTTCTCCTAATAATCCCTAATTTAAGGTTCCAGCTATGAGCTATATCATTGCCTTCAATTGGTGAGTCCTTCCACCATTTGTGAATTAATCTAACAAAATCTTCCTGTTCTAACCATAGAGGATCAAATTTGAATTGATGTTTAGAGTTGGTATGATTAGCTGCTATTGTAAGTAATAATGGGCAGTGATCAGAACCATTTTTGCAAAGATCTACAACTGAAGCTTTTTTATAGTACTGATCCCAATCAGGGGAGGTGAGAAATCGATCTAGAAGTGCAAAATTCCTACCATTAGACCAAGTGATTTTCTAGTATGCAATTTATGTTCTATGAGATTATAGTTATTGATAAACTGATTAAACATCTTACTGAGTTTAACATCAAAATTGAATCCAGATTTTTCTTGGGGATGCCTTATTACATTAAAATCTCCAGTAATAATCCAATAGGATGTATGTCCTACTCTAATATGTGCTAATTCCTTCCTGAGTTCTTTTTTAAGGTTTCTTAAGGTAGGACCATATACTATTGTATATTGCCAAGTTGTTTGATCAACTTTGTTAAACAAATGAATGTCTGCACAGTATTTGTGAAGGCTAGAAGATATAATATCAATTTTATTACTATCTCCACCAAATAATATTCCTCCAGATTTGCCACTAGATGGGAGATAAATCCAAATATCAATTTTTTTTGGATAATAACCTAAGAATCCTATCAGAGAAATATTCTTTTTTAGTTTCTTGAATAGCAAGCATGTCTATCTGGTATTTGGTTATGTATTCAGATAAAGCATGTCTTTTTCTGGTGGCATTCATGCCTCTAATATTCCAGTTAAGTATATTCATGGAGAAACTTGGGGATCTCTAAGGAAGCTAGAATTATGTGTATCTAAAGTATGGGGAGCTATGTGATCAAGAGTCAAACAGAATTTGTGTGTTTGATTTTGTTGTATTTCTAATTGTTGAAGGACTTGAGCAAATTGTGCTCTTTCCATCTGTTGTATAGCTGAGATAATGATTTCTCTATCTTGTGCATTATTACCTAATACTATTTGATATACACTAAACAATTGTTCAATTTGTGGTAATGTTAGCCTATTATAAGGAAAATTCTTAAGTAAGCTATTACCTGCTAGTTTGGATGGACCAGAGGCTTTTCTTTTTTGAGCCCTTTGCAAAATAGGAGTCTGAGCATGATGAGTAGTAATCTTGATACTTCTTCTTGGCACATCTTTGTTGTATCTCCATTCATTAGGAAAGGGAGGAGTATCTACAGGGGCATACTCAGTAGAAGTGTCAGAAAGTTCAACTATTTCTGGAGGAGGATGAGGAGGGGGAATGCTGGGACAGGAGGAAGCACATGTTTTTTTGACAATAGACCTAGGCTAATGAGCAGTGTTTCTGGTAGGAGGTGAGGAGTGATGTCTATTAGTTCTGTGATGTTGGGATGGACTAAGACTGGGAGCTTTCCTTGGGATTGTTGCGGTAGGCAAGTGATGCTTGAGAGTCTTCTTTTTCTTAGACTTGGTGCTGGCTTTTTTCTTAGTGGACTGGGATTTCTTAGCTAGTACTTTACGAGTTCTTTGAGTTAGGGGCAAATCAGGAATTAGATCCCCAATTAGAATACTATCAGCATCACTGTCTGAGGGAGTTTGGTAGAGATGATGTGTTACAGGAGGTAGAACAGTGATGGGATCAGGTTCAGTATCAGAAGGCATTGGTGGAGTGTGTGTATGAGTAGAGTGTGGTTGGTTATCAGAAGACATAGATTGAGTTTGAGTAGAAGGAGTGGGTTTGGGGGCTGTACTAGAGGTAGAACCAGCTCCAGTATCTCTTTTCATTCTATTAATGGCATTAAGTGCGTTCTGAAAGGAGTCTTCATCAGACTTATCATCTGTGTCATACTCATACCCTGTATGATATATATTTTCTTGAGTACAGGGGGGTAGGGGATTTTTGCCTTTGTCTTGAGGAGGGGACGTCCCTAAAACTGGTCTCTGTGTGGGAGGTTCTGTTATCACAACCCCTCCTCTGCAATGTACAGGGGAAGCCAGTGCTGGGGTATGGGCTGAGGTATGTGAGGGGTTAAGAGAAGAGGCTCTAGTGAAGGATGGTGGCATGCTTAGAGGAGTGTCTTCCTCCATTGGTCGAAAACCAGATTGTGTTGGAGGTGGAGAGTGAGCAGTATTTGGGTGATCAGGTATATGACTGGTTCAGGAACTATAGGGGGGGATCAGGAATTGGAGGGGGTGGGATGGGAGGGGCCACTCCAAAAGGAGTGCCATTGGGGTATGGACGACCATTCAACCTCCCTCTCCATGAATTAACAGGTTCGGTTTGTTCATTCTCAATTTCAAACTCAATGTCATAGGAACAAACAAAGCCAGTTGTATTACGGTGAGTAAGATTATGGTGTTTGGGTAATGCTGAGAGGTCTCCTATACCAATTCGTAAGCGTGCAAAACGATAATCATACCCATTTCGAGATCCAGGTCCTAACTCAAGAACAATGGCCCATTAAGGGCTGAGAAGTCGATTAAATTCCTCCCAGTAGAACAAGTCCATGGGAAAACCGTGTAATCTAATCCAGATAGAGAGTAAGCGCTTACCAGCATTAAACACTGGATCCCATTTGAGAATCAGAAACTGAACTTCTTCCATTCGTAGCCATTTTTTCCGAGTAGCTAGGAGCCATTCATCAGAGGGTGCTTGGATGACGTAAACAAACTCATCGTAAACAGCCACTCGCCAGAGAAAAGTGGGGTAGGAGTATCGGAGGACCCGTTCAACTTTCTCGGGTCCCCAGGCTGTGATATCGTCTAGAAGGAAGCTCTGTTGCAACTCCCGATTATTTGCCTCAGAATCGGGCGTAGAGTTGAACATCATCACTGGAGGATTGATATTCCGAGGTGGGAGTACAGGCCCCGGTTGATCGATCAATGTCGGAGTAGGGCGTGGAGGTTCCGGGCGCATGCGAGGTTGCACTGGTCGATCAGGGGGGACCTGAGGTATCTGGGGCTGAGGATTGTGATTAGACAGTGGCGGTTGATCAACAAACGGCCGATTTGGTTGAGCTTGTCCCATGGATGGTGGTGGTGGGGGGATCGGAGGTTGAAATTGTCGCGGAATGAGGTTTCCCACGTGGTGATAAGGTCGAGATCGCGAAATACCCCGACGATTGGGGTACGGCGCCATTGATGCCTTCAAACTGGCTTGTTCACTACCAGGGCGGGAAGACGAAGGAGTGTGAAAGGACGTGAGACAGGTGTAGCTTTTATGCCCTGTCTTGTTACAGATAAAACAAATTGTCGCGTTACGACATGCATTTGCTTTGTGTCCCTTGTCGCCACACTTCAAGCATATCGGATGAGTTGGCGTCGATCGACGTTTGATATTCTCCATACGTGTCTTCAGCAACGCAGATCTCGTCTCTCTCGATTGATCATCAGCTGGCGTGACATGCCAGGGTGGACCAGAGAATGTTGTGAAGTGTGGGCCAATTGGATTAAGGCCCATCGCCATGAGAGACTGGAATTGAGCTCGAGCATGTTGCATATATCGGGCTTTGTATAAGGCCATCTCACTATCTTTTAGTTTTATTCTTTTTTTATTGTTTTTTCTCTTTTTTTGCAAAATTTAACTATCGCCTCTGAATCGCCATTTTTTTTCGCTCAGCTCAGCTCCCTTTCATTCCATTTAAAGACTAACATTGAACCTTAAAAATATTATTGTAATTGTTTCATAAATTTTTTGAGTAAAAAGGCATAAGCCCATTTTCATTACTGAAAATTGTTAAGTTACAGAACCAACATGCAAGAAAATCTCACAGAATATTAGTCCGAGCATCTCTAACCAGCAATATAAAAAGGACCACAGTAAAACTGAAATACAGCCACATACACGGGCTAAGAAAAGTATAACTAAAACTTTGTAAAATGAAACACAGAAAAGGCCATTGATCAATCATCGGCCGGAATGTTGTCCCCATAAGTCACAAGCTGGCCCTCGGCCTCCAACATCAGATCTTCATCTTGCGGGCTCCAAATGCTGATAGGGATCGCATCTGTATCCACCAGCAGCCAAAGTGCAGTTTCAGCTTGTATTTTGGGCGCCACGTGACCTGTCCAATAGTGAATCAAAGAGATAATGAGAAAAATGAGTTGTCGTGGTGTTTTAATGGCAGAATTATTAAAACAGAGATCATTTCGGTGTTTCCACAGAGTCCAACAAACCGCACTAACAATTAATAAAAAGCCAATTTTAGAATGAGTTGGTAATTGATTTGCAAAAAGAAAGATGTCAGAAAGCTTATTCCAAGTAGGGCTGAGATGCTGGCAGGCACCCAACCAAAACCAGACTTGCTTGGCAAGTGAGCAACGAACAAATAAATGATCCATAGTCTTAATTTGATCACAGAATTGGCAAGTAGTGGGCCCTGTCCATCCGCGCTTAGTCAATTTATCCTTAGTAAGAATTTTCTTTTTTTGGGTAAGCCACATAAAAATTCGTATTTTCAAAGGTATAGGGAGTGTCCACCACAATAAAGGCTGATGAGGAAGTTTTCCTCTATAATTAAGTATTTTATAAAGGGACCGAACTGTAAATTTTTCAGATTGTTCCCATCTCCAACTCAGTTGATCGTGAGCATGAGTAAAAGAGGTTGACTAATGATGAGTAAAAGGTCTAACCATTCTCTATAGAGTATTTCAGTAAAATGCCTACGAAATCTAATATGTTGCCCTTGTGAGTGAATAACTTCCTGTAAAGAGATGTCAGGTGTAGAGCATATCTCAAAGAGGTGAGGGAATCGAGAAGCCATGGAACATGCTTGGTACCAGATATCTGTCCAGAAAAGTACAGAGGTCTGAACCCCTGGAGTATATGATGTACTAACTCTACCTAAGGGGTCAATTGCTGTAATAGCTGACCAGAAAGCAGAATAGGGAATGCGACATGCGTCAGAATAATATTTAGCTAAAATGATGTCTTTCCAAGTACTGTGATAGTTAGTATCATGAAACTTCCACCACCATTTCATTAGGAGAGAGATATTCATTTGTTTCAAATCAAGAATGCCTAAACCTCCAAATTCTTTTGCAAAGCAAGAAATTTCCCAAGATATTAAGGTGTATTTTCTTTTAGTGGGGCGGCACCTTGCCACAGAAATCTACGACGAATTTTATCGATAGATTGAATAGCATGAGTAGGAATCTTAAGTACAGAAAGGGTATACAATGGTACCGCTGAAAGGACGGAGTTCAGGAGGGTCAATCTTCCTCCTAAGGAAAGTAAACTACCCTTTCAGTTTTGCAATCTTCCTCCTAAGAAAAGTAAACTACCCTTCCAGTTTTGCAATTGTTTCATAAATTATATAGAATATATAATGTATTCGTAAGTCGTAACACTCGAAAATAACTTAACAGTGCTAAAAGTGATAATACGAGTATAATTTAAATATTAATCGAGATTCGAGATCCTTGTCAGCAGGGTCTCCGGTTAAAATTGACGGGGACAGTTATCAGCCTTTTTTTTTGCAACCTGAAAACCCACAGTTGCCCAAACCACTATCAGCCAATTAAGTAGTCCGGGAGCATAAATGAACAAGCATTGAAGCACATTTCTCCAGTTCTTTACGCTTCCCAAGAAATACTTTTGCCTGTACGTGGACCACTGAGGAATCAGGTACCTATACAGAAGGCCGCTAGCGGTCCAAAGGCTGAATTGTGCGCGAAAATTCCATTCACAAGGGTCTGGTGTTAGAAGGACGCTATACTCCACATGTATTTGAATTGAACTTTCCTGTGAGAAAGCCGTCATCTCAAAATCTGGCTGAACCTGGATCTAGAACGCCCGAAGAGAACTAGTACACTGTATTATGGTGTTTCTTTATACTGTCAGTTTTAAACGGAGATGAACCTTTTCTCTCTTCGTGCTTTCGCGAAGGGTGAACCAGTCTCTATCGTTTTCCACAATTATATAATGAAAGCAAAAAGAAAAAGAGAGAAAGAGAAAAAGCTAGTTTAGCGACTGAGAGATAGTGAGAGAAAAAAAAAAGAGAAGAGTACTAGAGGAGCACTCAGACTCAGTGAGAGAAGCCTAAGAGAGAGAGAGAGAGAGAGAGGCGGAGAGAAGAGGAGCGAACCAAAACCCTAGATGGGCATTTCTCGAGCCCGCCACCGCGCATTCCTCCTTACCCTCTGTTCTCTCTCCTCCCTCTCTCTTCTTGCCACCCCCATCGCCGGCGCCAGCAACTCCGACCTGGTCTACAAAGGTTGCTCCAACCAGACCTCCGCCAACTCCGGGCTCACCTCCGCCATTTCCGCCGTGGCCACTTCCCTCACCACCCAATCCGCTTCAACCAAGTTCTACAAAACCACCTCCTCCAACTCCGGCGGCGGCAGCGCTGTCTTCGGACTTTTCCAGTGCCGAGGTGACCTCAACCCCTCCGACTGTTCCGCCTGCGTCAGCCAAGCCCTTCCCATGTGGGCTCAACTCTGTGGGCCCACTGCTGCGGCTGCTCGGGTCCAGCTCACTGGCTGCCTCGCTTTGTACCAAATCCAAGGTTTCCCTCAGGTCTCTGGCACTCAATTGCTGTACAAAACATGCGGCTCGGGAGGTGGCGGTGGCGATTTTGAGGTAAGGCGTGACACTGCGTTTGCGCAGCTAGAGAGCGGTATCGGGGGTGGGGTTGGGTTCTATGCTACACAGTACCAATCGGTGTACGCAATGGCGCAATGTGAGGGTGATCTGTCTAGTGGGGACTGTGCCGAGTGTATTAACCAAGCTGTGCAGAAGTCGGAGGTTGAGTGTGGTGGGGCCAGCTCAGGCCAGGTGTACCTCGACAAGTGTTACATAAGCTATAACTACTACCATAATGGGTTCCCACATGGCGGTATTGGTGGCGGCGGCGGAGGTGGAGGTATCTATTCAGAGCCTTTTTTATGGTCAATTGGGGTTTTGATTTCGAAGCTCTCTAAACCCTTTTCTTTTTTAATTGTAGGTTATTTTAGGATGAGATATGAGTAGCATTAATAATCAATTATTTTGGGTTGCTACTTAGTTCAGTAATTGCTGCTTTTTAAAAAATTGTGGTAGGTGTAAGTGTTCATGGTTCTTTCCTATGTCTGATTTAGTAATTGTTTATAGTTGCTAGTTCAATCTGGTTCAAGTTGTTAGCTTTAATATTCCAATTTAATAGGATTTGGTTGGTAGGGTGATGCATTAAATTTAAACTCACGTGTGCATCACACTATCAATTAAGTATCTCCCCTTCTTTTAATTCTCTCCTCTTTTGCTTTGCTTATGTGGAATTCTTACTTCAATGTAGCTTATAAGAAATACTGTTTGCTGATAAATTTTTACCTCTTTATCTGTTCAGGACAACAGACATCGAAAACAGTTGCAATTGTGCTGGGATCTGCTGTTGGGTTGGGATTTCTGGTGATTTGCTTGCTGTTTGCTAGAAATCTTGTCAAAAAGAAAGAAGGTAAATATTCCTTCATCATTGCTAGAAGCATTTGAATTTCCCATTTTATTCCTTTCAATTTGTTTTTTTATATCTAATCTGGCTTCTCTTTTGCTCTGTGGGCTAACCAAATGTGTACGAGCCAATTTTCAACCTGACTTAGTGCCTGTACTAGTAGTGGACCCAATTGATACCGTGTCAAATTAGCACAGTATGAGGGACAGAGGGTTTCTTTTGTCTTTGATGGTAAAGTAGATCTTTAGCCCTTTAGTAGAACTAAAATAAATCAAGTCTGCAGTTTCAAATGTCATATTAGCTTTTGACAAGTTAATGGCACTATCAGTTGTGATAGTGCTTATTTTCTTTTGCCAAATCGGTGCCAATAAAATTAAATACTTTTAAACAATCAATTTTCATAATTTATACATGTCACACACTACATGCATACAACAATTTGCAACGCTTTGAAATTATTTCGGCATGCATGAAGAGCTAATGAAATTAACGGGTGAAATTTGTCAAACTTTTTTTCAGATCTTGATGGCTTGAAATGAAGTCGAGATAATATAAGTTTTTATATTCATGTAATTTGGATGATATAAAATACAGCAAATAATTAAAATTGTTAATTTAAGAACGGGTAAAATAATAATTACCATTTGGCATTGGATCCCTTTTTATAAAATAGGTTTTTATTTTGTCAAAATTTATCTTGAATTTTGAGTAATAATGATAGTACATTAAATAATTAAAATTGTTAATTTATGAACGGGTTAAAAAGTAATTACCATTGGCCATTGGGCATTGGATCCCTCTTAAAAAAATATGTTTGTTATTTTGTCAAAAATTTATCTTCAATTTTGAGTGATCATCTGTTCTTTTTTTATTACAGCTTATCTGCTAATATATTTTATTGACCCAATTGCATTGCAGATTACTGAAGACTGATAGTGTGATAGGCAACTAAGAATAGTTTGCTGGATTAATTTATTTTTAGGGTATTTTTGAAAATAGTTTGGGAACTTTTGTCTTTATTAGGTGAGTACGATTCACCGGGGAATTTTTTGGTTTTCTTCTGACTTGTGGGCCCCTTCCACCATTAGAGACTAAAAAGAATAGCGGAAATGCTTTTAGATTTTCAAAATTGTACTCACTGTCTCACTGTTGGAAGATGCCTCTTGTCTGTCCCCTTGTACATCTCTCTGTGGAGTAGATAGATGCTTGGTATTTTTTTTTTTTTCTTTCATCTCTCAAAGAAATACGTTATGCTCAAATTGAAATTTCACACTTGCTTTCACTGCTTGGTTTATCTTATTTAATAGAAGTTCCACATTTAGTTCTAGTTAAACATAGCTGCTTGATTTCTAAACCTGTACCGTACCTCCATACTTGCGTGATTATACGGACTATACCAATTCATTTCTAACTAAAAGCTAGATTTTGTCATCTATTAATTAGTTACGGTAAAAATGCTAATGAAAATGAGAAGAAAAGACGAAAACAGGCTAATACCAAAAGTAGGAATATTTGGAAACAACCAATCCTTGCCGCTTTTTTTATTAGTACCAAAAAAAAAAAATTAGCAAATCTGCCCTCCCTCTTTATTAAAACTATCCGGACCGTCCCTTCACTGGGCAGTCCCTTCACCGTAAACGTTAGGATTTAGGGTAATTTTTAGGGTTTTAGGGTCCCTTCACTGGGCAATTTTCAAAACCCTAAACCCTAAATCCGGACCGTCCCTTCACTGGGTAGTCCCTTCACCGCCCCACTAAATTCTAAATTCTTGTTTTGGACAATTTATAAAACCCTAAACCCTAAAAATTACCGTACACGTTAGGATTTAGGGTAATTTTTAGGGTTTAAGACAATTTATAAATATGTCATGTGAAAATTGTAAATAATTTAATGTACGGTAATTTTTAGGCTTTAGGGTTTAGGGTTTTAAAAATTGTCTGAAATAAGAGTTTAGGGTTTAGAGTTTAGCGTAATTTAACGTAATTTAGTTTAATTCAACATAATTTAACATAATTTCAAGTAATTTAGCGTATTTTAGTATATATGCTAATTATACATCAAAAGAAGTAACCTAACAAATATTTAAAAAAAATCCGAATTTTTAGCGTTAGAATTCAGCAACTTGATATTCATATTGTCTCTAAAAAAAAAATACTGTTCATAACAAACTGTCCCACAAAAATGATTCAAGATATTTTAATTTAATATATCATTAGAACCACTTGTTAACAACTTGCCAAACGACCTTAAATTATATGGTGAATTCTAATTTAAGGTATATTAACAACTTGCCACTTGTTAATATACTCTAATTAAAGTATATTAGCACTGAAGAACTTGCCAAACGACCTTAAATTAATTATATGGTGGCTCATCTATTGGTGAGTTGAATTTCAACCCATGTATTTGTGGTAGCGAGACCATAAATGGGCCGAATCCGGCGTCTCATTAGCCCATCACAATACAGTGCATGTAGGCTCAGTTTGTTTAAGCATAACGAGTTTAATCCAGGCCTCTTAGCTGGGCTGATTCCCCTGTTATTTAGCTTGTTTACGCCTGGACGGGTTTTTTCTCTCCCGAGTCCTAGCACTTCTCCATAGTCCATACAGCTAGGTTTCTGTTGTATATATTTATTCTTAATTCATTGCATAATTAAAATTTTTATGAGACGTTACCTGGATGGATTTTATGACCTGTCCAATGAGAATTTAACACCCTTCATTGTGAAGTATATGGACCCATGTTCACTTAAACTAAGAAAAAAATGACCTTTCTAATAAATTCAAGCAAATAAGATTTAAGATTATTGGATTATATAAGTAATTTTGAGTTTTCTTATAAAAATAATTTCTAATAATCGGCGCTGCACCAATTAGTACATACTGCCATGTGGATCACTTGTGAAACATATGCATGGTTGTGTCATGTCCAGCATGGCCAATTTTATCATTTTGGCCACTGTCAGCTAGTGGCAAACAGCAGTGACATGTATCCTCTTGTGAAAAGAAGGCGCAATGACGCCAGCTCTCTTCGGAGAGATGCATGTTCAATTTTCGATAATAATATCTAAAAGATGCTGAGTGTACCGGGACCTATAATATATAAAAAAAAACTCCTAGCAAATAAGACTATATTCACACATTAATTTAGATATGAATTGTGTGCTTTATTCATTAGAGCATCGACATCTTTGATACTATTAGAGTTTTTAATCTGATGTGACAGTTTTTAATCCAGTTTCAGGGATGTGGGATAATTTCTTATTTAGAAACTATGCAGTAATTTTTCTTATTAGAAATTATTTATAACTCCATGCTGACCAAATGATTGACTCAAATTATTTCTTCTTTTTTTACTCAAAAAAGAAAAAAATATTTTTTCTTTTTAATTTGTTGCTGACGTGACTTAATAGAAACTCTAAAATTAATTTCAGCAATGTGAGGATTAGAAACTTTAAAGACTTTAATTTCTAAAAAGTAGTTAACAGTTATTTAGAAACTCAAACTCTGAGATGTAGATGCTCTTACATTTGCAAATCCTCTCATTATGTACACACTTGCATGTTTGGCCAACTTCAATTCATAATGGAGCAATTTATGGAGTCATCATCTTATTCCTGCATGCATGATTTAATTAGCATGAGGAACAAGTGGAGATCAGAAAGTAGGTTTCTATATATCACCGGTAAGCTTTAATGAACTGTACCAGAAAATTCATACCATTAATAGTGCAGCTTAAACTAGCTGCTAAGGACGGCCGCTGGATTGTCATTTCATATGATGTTACAGATATGTCAATATTAGATACCAGTACTGACAAGACATTCAACGATAAATTCCATCAAACTGATAGAAAGCATCAGATATCCCCCCGCTCCCCCCCCCTCGTTTCACACACGCAGCCATACTTTAGAAGAATTTTTTGTTGGGTGCGACGAAAACTATAACACTGCAGGACCATCTGTGTTGAATATAAAACTGAATAGGAAAAACGTACCTTAATACTTGACTGTCTTGTGTGTGAGAGTGCTACCGATTCGGTTCTTTCAGATAGCAAGGCCCTTTAGAGAATCTTCTTTAGTTTTGGTTTCTTCAAAGTCTCTCACACTCTCATCTAATGGGATAATGAGATATGAATGTAGGACAGCCTTGTATTATGGGGACCAAACTTTTATACAGCTAAGGAACTCCTTGGCTATCTTATTATGACAATTATTCAATTTCAGCCCATAATTAAATTGAATATTACTTCTTAAGTTCTACACATTAAAGACCCACATCCTATGTGACACATTATTGCTCAATAAATTATAAACTGCAAATGATCACTTTTAATTGAATATAAAATTGACCGTATACAATATTATCATATTAGTCCAACGTTGGATTAATGATCCAACATTTTTTTGGTCAATGGGAGTGGGAGGCGGTTCGATTGGCATTGATCATACCATATTCAGTGTGATGTTTAGCCGGAGCTATTCGATCCGTATCAAGATTCGTACGCACTTGATTCATATGAATCTTAAAGCCGTCTGCCCAACTCTTGATGCAGATCAAGCAACTGCTATGTGACAACTTCATTAAAGAAAGCACAAGCGACCAACTGCCATGCGCCAATCAACAATAAAAACAAATAGCAATATCAACCACCATGATAAAACGACATTCCAAAATTTGATCAAGGTACACAACTCCTGATTGTGACACCAGACAATCCTCATATATTAATATGCATGTATTTAGACGCGCTGTTCATAATTATGGAAGAAAGGAATTTGAACCAAAAAGAATATACTAATGAATCAGGACATCCGGGTTTTTCAATTTTTGAAATGTTTAAGTAACCATGCTAATCGTGTGTGAGCAAAAGCAAATCAAAAATTACTTTCAAGAGAAGTGCAAAATTTACCTTTCAATTGTGCAATTGAACACATGACTAAGATTTTAATTAATACCGCTCGCTAGTAGTTGTGGTTAGCTCTAGACATAGATAGGAAGTCAATCTGGTCCAAACCCAGTGGGCCCAGGTGCGTGACCACACAAAGGACCGCAATTGTTAGAACGGTCAATATTTCAAACAAGTATTTCAGATACGGTACAGCTTGCCTGAACCTGTACCGTACCTCCATACTTTGCATGATTATACGGACAATACCAATTCATTTCTAACTTGCTTTTATTATTTAGTTACGGTAAAATGCTGACGAAAATGAGAAGAAAACAAGCCAAGACCAAAAGTAGGAGTATTTGGAACAACCAATCATTGTGGTTGGCAAAAAAAGTAAAGCTTACTAAATTATTTTAAAGCATCGATGTTTTATAGCAAATGTGCGTTTAAATGTCTCTAATATTTTTGTATCTTCATCGTTCCGACATTTTTATTAATATCCAAAGTTTAATACAAATTATTAATTATGTCCAGAATTGGATCAATTATCGAAAAATACCCAAGCCGGCCAGAAAATGGCCGGCTTAGGTACCCGAGTAAACCGGCCATTTTCTGGCCGGCTTACTCCATTTTTTTTTTTTAGAGAGACACTATGAAGATCAAAATATTGAAATCTAACTCTCAAAATTTAAAATTTTTTGTTTAATTATTTGTTATATTACTTCTTTTGATATATAATTAGCATATTTATACTAAAATACGCTATATTAATTGAAATTATATTGAATAACACTATATTATGTTAAATTACGCTAAATTACATTACATTACATTACAATACGCTATATTATTTTTTATGTTGTGCTACTATTTTAATGTTGTAATATTTTCTGTTTAGCATTATCATGATAATTTATTTTGATCTGTAAAATATAAAAATAGTACCATAAAAGCACACATACACAAGAACCGAAATATAGGATAATCCAAATATACCAAACATAAATAGTATATCAAATATAAATAGTACAAAACTAGTAAAAATACAACTAAAACGGAGAGGGGGAATATCGCTGAGGCGGTACTCCGGCGTTCGCCCGGCGCTAGCGTGGCCAGGCTTCGTCTCTCTCGGGCTCATCTGGGGCATCGGCAGACCTGAGTATCTACTCGGCAATATCCCATCTGGCATCGCCCGTGGAGACTGTCGGTACTGGCGGAGGTGTAGCGAAGATAGATGCGGCAAACCCAGTCCCAAAGGCAGGCTGAGTATGAGACCCGCTACCACTAGCCTCTCCATCATGCGGCATCTCTGTGCCATATCGGGGCCATGCCGGTGCCGACATGAAACTCTCCTCGAATACCCCGAAGTCCTGGAGACTGCACGAGAGGGACTCGTACTCAGAAGTATCGGTCTCCGCAGGTGGTGGTTGTGGTGGCATCTCTGCTGGACCCTGCAATCATACACATAAATTATTAAATTTGATCTGAATGAAGAAATTTATTAAAACCTGACAGATACTGAAGTATGACATACATGAGGCTGCACCGGACGTCCATGCTCGTCGTACCATGCCGTCCACCCAATGCCGGACAATACCCAATTATGGTAGTCCCACTCTGGATGTGAATCGGGGGAATATGGCATATCATCTAGCAGAACCGGGCTCGGGTCGGGCTCGGTGGGAATTATCTCACGCCAGTTGATGTTCTCTCCGGCGTCTCACAGCATACCGATGATCTTTCCATCGTGTCCGGCATCCTCAACCACATTCGCATTCTTCTTGAGGACACGGTACCCAAGCCGTCTCCAGTTCTTCTTTCCCAGCATGGCAATCCCATGCCCGCACTCCTTGATCGCGGCCAGAAGCTGAAAAAAATTTAGCATGTCAGATCAAACCTTGATGAACTACTAAGTTAAACCAAAACTATGTGGTTTTAGGTGCTTTACCTGGCGAGCCCATGCACGGCCGTTGGGATGGTAACCATCATCGGTTTTGATCCTGTCGCGGAGATGGGCACCGTAATCACCCTGCAGATATACACTCGCCATGCAGACCTGCGTGTACCATACATCGTACCTCAACTGGGGATCTCCCTGGGTCTGAATGATCCCATCTGGCTCATGATAGAAGTCTATCTGCTGAGGATCCTCGGCCGTCCCGTAGTATGCATCGAAATGGGTGCTCCAGTCCTTATCCAGTCGCCCTCGGTGGGTTACGCTGTAAGGAAGACGTTAGTTGCAATACAAAGCTATCAAGTAATATGATGTATTTAACAATAAATACAATAGACTACGACTTACCTGTGCAGGTCTCTGTGCGTGGAACTCGGCAAAGATGGGTCTGCGGGAATCAACGCCGCTCGACCAAACTGGCGGAGCACCCGATCTGGATAGTGGTGCTCCACTGTCCAGAAGTGTATGAGTGGACCTCGATAGAACCACATCGCCCGCTCCTGCTCGTCACTCACACTGCCCGGCAAGAGGTACTCCTTGTACAACTGATCGTACGGCGTCCACTCAATAAGAGCCTCAGGCAAACTCTGAAGCTCTGACTGGACTGGCCTGATCCCAACGGTAGCACCGTGGGTCCGATCCAAGTAGTGGTGAAAACCGTACCACTTCTTGGCGTATGCCGGGCATCTAAACACATCTGGCTCTCCCCAATCCGGTGCCTCATTGGGGATAGGACGGCTCACCGGTAGCCGTGACCACGACCATTGCTGAAGCAGGAGTACCGGCCCGTACTGCTTCGCTTTTGGCTGCATTTTCAAGAACATTACACGTCAGTGTATTTTGATGGATTGATTGATTAAATAATTTACACTAAAATAAGAGTTGGTGACTTACCTCACTACTACGACACAGGTGGGAGTACAGATACGCCAGGACAGCTCCACCCCAGTTGTACGGCTCAGGCCGCTCAAGGTCCATCAGCAACGGGAGATACATCATCGGCATCTGATCACCGCTGGAATCAGGAAACATGACAGAACCAAAAAGGTCCATCACGTAGCCCCGTGTATATCTGCAATACAAAACATATAAAAATTCTAATAGAATCACCGTATTATAAATTAATTAGTAGAAACAAGTTATAAAATTTACCTGAATCTCCAGCTCAGTGGAATCTGCCGAGAGACCCGCGATGAAGTGCTGCCGTAACCTTGTCATCCGCATATAGAACTTCGACCTCCCATGTTCTCCAATGAGGAAGGCTCAGCTCCCAACAACTCCTCGACATAACTTGCGAATTTGGTGCTGTCAGAGACGCCGCCGACGGGTGTGCCACGGATAGGCAAACCCCAGAGAGCACTCACATCCTGGAGAGTTACTGTCATCTCTCCGAATGGCATGTGAAACGTGTGCGTCTCGGGACGCCATCGCTCCACCGGTCCAGCGATAAGAGATGCATTGATGATGCTTTTCTCTGTCCGCACGATGTCCACAACCTGGTAGAGACCCAGGTTGACGAGGTACGGCTCCATCACCTCGTAGTACTTCATGTGTACGCACCGCAACTTCACATCTAGAAGATCCGTGTCCTGCGTTGAAAAAGGTAATCCGCATGGTGATAACATAATAAAATTTAAACCCAACAAAATTTAATGAAAATATAAGAAAAGGAACGTACCTCACGAGAAGCCAGTGAGACTCGGTGCTCGCTGTGGGGAATCCACATGAGATGACTGATGTGCTCCGTGCTGCTAGTACTGATCGGCTCGTCCACTACTGGACGCTGGATAAGTCGTGCTCTAGGCATCCTGATGTCTAAAATAACCTAATTTCGGTGAAATTACGTTTGATCAGCCTAATTATGGTAAAAAGGCCAAAATACCCTAAATATTGGTCATCTGTGCTAATTACACTAAATTACGCTTAATTAGCCTAATTATGGTAAAAAAGACCAAAATACCCTAAATATTGGTCAAATGTGCTAATTTCGGTAAAATTACGCTTGATCAGCCTAATTATGGTAAAAAAGGCCAAAATACCATAAATATTGGTCATCTGTGCTAATTACACTAAATTACGCTTAATTAGCCTACTTATGGTAAAAAAGACCAAAATACCCTAAATATTGGTCAAATGTGCTAATTTCGGTAAAAATACGCTTAATCAGCTTAATTATGGTAAAAAAGGCCAAAATACCATAAATATTGGTCATCTGTTCTAATTACACTAAATTACGCTTAATTAGCCTAGTTATGGTAAAAAAGACCAAAATACCCTAAATATTGGTCAAATGTGCTAAGTTCGGTAAAAATACGCTTAATCAGTCTAATTATGGTAAAAAATGCCAAAATATCCTAAATATTGGTCATCTGTGCTAATTACACTAAATTACGCTTAATTAGCCTAGTTATGGTAAAAAAGACCAAAATACCCTAAATATTGGTCAAATGTGCTAATTTCGGTAAAAATACGCTTAATCAGCCTAATTATGGTAAAAAAAGGCCAAAATACCCTAAATATTGGTCATCTGTGCTAATTACACTAAATTACGCTTAATTAGCCTACTTATGGTAAAAAAGACCAAAATACCCTAAATATTGGTCAAATGTGCTAATTTCGGTAAAATTACCCTTAATAAGCCTAATTATGGTCAAAATGACCAAAATACACTAAATATTGGTTAACTTAGCTAATTACACTAAATTACAACAACATAATCTAAATTCTAACACCTAAAACCTAAATCCTAAACCCTAAAATAAATAAATTAAAAATTAAATTAGATAAAAAAAAATTACCTCAAAGAAGAGCTCAAATCCGGTTGTGAGATGAGCAGTGTTGTAAAATGTGGTTCTATGTGGCGCATATGCGGCCGCATATGCATTTGCGGTGCCTAACCGCATAAAATCCGACCATGCGGATCTAATATGCGGATCCAGTCTTAGTACTAACCAAAACCGCACCCTACTTAAAATTTTATTAAACGAATTGGATATCCGATTATAACCGAAACCCAATCCAATTTCAAATACTCATCCGGATTCAATCTAGTCAAGTAATTTTTCCAAGCCCCAGCTTCTTATATAGCCCCTCAAGCGCTACCTTTGTTTTGTTTAGAAAATGTGGGATTAAAGAAACTTTCTCAATACCGGACTGTCCGAGCTGCTTTTTGAGTTTTTTCAGTTGTCGCCAGCTGTCCTGCTTTTGGGTCATTATCCGCATCTTTATTGCCTTGATTTGCTTTATTGCAGAGAATTCATATCACGTGAAAATGCTTGGGCCTTGAAACTATTGCTTTTTGGGCCTTTTGGACATAAACCTCAATTCAATTTTATTACAGCATTTTTTATAAAGTCCAATATTTTTTATTTTATTACAAACTTTAATTATTTTATTACTTATCTTATTTAAACCCGCATATATAAGTCCGCATGAAAATCCGCATATGCGGCTGCATACCGCATATGCGGTATGCAGTGGCCTTCCGCATAACGCATGAAAACCGCATTTTATAACATTGGAGATGAGAGAGTTGTGATGAGGAGAGAGAAAAATGGGGTATATATATGGTGAAATGCGGGTTGAAAAAAAAAAGAAGAAGTACCAAACCGGCCAGAAAATGGCCGGCTTAGGGAGGGAGTAAGCCGTCCATTTTCTGACCGGCTTGGGTATTTTTCGATAACTGGTCCGATTCTGGGCATAATTAATAATTTGTATTAAACTTTGGATATTAATAAAAATGTCGGTTCATCGTGCCTATATTTTTAAATGCTGTTTTATAATAATATAGAGTACAACTAGGGTGTTCTTAAGCTCACCAAGTCCCTTTGTGAGCTTAATTCAAAAACCTATTGAATTGGCTTCAAACGATGCATTCAAACTGTTGAAATCGATCTACTTCATGAGTGATGTGTTTACCTGTCAAATTTATAAATTTTCGAACTAATTAGTATAAAGTCAAGCGGTAAAGAAAAATATGGTTTATAAGTTAATTTTAATGTGTTCATTTTTCATCATTTTTTGACCGCTTGACTTTATATTAAATTAGTTTAAAATTTATAAATTTGACATGTAAACTCATCACTCGTGAAGTAGATTAGTTTCAACGGTTTGAATATGTCGCTTGAAGCCAATTCGATAAGATTTTGAGTTAAGCTCACAAAGAGACTTGGTGAGCTTAACAACACTCTAGTTCTACTCATAATATAGTTTGAATATTTATATCGAATTGTCCTTGAGTATTATGTTAACAAGTGGTTCTAATAGTATCTTAAATTAAAGTATCATGTTAACAAGTGGTTCTAATAGTATCTTAAATTAAAGTATCGTGAACCACTTCCGTAGTTTTTATTTAATACACTAAACAAGCACTTACAATTAAACCTGAAGAACTTGCCCCCGCTTTTTTATTAATACCAAAAAAAAAATATATTAAATCTGCTCTCAATCTCAATTTTTTACTAAAAATACCCTCACCACTCCACTGGGGGTGGTCCACTATTCATACCAGACCCCCCTTGGGGCGGTTTTTTTTTTTTTGAGACAATATGAATAGCAAGATGCTGAATTCTAACGCTGAAAATTTAGATTTTTTTTTTTAAATATTTGTTAGATTACTTCTTTTGATGTATAATTAGCATATTTATACTAAAATACGCTAAATTACTTAAATTATGTTAAATTACGTTGAATTACACTAAATTACGTTAAATTACGCTAAATTACAATAACTTCACTAATTATGCTGAAATACGGTAAATTACGCTAAACTGCGATAAAATTACACTAAAGTAGACCGATTTTGTGCCATCTTTCATGAATCATAAAAATTGTAAAAAAATTCTGAAAATAGTAAAAAGTGGTATTCTACAAGTTCATTATGTAACTAATGTACTGAGCTACTTAGATTGAATAATAGTAATGAAATATTAATCGGAAACTTCAACTCAAGTTTTGAGACTCTTCCCTTTGTTTTTTGGCAATTCTGAATTTTAAAATGCGGCATTGCTAGCCCAATTCCCAAAACAAGTTAGCCCATCTCTCTCTATATATATAATCTAACTGAAAATTTTGTTGCATGTCTACAAAAAATTTGTTGTTTGAATTACATATTCTTTTAAAAAATATATTCACTCATTAAAGTCTAATGAAAGATAAGGAGGTATCAAACTTAATTAGAGTAAATAGGAGGTAGGGATAGAGAGGGGGAGAGAGGGGAAAATGAGGGCCACACAAGATATTTTGTTAATTATTTTAGAGAAAGAATATTTTGTTTGAAAATTTTGGGAAGAAGGGTAATTTGTAAAATTTCCCGTAGCGCGACCATAAATCCCGCGTCTTATTAGGCTCATTATAATACATCAAGCATAAAAGAACTTCATCCTGGCCTGCTAAGAGCGGTGGTTCCACTACTGATATTTAGCTGAAATTTTTATTCATAAGAAAATAAACAAATATTAAGAATAAGAAACGCTGTTTGAAAAATTTCGCATGCACATCTCAACACTGTGAAAAAAGAAAAAAAGAAAAGAAAAAAAAAGTGGGCCCCATGGCACATCCCAACGAAAGAAAATAAGATGAAAAGGTAAGTTCTTTTTTTTTTTTTATCGCTGCTATGGAGTAAATGGGAGAGAGCGACAGGAGATATGAGAGGAAGTGGTGAATCTGTGAGAGCCATGGCATCCCATTTATTTTTATTTTTTTTCGTTTCTTTGGTTGGGATATGCCATGGCGGCCCACTTTTTTTTTTTTTCTTTTTTCCGGTGTTGAGATGTGTCATGGCATTCCACTTCAGTATTTTTTTTTTTCGTTTTTTCACAGTGTTGAGATGTGCCACGGCGTCCCGCAGGAACGCCATGACTCGTGACCGCCTTTCCATTTTTAAATTTTCCGAACAACGTTTCTTAAATTTAATATTTTTTTTTCTATTTTCTTATGTATAAAATTTCGGGATATTTAGCTTGTTAACGCCTAAAAACGAGTTTAATCCTGTCCTCTTAACACCCTTCAAGTATATGGACCCATATTCACCTTTTAATTAAGAAAATTCACCGATTAAATAAGTTAAAAGAAAAAAAGATTTAAGATAATAGGATTATATATGAAATTATACTGCATGAAGCCCAAACGGCGTGGTCAATATCTTTAATCAATCGTTCGAGTCATCTTCAATTATTTTCAGAGTTCCGACATCAACACGATCTCATTAATTATGATGGCTGATTTGGTGATATTTCTATGTACCGGGATCTGTTCAAAGGATGCTATCAAGCAGCAAAAGGGACCATAAAATCTAAACGTATAATTATGAATATATTGCATTGATCTCAATTTTACCATTTTGGACAGTGTCAGCAAGTGGCAGAGCAGCAGTGACATGTATCCTCTTTTGATCAAAATTACTTGAGCAAATTAGACTATATTTACACATATTAATTTAGATGAATAGTGGGCTTTATTCGTGCATTCTTTGTTATAATTAACGTGAGGACCATGTGAAAATCAGGTGGGTTTTTACTTTTTAGTACCGGTAAACTTAATGAATTGAACCAGGAAAATTCATACTATAGTGCAGCTTAAATTATATGCTCCGCGCTGGCGTCTGGCTTGTCATTTCATTTTTTTTTTGTACTTGGCTTGTCATTTTATTTGATGTTACAGATGTGTCAATGTAGATACTAATACTGAGAAAGACATTCAACGAGAAATTCCATCAAACTGATAGAAAGCATCCGATAATTCCCCCTCATTTTCTCCCACTGTCAATATTTCTAGGACCGCCACGATGTGGTAGCACAGTTGATAGTGGCTTCTTTCAGAAGAAATAACTCTTCTTTTTATAAGGACATAGTATTAGGGTCGGAACTAGAAAATTTAGTTAGAAAGACTGAAATTTGAAATGCATAATTATTAATTATAGTTAGTGAGATTTGAATTCAAGACCTCTCAAATACAAAATCGAGTCTTAACCGTTAAACTACAAACACACATCTAACATTTTATGAGGAGGGCTAAACTATATAAAAACTTCAATAAAATAAAAAATCAATTAAATTTCAACATACATGATTAAAAATTTCAAAATTATGAGGTGGCTTAGCACTCTCTGGACAGTGTAGATCCGCCCCTTAATAGGATCGAATCCTACATCTGCAGAAAATTAGTGAGTGAATTGTGGGATTGAGTGTGTTGTCTACGGTCTATGATAAAGAAAAAAAAATTCTTTGACCCACGCAGCCATACTTCGTAAAGAATACTTTTTGCAGGGGTGGATTTATGAAGATGTTTAGTTAAAGTTTTAAATTTTTTAATTATGAATATTGAAATTTATTTGAAGTTTTTTTTTTTAAGTTTTTATATAGTGCAGAAGGTACCCGAGGTGCCCAAAGAAGCAAAGCTGAAAAATTCTATAGGAAGAAACCTCAGCAGAAAGAGTTTCCATTCTCATAAAAATGCTAAATTAGTACAAGTAGCTATGTTGCATGAATATGAGTATGGGTATTGTATCAGGTACGATATGGATATGACGGAGTGGCAATTTAAAAAAATGGAGAATACAATTATTATATATTAATTTAAACTATATTAATTATATTATTAATTCAACACTTGTACTATAAGGTAAAAAAATTGATAATTTTGCCATGTGGTATGTACACACTCACATTACCCAAATTTATAATTCATCTCAACGACTAGGTAAAGTTTAACAATTACATCGAAACATAAAATTGATAGTGACATCATAATACCAAACAACATAAAATTAGACTCATAACATCCAAACAAACCATGAAAAGATCCATAACATCCATTACAAATTCAAATCAAATAGACTAAACAAAATCCACAAAATTGAACTTCAGTTCATACTATATGATAAACTAAACTAATTAAAAGATCCAACAAAACAAAAATAAAATACACAAATACAAATATCATCTCAAATACTACATGATGTTAATTTGCATGATGTTATCTATTTTAATGAAGAGAATGCATAGAAAGAATAATATCAACCAAATTGGAGAGTAAAAATGCCCAAAGAAGTTTAGAAGTTCACAATAAAATGGGAGAAATAAATTTACAATAACAAGCAAATTGATATCTATATCATCCATTCAATTATATTATATATATTCTACTAAAATGATTCAGGAGGAGGGATCCACTTACAACAAATTTGAGTTACAACAAAGTTACAACATTCATTTTTTCATTTTCAAAGTCCAAATCGTTGATCCAACAGTTCAACATGATCATCTAAATAAAATGTACTTGCAGATCAAATTTACATTTTTTTGAATTTTTTTACTATTTATTAAGTATTTTACAAAAAATAGCCATACTTAGACCATTGAATTTTGTACCCATCTTAATAAATAGTAAAAAAATTCAAAAAAATATAAAATTTGATCTGCAAGTACATTTTATTTAGATGATCATGTTGAACGGTTGGATCGACGATTTGGACTTTGAAATGAAAAAAATGAATGTTGTAACTTTGTTGTAACTCAAATTTGTTGTAAGTGGATCCCTCCTCATGATTCGGATGCAATAAAACATATAGAGCATTTAGTCAGTGTCCTATTATCCAATTATCTGATTCAATTATTTTGACCCTGTAGGAGGTAGTCTAAACTAATCACAAGAAAGCAACCATCTAATTTGTTAAGCATGTATAGAACTACAGTGAACAAAAATGTTATCAATCTGAACAAAAACTGCTACTGATGGAGAGGAAATCAATATACACAATATACACTAATCATATATTTACAAAAATTATATATTAGAATTAGTACTTAGAGATATTACCAGTTACAATTAATTAGGGCTAACAATGGACTGCTGCATGTTGTTGGTCTGAAAAATTAAAACATATTATGGTTACTTAAATCTGACTAAAAGTTTCAGAATTTAGACCTTGATACTTGTATTATACCTCAAATAAGCATGCATTCATAAATTGCATAAATTACCTCAAATAAGCGTACAATTCCACTATCAACCCACCAATTGCATTTATTTATTTGTTTATTTTTAAACTATTACTCAACATATGACTAGAGAAATTACACTACTATTTGAAACAGGAACAAACAAGAACATATTTGAAACCAAAAAATGTAGACTACTATTATTGACAAAAATCATGCACACAGAGAATAACACACTCCCGAGAACTCCCTTCCCACCCAGATTTATTTATCAATTGAGTTAAGCATTACAGTGGTTTTTTCCTTTCTATCTCTCTTACTGTTACAGCTCTTGCTCTTGATAGCCTCTCTTATAGAATTACAAACAGATCTCCTTCCTTTTTATTTTTTCTATATTTAACAGTATCTCTATCTATACAAAATAAGAAATAATCAGACATCTAAGTAAAGAAATCAAGAAGCATCGCCTCCTCCATGAGTCATAATCGAATCCTTCATGAGTCATGACCGAATCCTTCATGGGTCATGAGCTGGTCAAATTCACCTCCACGAGTTGCCTCTTTGTTTTATCATTCCTTCTTTGATTAGATCTATTCTGATTCTATGACGTGTCAGAGTGCTAATTTTAACAATTATGCATTCCATCAAAACCAACAGACTAATTATAATAGAGTACTATTATGCATGACACTAACTACATTAGAGTACTAAAGCTATTCAAGGAAATTCCACATGCGAATTGGTTCATCAATAATGTCATCAGGTACTGACAGAAGAAGCTTTAAAAACAATATTAATACTCTACTGCTACCAGCACAAGAACCAGAAACTTTTTTTTTAATGGTGACAGTTCTTAAGGAAGGATTGTTTTAAATTGGCACCTGATTGGAGGGATTTACATCACAGAAGATGGATCAACCATATTATTTGTGTCAAGTTCAAGTATTATTTTGTTTAATTATCCTCCAGATACGCCACCTAATCTGATAAACCTAGTGTATCAGATACGTATCGGAGCGGAGCGTATTTGACACGCATCGGTAACTGATACGCACCCGATGCAGGTATAAGGCCCTATATGCATGGAGTATCGGGTTAACATAAATTAGTAGCTTAGTGATTAGAACAAAACTAATGTTCTTTGATCTAGTGGTAAAGGGCAACACCCTCTGGGTGAGAGGTCGTGAGCTCGAAACCCAGATGGAGTCATTTATAGACAATTAAATGAAATTTAGTAGGCTAGATCTTCACCTTTCTATTTCAAAAAAACTTAGTGATTAGAATTTTACTTTGGGTGCGTTAGGATGAATCATAGGGTTAGCGAGGTTAGCCGCTAATCCAAGAGAGAGAGAGAGAGGGAGCTAGAGAGAAGAGATGGGGCGGTAGCACAGTTGGCTATTGTGGTTACTCAAATGTTGAGAGTTCGAGTCCCTTTCACGACTTCACAGTTTCTGCGAAGTTTTTCGAGAGAGGGGGGGGGGGGGGGGGGGGGGGGGGGAGAGATAGCGCATAGGGAGTTGTGTCCAAACACGAAAAAAAGTTCCGGGTTATGCTACTTCTGAGTTAGCGTTATTCCTCATCCATCCAAACTCTACCAAAACTTCACCTCTTACTCCACACTTAAGCTGTCAACGAGAATTAAACTAGGAGTAAGATGGAGTAAGAAATGAGTTAATCTGAAATAAGTTACTTTCTGAGATGGATTAACTTACTCCACCTGTAGGCTCACTATTATAGACGTATGTTTATTTCTCAACATCTTGCTCCTCTAAATTAATTAATTTAAGTTATAACTTTAATTATAAACAAGATATAAAATATGAGTAGTAATATGGAGTAAGCAATTTAGTCCTTTCTAATTCGATCCGTCTTATTTTTTAATCAATTAAGTGTGAGAGTGAGGGGGTGTTAATTGTTTTTTTGAAAGTTAGTGGCATTAAAAGCCTACTAACAATTTCATTGATAAAAAAAAATTACAACGAGTTAAATGACCCTCCTACTTATATCTAAACTCATTTATTCTCATGAAATCACGTAAACTACTTTAATAAACTAATCTTACTTATCTACTCTTAAACACCCTATTACATTTTTCTTCATCTTTCTCCACGACCGGATTTGCTTTCGTCCAGTAGCCGTCGTGCTCCGACGGCTAGATTTGCTCACCGCACTCCGGTCGAGATGGAAGTAAATACCCTACGCTTCAAGCTCTAACGATACTGTGCTCTCGGCTCCGCTCCTTTCTCTCTCCATCATTTTCCTCTCTGCTCAAGGAGATAGACGAGAGAGAAAAAAATATCATTATGTCGGAAGTGAAAAACTAAAAGTAAAAGGAGAAGAATAGAGAGATGTGAAGAAGAGAGGGAGAAATAACAGCGGCAGCTAGGGTTTGTTGTTTCTCCTTTTGGGGGCGTTAATTGTTGGAGACGACCTATCTTAATTTTTTGTTTCGTTGAATGCATTGAATGCCCAAGCGACCAACTGCCATTATACCAACGATCAATAAAAACAAATAGCAATATCAACCACCGTGATAGACATGCAAAGGTTTCGTCAAGGTTAAACTCTAGATCAAAACACTAGACAATCATTCAGATTTGGGTCTAATTTTTTTTTTTTTGAAATATGAGTTGGGTCAAGCCACTTAACACATTTCAAACTCCTATGTATTAATATAGAGAATTTTTTCACTTTGTGAGTTTCGAACCCATGACCTCTTATATATGAGCCATGTGTCTTTGACACTAGACCAAAGACAAGTTCTTCTAACTTATTTTTATTTTCATAAAAATGAAAAAATAGTTTAAAACTAAAATAAAAATATCAAAAAATACTTGAGCTGAAAAGAAGGTACAACAAAATAGAAGCGAAAAAAATATATCCTCTTTTGTTATAATTGTGAAAGATAGGAATTTGAACAAAAAAATAATACACTAATGAATCAGGACATCTCCAGGTATATTTCTCAATTTTCATTCGCTCACAGTGCTAATCATATATGTAAGCAAAAGCAAATAAAAGACTGACATTTTTATTAATATCCAAATTTAAATACAAATTGATAATAATACCTAGCTTAGCTGGGTATTTTTAAAAATGCTCAAACCGGTCAAAAAATGGCCGGTCAGGATTGAAATTAGAACCGGCTATTTTTTGGCCAGTTGGGAATTATTTTGTGTGTGTGTTTCAGAATCTATAAATACCCCGTTTTCTCTCTCCTCCCTCTCACAACTCATTCAAAATCACAGAAGAGAAAGAAAGAAAGATAAGAAAAGAAAGAGAGAAATAGAAGACGATTTCTGATCAGGCGAAAATGGAGATTTCGGAGGCGATTTTCAGGGTGACAATAGGATGAATAGTAGTAACTAATGAACTTGTTAAGTATGCCATGATATAAATAACTGTCAAATATGTCTGATGAAGGAATATCTTAGACGACCTATTCGGAATGAAATTTCAGACGATGACTTTGTGGAAAACCCCTATGGCTACGGTTTGAAAAAAAAAAAGGTTGATCCAGAGCCTCCAATATCGGACGATTAGTTTATTCTGTGTACTTATACTGGTAAGGCTTAGCACTTCATCTGTTGTCACTGATCCAGAGCCTCCTACTAAGGAGTATGATTACTAGTGCTTGTTGTGTTGTAATTTACTCTACAAAGTCTATAGCTACTATAATGTCCTATTTCATCAATTTAGTGATTCTGTTGTAGGTTGGATGTAACATTGTAACTTAATCGTAATGTATTTTTGAAGTTTATCTATTTAGAATGACAAATTATCTATTTTGCCCCTGCCTTTGGACAAGATTCTAACCCAGTTAAATACATCAATAAATCACAAAAATTGGCATGCATGTAGACTTAATGTTTCTCTACAGTTTCTTTTAAAAGAACCAAATTTTTTATTTTGTAGAAATCTCAGAATTAATTTTTGAATTGGTAAAAAACAGTAAAGTTATAAAAACTAATATTCAACTAACTCATAACTTAGTCTAAATAAAATCCACATAAATTACAAATAACTCTCAAAGTTGCATCTAAATAAACAAGTTTACAACCTGCATACAAACATCAATTTAAATCACCTATTACTACGCCTAAACGGTATTGCGAGAAACCGACCAGTTCCAGCAGGAATCTTTGCATATAGTAGACATAACTATGTATGCAAGGACTTAATAAAAAAATGTAAATAATAAAGCAAATACAAATCAACATACACAAAACATAAATATATATTAAAAGATAACAAAGAATTCGATTACAAACCCTCACCCTAGAGATGAGGAGTTTAGTTCATCACGGCCATGGCAAAATAAAAAAAATAAAATAAAGAGAACATATACTACAACCTTCTTGAAGATGGAAGAACCCTAGCCTCCTTAGATGACGCCTTCTTCTCTTGCTCAGCTTCCAATGACTACTCTCATCTCTCTAAGTAACTCTCTAACCTAATCTAGCATGAAGATGCTAATCGATTCTATGGACTTAACACAATTAAACACGCACACCAAATCCTATTACAAGAGGGATATTTATAGTCTTCCTAAATGAGATGTGAAGTAGTAGAAGTAGTGGAGAAGGTGGAGACTTGGAGTGCACTCCAAGTTTGCATAGATGGAGCCAAAAATAGCGAAGTAAACTTGGCTATGAAGCAATCACGCCCTCCTAGAAGAATTCTGCCAAAATTAGCATCAACGGTGGAGATATGATCGTGCGACATAGATTTATACTGCATGCGGCATAGGAGGACCCCGCACGACCTCCTGACTTAGCGGATTTCACTATGATTTTGTCATTTCACATGTTGTGCACTTCGTGTGAGTTGTTGCATGCTCCTGGCAGTGCCTTGATTTGGTCATAACTCCTGAAATCGCCTAAATTCGACACTTTTGCTCCATTTTTGGCCTAAATACGCAACTTTCTCCAAAACCTGCCAAAATAGCCTGAAAACACGTTTGCAGTAAATAAATTGGGAAAATGGTTATTTTGCATTCGCTTTTGGCCATTTTCTGCAAGAAAAGATAGTGATTTTTGCTATATGTTTTGCCCGATCACCTGACTAATACGCACCGTCCGCAGACTTCAATTATATATCTACTTTTAGAGAAGCAGATATTGGTTATTTAGGACCCTTTGGAGTAATAAACTCCATATATATTAGTCAAAAACCTTTCACCACAGTGTAGTGAAATCATCATCGACATAACTAACAAACTACATTTTGGTAAATGGTAAACAGTTGTCAAGTTACTAATTTAAATGTATTGGTTGTTGAAAAAAAATAAAAATAATCAAAATTAAAATTAAAAATAATAAAAATTAAAAATTAAAATAATAAAAATTAAAAAACATGAAATCGCCATTTTCACCTCAGAAACGCCTTCTCTTTCTCTCTTTCTCTTCTGTGATTTTGAGTGAGTTGTGTTAGGGAGGAGAGAGAAAGAGATATTTATAAGGCCTGAAACAAAAACAAAATTCTCAACCGGCCATTTTTTGGCCGGTTCAAATTTTATTCCCAACCGGCTAAAGGTTCTAATTTCAACCATGGCCGGTTTGGGCAGCTTAGCTGGGTATTATTATTAATTTGTATTTAAATTTAGATATTAATAAAAATGTCGGAATAAAAGATGACTCTCAAGAAAAGTGCAAAATTGACCTTTCAATTTTGCAATTGAACACAGGACCAAGTTTTCAATTAATACCGCTCGATAGTACGTATGTGACTACCTGATTGATAGCTAGGTGGTCAATCTGGTCCAAGAATTCACATCCTCCCTGGTATCGTAATAGAGAATTTTTTACAATTATTGAATCTGGACTGTTCTTTTTAACTTGGCACGAATCTCAAAGCCCAATAATACTGTCTTGCGCTAGCCCGAATCTCAAAGCAGCTGAGAGTTAATCTTAAACCGTAAAGTGAAGGAAATCTTTTACAGTAATGAAGAGGATACTTGTCCTCTGGTCCAAGCCTAGTGGGCCCTGGTGCGTGACCACACGAGGGAACACAATTGTCTTATTTTTAGAAGTTTCTCAGCCTCTGTGAAGTCGTGGGAGGGTGTTTAAATTCTCAAACTTTTCTCTTAACCGTGCTACCGCTCTATTTTTAAGGAAATACAATTGTTAGTTAGAACAATCAATATTTCAAATAAGTATTTCTTTTTTTGCAAGTAAATTAATCACTGATATGACGTGACACATTATGTCATGTGCGGGTCGGTCACGTGATGTATTTATTCGCACCATGTATTTTTCTTCAGTCGGAAATGACAAGCACGAGACGTTATGGAAACTGACTGGTCACGCCACACGATCAAATTTTTCAACATTGTTTCTTAATTTATTTTACACTATTTTATATTTGTTAGTATTTGATTATGTTTCACGCCACACTATTTTAATTTATTTTCAACATTAGTCATGTCATATTTGATTATGTTTCACACCGTGATTATACATAATGTGACCATTCGAGTGACATGATTGTTTTTCACTAGTAATAAGTAGCTTTTAATATTAATTACATTATATATTTCTCATGTGAAAAAGAAATACATATCATTTCTAAAAATTATGAGACACAATGAAAACATTAATAACACTAACATAATCCATATAATGTATTCATTCGTTAGGTCTGTTCAATATATATGAAACATTTTATATACTCATGTTATTAAATGATAAGCATTTATCAACATTTATAGAACTACAATGTACTTTAATTAATATGACAAACTTATAATGGTATATTAGTGTTCCATGCTAATAACCAAGTTTGTGAACATTTTAGAAATTTATGTTTGTCATCATATAGAGTTCTATGATTCAAGACCAAAAGCATCTTCTTGAATACTTCTAAAGATAAATATAAAAATCATAGAACAAAATGCATATAACAACCAATTCATAAACTTAATATGTAAAAATAATCAACATAAGATAATTTTTAAAACACAAATTAAACTAACACGAACAGTCGGTAAAAAGTTCAAAGTATTTACATCGCTGCCACTGGTTACATACACTATCCGTGCCGAAGAACACACGATGATAAAGGAGCGATAGTAAATGTATTTTTTTGTAGTAGTGCATACACACAGGTAAACAATACACTCAGACGAAATTATTTAGTACAATAACAGTTTATTTTAATAAATTTTCTTAACGATCAAACCACCTATGAAAATTAAACACTACCACATCTCTTCTTCACTCTTACCATGAGCCCGTTTTTCATGTGCAGAATAAAAGAAAATTTCGGTTCTGCCACGTGGCCTTCCACCACCTCAAAACAAAAATTGTACACAAGAGTTGCCACCACCATATATCTTCATCTGAGTTAGAGCAATCTGCTTTCCCAAACATGACCTCGGGCCAGTATGGAACGCCAAAAACTTGTATGAAGGCTCATACTTCAACTCGCCTACATTAGATATCCATCTTTCGGGCTTGAACTCGAAGCAATCCTCCCCCCAAATTGATTTCATTCTCCCCATGGCATACATCGATGCAACCACTTTCATGCCGGGAGTTAGTTTTACTCCGGTCGGGAGAATGTCAGGCTTTTGCACGCTCCTGATATTGAGAGGAGTTGAAGGATAAAACCTAAGGGACTCGAGAATTGCGGCATTCAAGTAGATTAATTTATCTAGTTTTTCTGCATCAAATACTACCAAACCGTCTGAAGTGAAACTCTTGGAGATTTTTCTCAACTCATCCATGATTTTCTCTTTGACATGAGGGTTGTGAGACAAGGCCCATATGAACCAAGTTAGCGCTGCACTAGTGGTGTCACGAGCTGCGAACAGGAAACTAATGATCGTGTCTCGCAAGAACTTGTTTGTTTCTTGGACTTTGGTTTCATCCATATATGACTTTAGCATGCTTGGTGGTGCATCTATTCCTTCAGTCATCTCTCTTCTACTCTTTTCTATCGCATCGGCTACGAAGCGATCTAACACACGCCCTCCTTCAACCATCTTCTTTTCATGTCCAATACCGAGTGCCCTTAGAAGCTTCCACCAGTGGCATTATAAATCGGAAAAATAACGAGTTTGCTACTTCATCGATTGCGCTTGCAATCGGGTTTATGAGCAAATCTTTGGATAGGGTTCCCAAATCAACACCGGCTATAAAATAAGTGGACATGTCAAAAGATAGTCTGAGGAACATGTCTTGTAGGTCTATTGTTAGATTCTGTGAAGCAGCATGTACAAGGAAAGGATGGAGGGCATTTTCGACCTTCTCTTGGCTTAATTGTTCAATGAATGCTCCAAAGCCTGAGTTAGACATTAGCAACTGAGCCTTGGTACGCTGGTACTTCCATGAGTCTCCATCGGCAATGAAATACCATCGTGTTGAATTTATCGGATAGAGATTATGGTTATGGGGAAGAATATTGTTATATCAAAAAGTTGTTTTTATTACAAGTTTCTAGTCTCTATTTATAATACAATTACTAATGCCTCTTTTATTTTACCGTTGGTACTCTACAGTGTATGCTGGTACTGTAGCTAATTTATTTTACCGTTGGAACTCCCTATTCTATTTATCCTATCTATTTGATCAATCATTATTTTTAACACTTCCCTTCAAGTTAGGAATGTAAATATCGTACAATCCTAACTTGCTTGAAATATTCTCAAATTATTTCGGATCCAATCCTTTTGTGAAGACATCTGCTAATTGATCTTCACTTCTTACAAACGGTGTCTCTATTTCCTTAGCTTGGACTTTCTCCCTTATAAAGTGGCAATCCACTTCTATGTGTTTTGTTCTTTCATGAAACACCGGATTCGATGCGATATGTCGAGCGGAATTATTATCGCAATACATCTTCATAGGTTGATCAATTTTAATGCCCATGTCTCTAAGTAGTTGTTTAATCCATATTAACTCGCTTGCGGTGGATGCCATAGCACGATACTCCGCTTCCGCAATTGATCGAGCTACGACGTTTTGTTTCTTGCTTTTCCATGTGACTACATTCCCGCCTACAAATGTACAAAAGCCGGTGGTGGATTTTCTATCAAAGCTACCGGCCCAATCTGCATCGGAATAGCCACATATTTCGTTAGAATTATTATTCATCATTTTATACCTTTTCCGGGATTCCTTTTTAAATACCTCAATATTCTATTTAAGGCCTCCAAATGGGGTGTTCTTGGAGAGTGCATAAACTTACTAATTTGGCTTACCGAAAAAGAAATATCCGGACGGGTTACCGTAAGGTAAATTAATTTTCCTACGAGTCTTTAAAATTGGCTTATGTCTTCTAAAGGTTCACCATCTTCGGTATTTAATTTATATTTGGTGTCAATTTGTGTAAAGACCGGTTTACACCCTAGTTTACCGGTTTCTTTTAGCAAGTCTAAAGTATATTTTCGTTGTGAAATAAAGAGGCCCTTATTTGAAAAAGCTACTTCTATTCCTAAAAAATATTTTAAGTATCCTAGGTCTTTGATGTCAAATTTATATTTTAATTGAGATTTAATTTTTTTAATCTCCTCAAAATTGTTTCCGGTAATTATTATGTCATCTACATACACCAATACAATGGTTATATTTTTTCCCCTCACTTTTGGTAAATAAGGAGTGATCGGCACTACTAATTTTAAAATTACACAAAATTAAATAAGAGCTAAGTTTGCCATACCATGCCCGAGGTGATTGCTTCAATCCGTAGATTGACTTATTTAACCTACAAATTAACTATGTTAGAGATATTTTCCATTTTATGGCCCGGTGGTAATGTCATATACACCTCTTCTTCAAGTGTTCCTTGAAGAAAAGCATTTTTTACATCCATTTGATATAGATTCCAACTATTGTTTACCGCAATAGAAAATAAAATTCTAACGGTATCATTTTAGCCACCGGTGCAAATGTTTCGTTATAATCTATACCATAGGTTTGAGTACAACCCTTTGGCCACTAATCGTGCTTTATACCTTTCGAGGGAACCATCACTTTTGAGCTTGGTTTTGTATACCCATTTGCATCCAACGGGTCTTTATTTTTTGGTAATGGAACAATTACCCAAGTATTATTTTTTTCAAGAGCCTTTAATTCTTCTTCCATGGCCTTGCACCATACCGGGTTGGTTATAGCCTCTTTATAATTACTTGGCTCAATTTCTTTGTCAATAGAGGTGAAAAATGCATGATAATTAGGTGAAATATTTTCATAAGATATAAAATCTTGTATAGGGTATTGTACCGTATAAGTTACAAAGTCTCTAAGTTTGGTAGATGGTTGGCGAATTCTAATTGATCTTCGTACCATAGTATTTTCTTCTTCCTCATTATTATTATCACTATTATTATTATTTTCATTATCATAATTATTATTAATATTATTATTACTATTATTTATTTCTTCCTCATCATTATTCGGCTCAATTTCATATTCCACATTTGGTATGGAATCTAGATCATATAAATAAGGTATTATCGGTCTTACTTGATTGTTCTTATGTGTATCTTTAGTAATTTCATTTTGTTTAAAATATGGTTCATCTTCACAAAATATTACATCTCTAGATATAAAAACTTTTTTATTAATTGGATCATAACATTTATAACCCTTTTTTGAAGATGAATATCCTAAAAAAATAGCTTTTGTTGACATATAATCAAATTTGTCTTTTCTTTTAATATGAACAAAACATATACAACCAAAAACTCTCAAATAATCAAGATTCTTTTTTTGTTGATAAAGAATTTCGGTTGGACTTTTATTTTTTAAAGTAACACTAGGTAGTCTATTAATTAGATGTGTAGCACAAAGGATGGCATCCGACCAATATATTTTTGGAACATTATTTTGAAATAATAATGCACGTGTCATTTCTAATAAATGTCTATTTTTTCTTTCCGACACTCCATTTTGTTCGGGAGTGTTTATGCATGTTGTTTGGTGTATAATTCATTTTTCTTTAAAAAGAGTTGTAAAATTTTTATTTACAAATTCCGTTCCATTATCCGACCTAAAAATTTTAAGTTTAGCATTGAATTGAGTTTCTACAAGACATAGAAATTCTCGAAAACAATTAAATACTTCATCTTTTGATTTAAGTAAATATAACCATATAGCTTTAGAAAAATCATCAATGAATATAACAAAATATTTAAATCCATATATGAATTTATTGGGGCCGGACCCCATACATCGGAGTGGACTAAATCAACAAGGCTTCACTTCTACTATTAGAAAGTGAGAAAGGAAGTCTTGTTTGTTTCGCCAATTTACATATATCACAGTTAATACAATTAGAGTTTGGAAAATCTAAAACACTATTTAAATTTTGTCGGAGGGATGCCCAAGTCTTTTGTGCCAAATGTCATAATTTATAGATTTTGTAGTAGCACAAAAAAAGAATTTTTTATCTAAAATATAATGCCCATTTTCAAGGTATCCTTCACAAATCTTGTTTCCGGTTTCTCGATCTTGAAATATAACATTTTTTGAAGAAAAAATTACATTACAATTAAAATCTTGTGTTAATTGTCTTACCGATAGTAAATTTATAGGGAAAGTTTTTAAAAATAATACATTATAATTTTTTTGTTGCAAATATTAATTTCACCTACATAATTTATTTTCTCCTTCGTACCATTTGCTACTACCACATATTGGTTATTTTGGTACAATTTCAAATTGGTAAGAAATTTCTCATTTCCAAACATGTGATCGGTAGCACCACTATCTATAATTATTTGGTCAAATAAATTAAAATTTTGAGAGTGAGATATAATACCACATGAGCGATGAATTTGATTTTGATTAGAAAGCAGCACAGAGAGTTGCTGGAGAAGGGCTCGCATTTGATCTATAGACCCGTTTGACCCGCCAGGACAGAAACCACCCAACCCGCTTGGATCTGACCCGTTTCCGCCTAGACTGGAGCCCTCCATTCTTGTAACAAATGGAGAGGATTCGGCAAGAGAAATAAATACTTCCTCTTTCTCCCCATTTCTCCTTTCCTTTATTCTGTTTCTATCGCCTCTTTCTTCTTCTTGATTTCTCCCTCCTTCTCTATAACTGTCCATCCCTTCGGTCCGAGATGAGGGTACAAAAACCAACATCGGTCCCGATGGTGGCCGACCTTCTTGCAGTTCGTGCATCTCTCTCCTTCCCCTTTATCGCTAGGGTTTTGAGATCCCGAGCTAGAGTTCGGAGTTAGTACGGCAAGAGCATGGCGGCCGTGTTCCTCGCCGAAGGCTTGTGGAACCCCCATGACACTACGCCTTGAATAGGGTTTAAGGTTTGGCTAACGATTGCTGTCTATTGGTATTGCTGAGATTTTTTTTTCTTTTTTTTTTTTTTTTTTTTTAAAGATTTGCTAAGGACAGATTCTAAGCGGTTATGAGTTTTTCTGGCAAATGAAGTAACTGGTTCTTTTCTGGTCTGATTTTGCTAGTCTGAATTTTCGGATATGAACTGGGTTGCTTTTCTGGTATTTTTACTGGTAGAGATGGTTTTTGCTATTGGGACTTTATTATTACACTAAAACAATTCAGTCACATAAACAATTCAATTCAATTCAATATGCCACTATTGATCTACCTATGCCAAAATGGCCATCATGCAAAATTCATCAATTCTTAGGGAGCAGAAGCAATACCAGATTCCATTAGCGTATTTAAGCAAAGCTTCACTCAAAAGCGGTTGATGAACTTGTGGGACAGCGGCAAGAAAGCCTTCGTGCCGATGTAGAGGTTGAAGCGTCGGCGGCCTCCTTAGTGGTAGGATGAAGCCTTCCAAAGCTACAAGACTGCCCTTGTGAGATCGTGTTCACAATTCCTTAATGATCTCACCTCTCTATTCTTTAATGGGGAGAAGTAGAGAAGGCCACATAATTGACTAGATTGACGGCTAGAAAATTATGCAACTTTTCGTTATGTCTTGTGCTTTGGGGACCAATCCTATTTATAGAGATTTGGGGTCTGCATATAGCTAAACTCTAATTCAAAACCGACTTTCTGGGCATATGCCAACTTAAAAAAGGTATTTTGTGTAATTGCATCAAAAACCGTGCAATCACATCAAAATCCGTGCGGCTGCTGCAGAATCGGTTTCCTTAATTGCAAATTTCAGAATCAGTCCATCAATGATTTGATATTTGCCTAAATTGTTCTACACATTTGTGGACCACATCAAAAATGAATATATTGATTGTCTATTACCTTATTTGATCACTTTAATTGACAATCATATATGACAGTAAACAATCCATAATTAGATTACATATATGCTCAATGTTGGCATTAAATCCAACGATGTTGGCAATAAATCCAACAATCTCCCACTTGAGCAATATGTTATGACTTTTTAATTATGAATTGTGTTCCTTATGTGCGCACATTTCTTTACTGTCTTCCTTATATATTCCCAAACCAATTCGGTCCATCAACTATATTAGCAAAGGACTAAAGCGGCATTCGTCGCATTTATTCGCAACTAAACCCTCAATAATCACATCACTAATACAGCTAAATGACATGAATCATGATGTGGATGTGTAGCATAGAAATTACATGCAATTGTGATCTTCACATGCCAATTTCTAACTTGGTCTCCTACTTAAATCTTGAAACTGAATTTCATAAATTAACTGAATTAGAGGTCAAACATAAATGAGAAACAGAATATCAAAAAAAAAACTTCATAAGTCTGTTCAAACTAAAATTACAATGTCACAAGTCACATATCTAAAATTACAATGAAAAATAAAACATTAAATTAAAATAACAGACTCCCACTAAAACTGAATATCTTCAATAGATATTACACCCATATGAGCAACATGCTCTTCAAACTTAGCTGGTGTCAATCCCTTAGTAAGAGGATCTGCTAACATAGAGTCTGTTCCTACATGTTCTATTTTCAATTCACCATTCTGTACTCTTTCCTTTACAACCAAGAACTTAATTTCGATGTACTTGGACTTCGATGAACTTCGGTTATTGTTTGCGTACAGCATTGCCGAATTATTGTCACAGAATAATTGTAGTGGCCTCTCAATAGAATCCACCACCCGGAGTCTTGTAACAAAATTCCGTAGCCATACACAGTGATTTGATGCCTCATAGCATGCCACAAATTCTGCCGCCATAGTGGAAGATGCAACAAGGGATTGTTTTGCACTCTTCCATGAAACGGCTCCTCCGGCTAACATGTAAATGTAGCCGGATGTCGATTTCATGCTATCCTGACATCCTCCAAAATCAGAGTCGGTATAGCCAATGACCTCTAGCTTCTCCGATTTCCGGTACGTGAGTATATGGTCTTTCGTTCGCTTCAGGTACCTCAAGACTCGCTTGGCAGCTTTCCAATGATCTGGACCTGGATTTGACAAGTATCTCCCTAGCATGCCAGTGATGAACGCAATATCCGGACGCGTACATACTTGCGCATACATGATGCTCCCAACGACTGAGACATATGGATACTGTAGCATTACTTCCTTTTCTGAATTGTTTTTCGGGCATTGGTTTAGACTGAACTTGTCTCCCTTTGCCACAGGGGTATTTCCTGGTTTACAGTTCTGCATGCCATATCTTGCCAAAACCTTATCGATATAATTCCTTTGGGATAATCCTAATATACCTTGAGTTCTGTTACTCAGTATTTCTATCCCTAGGACAAATGATGCATTACCAAGATCTTTCATTTCAAAAATTTTCATCAGAAAGTTCTTAGTTTGTTGCAACATACTTATATCGTTACTGGCAAGTAAAATGTCATCGACATATAAAACCAGAAACACAAATTTACTCCCACAGAACTTGAGATATATACACTCATCCACAATGTTAGACTCGAATCCAAATGAGATAATCATACTGTGAAATTTGTAATACCACTGACGAGACGCCTGCTTTAGCCCATAGATGGATTTTTTAAGTTTGCACACCATAGACTTTGCATCTGTTGATACATAGTTTTCTGGTTGCACCATATAGATTGTTTCTTCAATGTCACCATTAAGAAACGCAGTTTTAACATCCATCTGATGAAGCTCCAAATTGAAATGCGCCACTAATGCCAATATGATTCTTAAAGAGTCTTTCAGTGAAACCGGAGAGAAAGTCTCTTTATAATCAATGCCTTCTTTTTGAGTAAAACCTTTAGCGCCAAGACGTGCCTTATATTTCTCCACATTACCCTTCGAGTCCCGCTTGGTTTTAAATATCCATTTGCAACCAATAGTTCTCTTTCCTGCTGGTAATGGGACAATTTCCCAAACGTCATTGTCTGCCATAGATTTTATTTCTTCATTCATGGCAGCGGTCCACTTGTGAGAGTTAGAGCTTTCCATAGCTTGTTTGACATTAATGGGGTCATTGTCTAACATGCCAACATCAAACTCATGCTCTTGAAGGTAGACTACATAATCCGAAGATATTGCAGGCCTTCTCTCTCTAGTGGACCTCCTAATTGGCTCTTCTAAATTTTCCTGAGGATTTCCAGCATTGTCTGAAACAATCTGGCCTACAATAGCATCTTCCAGATCTTCGTGCGGCCTTGAGTGGCCTGCACCCGTTTCTGGATTTTCATTTTGTGCTATTTCATCTTGTTGAGTTTGAGTTTCAATAATGATTTCGTCCGTAATGGTGTTTTGAGTAAAACTCGGATCTATATCCACAAAACTTGCAACACCTGATGGAATATTTGCATATTCCTCAATACTTGATGGAATATTTGCATATTCCTCTTCGAAATTAATAATTTTCTCACCCCCCACAAACTCAACATCCTCGAAAAATTTTGCATTTCCCGTCTCAAATACATTATGTTCTGTAGGATTATAAAATTTATAACCCCTTGAGCGCTCGGCATACCCAATAAAATAACAACTAACTGTCCTTTCATCCAGTTTCTTTTCGGTAGGTTTGTAAGGCCTTGCCTCAGCTGGACATCCCCATACTCGCAAATGACCTAAACTTGGCTTACGCCCGGTCCAAATCTCGTATGGGGTTTTGTTAGTTGCTTTAGTGGGTACTCTGTTAAGGATATAAGCTGCAGACTTTAAGGCCTCACCCCATAGATTATCTGGTAAAGTAGTACGACTAATCATACTCCTTACCATGTCCTTAAGCGTTCTATTGCGCCTCTCAGATACTCCGTTCATTGCTGGTGAACCAGGCAATGTATACTGAGGGACAATTCCGCATTCATCTATGAACTGAGCAAAAGGCCCTCGACGTTGTTCACCTGATCCATCATATCTGCCATAGTATTCTCCACCACGGGTCAGATCTGATGGCCTTAATGCGTCTGTTGAGTTGTAGCTCAACTTCCTCCTTGAAACTTTTGAACATGTCAAGGGCTTGTGCCTTTTCTTTAATCAAATATACATAGCCATATCTCGAATGGTCGTCTATGAAAGAAATGAAATAACGGTGTCCGTTTCTTGTGGCCGTTGGAAACGGACCACAGATATCCGTATGTATCAATTCTAAGACTTCCGAACACTTTCTGGCTTGATATTTCCTTAAGTTGGTTTGTTTCCCTTTTATGCAATTTACACAATCATTAAGATCTGAGAAATCTAAGGGTTGGAGAATTTCATTTGACACAAGGCGTTCAATTATTTTTATAGAAATGTGACCTAATCGCTTGTGCCATAATGTGGCTGAGTTCTCATTTGTTAATTTTCTTTTTCTTGTATCTGTTTGCAAAGCCTCAATGTACGAGCTATTTACATCCAATGTGTATAGATTATCATAAGCAGAAAGAAAACCAGAGCCAACACACTTTGAATCATGAAACAAATTAAATTTTCCATTACCAAAATTACAAGCAAAACCATGCTTGTCCAAAGATGATATAGAAATTAAATTTCGTCTAGACGGAACAACAAAGGTTTCATACAAATCCAAATAAAAGCCTGATTTTAGTAATAATCTAAACACTCCAATAGCTTGCACTTCCACCTTGCTACCATCGCCCACAAAGATGAATCTTTCATCATCACTTGGCTTCCGGTAACTTTGGCAGCGCTGCAAAGATACACTTATGTGAGTAGTTGCACCTGAATCTATCCACCAAGTGTATCTAGATACAGAAATCAAATTAACTTCTGTACAAACCAAAGCAAGAGATGTACCTTTCTTAGCACGCCATGCGTGGTAAGCCTGACAGTACTTCTTCTTGTGTCCTGCTCCATTGCAGAAGAAGCAAACCGGCTCATCAGTTTTTGCAACTGACTTGCCCTTATCCAGTTTGTTCTACTGCGTGCAGATTGCAGCTTTAGTATCCTTAGGCTTGTCTGGTTTCTTGCGCTTGGCTCCACCCTTAGTCTTAGAGGTAGTAGCAACATGGACAGTTTCTGTCTTATCCCGTTTCAGCCCTCTCCTCTTCCTCCACACAGTGTGAAATCAGCTCATTTATTGTCCATTTATCCTTCTGACAATTGTAGCTAATTTTAAACTGTCCAAAGTGTGAGGGAAGAGAGATCAACGCTAGGTGCACCAGAAGATCATTAGAGATCTCCATCTTTAGTGCCCTAAGCTTAGAAACGACATTAGACATCTCCATGATATACTCTCTAATGTTTCCTTTTTCCTTATATTTCATTGAGACTAGTCTTGTCAAGAGTGTTCCAATTTCACCTTTCTCACTCTTAACAAATCTATCCTCATGTCCTTAAGGTAGAGTTTAGCGCTCAAAATGGACTCTGAAATAGCGCCCCGAAATACCTCTGGAATGGACCGTTTCATTATCATGAGACTCATACGATTAGACCTGTCCCACTTTTTCCTTTTCCTTCTTTTGATCAGAAGTACTTGTAGCCGTAATAGTGGGACAAGTTTCTCTAAAAGCAAGGTCCAGATCCATGACACCGAGAACTATCATTAAGCTCTCCTGCCAATACTTGAAATTGGTCCCATTCAACATAGGCATATCCTTAGACCTGTAGTAATGCTAGCTGATTCACGAAAAAACACATCATAAACACGATTTAGTCTTAATTCAGAAATTTTAAATTATAAATTATAAATTCTAGTAAAGGCCATAATGCTCAAAAAAATTATATTTGATGATTTTCCCTTATTGTCACAACACATCCGAATTTCACAACCAGGTAAGTTCCCAGGTAAGTCAGGGATCACAAGGATCTGCTTCAAATTCCGACTTGCCTAGACATAACTTGCCTAGACATTGTTACGTTCATAGTGTTGCAACTTATCTTAATAAATCACCATATATTTTATGAGTCTTAATATCATCATAATACCAAAGTATCGGTTTCCATTAAGCGGCTACCTTTGGGTAACGGGTCAATTTCTTATGATACTTTGGCGCAATAATAAAGTATTGATAACCTAGAACATACCGAACAACATGCCTTCCTTTGGGCCGACAATGTTGACATATGTGTAAAATTTTGGTCATCACTATACTTTTATTATCACTCATTGCACAAATAATTTTTTGTAACCATTACCTTCCTTTGGGCCGATAATGATTACATCCATTAATTGCACCTTAACTTCCTTCATAAAATGCATTTGAATTAACCTCATCAAAAGAGAGTACCTTTGGGTTACAATTAGGAATCAATTATTCAAATCCAAATTACATATCCCTTTGCCTTTAAAAGAACGATAATTTATACCCTAATTATTTAATTCTAAAATGTGCAAGTCAAACTAACGCAAAAGAAAATTTTAATTGCTTACAATAATCTGCAGTTTCCGAAATTTGGCTTAACCCTATAATTATTATTGCAGCGGAATACTTAAAAAAAATGGCTTAACAAATTAAATTGCCTCTGTTATTCGGAAACCTTAAATCCTATTCAGGTCAAAATTACTCTGTTATGGTCAAATTAATCTAAAAAATGGAAGTTGGATTTATGCCAAATCACAGATCCATAATATCCGAATTGTTTAATCATATAAGTAAGCCGAATCAATTAATTATATAAGCCAAATCAATTAATTATATAAGTAAGCCGAATCAATTACATATAAGCCGCAGCTCTGGAAAAAATTGAATTGGCAACAATTTCAAAGCTTGTATGATTAATAAATTCAACTTCAAAGCAATTGAAAAAACAATTGAAAAATAAATCCAACTTCAAAGCCGAAATAATTTCAAAGCAATTGAAAAAACAACATTTGCAATTATTGATAAGAACAGATTTTTTGATGAAATTTATGACTACCAAGTTTGCTGGTAGGAATCAGAAGCTTGGAGCTTTATCGGATTATTGGGTATTGTTATTGTTATCGGGTTATTGGGTATTGCTATTGGAAGCTTGGAGCTTTATCGGTTATTGTTATTGGATTTTCAGAACTGCTCTGATACCATGTTGAATTTATCGGACAGAGATTATAGTTATTAGGAAAAAATCTTGTTATATGAAAAGTTGTTGTTATTACAAGTTCCTAGTCTCTATTTATAATACAATTACTAACGGCTCTTTTATTTTACCGTTGGTACTCTACAGTGTACCGCTGGTACTGTAGCTAATTTATTTTATCGTTGAAACTCCCTATTCTATTCCTATCTCTTTGATCAATCATTATTTTTAACACACATTAAACCGTGTTATGTCTGCCAAGTTGTACATGTTTATATTAGTGGTGATCAATGTTTTACATTTAAATAATATATAATTATAGTATTAATTGTTCTCGATTTATATTAATTAAGTATGATATGGCAGTGGTAAAAAAATTTGCAAGCCCAAGCATTCTGAACTTAAGCTCTTATATAAAATAATAGCTTAATAAATTAAGAGTGATTGAACATGACCTTCATATAAAATATACCTGCATACAGGGGTGTATCCAGATCAGAGATAGGTACAAAATATTAACAAGAGTACAATTTTTTTCTCCTGACGAATTAGACGGAGTAGTGGATAGCGATCTAAAAAAGTCACGGCACAACCGGATACGTCATGGCAAGACATGGTTCCGTCACGGCATATGTGCCGCTTACGTGTCGTGACTCGCGTGTCCTGTGTCATGATCATCTTTCGAAAATTTGACACGACAAAACACATCACACAAAAGATTTGGTCACAACACGACACATGGTCACGTGTAATTATAACCGTTAGATCTTGATCGAATGGTGAATCTTGAATAAACTAACCTAAATTATGAAAAAAAAATAATTAAATGTGACCAAACATGACCGGTTACGTTTGGACACGTCATGTGTGGTCACGTCGTGATTAACGTGTTCTAACCATTCACGTGCCATGACCATACTTCCAAATTTGGTCACGGCACGACATGTGATCCAACTCACGGTACATATTTATATCCTTAGTAGTTGACCTCTTTTTTCTCCTAACGAATCAATGATTCTTCTAAGTGGAGTAGTGAATCAGACTGTCTTTTTTCTTTTTTTCTTTCTTTTGCGTGAATAAGTCTAGACTAACTTTCTTTTCCGCGCAATTTTCTTCTACTGGACCGTGAATTAAATCCAGAGGTAAGCATTTATCCATTTAGGAGTAGACACAAGTATAAAATATCACTGGATCTAAATAAAATTTGAATCCAGGAGTAGGCACTTGCCTACCCCTGACTCCATTTGAGTCCGTCAGTGCCTATATACTAAATGTTTTATATTTTTTAAAATTTTTTTACTATCTGTTTTAGATAGGTAGAAAATCACTACATCTAAATGTCCGAAATTTTAGATCAAGTGATTTTCTACGTATATAAAAAATACTAAATAAAATTATTAAAAAAAAAAATTTTGATTTACAAGTATATTTCATATGTAGATTATAACGAACGATTTGATCGACCGTTAAGACTTTAAAAAGCCGCGCTATGCATAGTACTATAGTCTCTCTCATTAATTAATGTGAAATAATTTGATTTCAACATAAATTGATCGCAAAAGAACAAGTATTCGTACGGACCATAGAATTTCAAAGCTGATTTGTAGCCTAATAGCTCCATAGAAATTTTGATACAGACGTACAGGCGTGCACATAAACCAAAAAAAACTTTAGGGAGGGACCCAAACACCTCCCCACCCCAACACCACCACCACCAAAAAAAGAAAAGAAAAGAAACGAAAGAGAAACGGATGAAAATTATCCTTTTATTTGCCGACAAATTACTGTTCATTCAAAGCAGCTAGTAACTACTGCATTAAATCAGTTGGAAACAATTTGTCCTGATTTAAATTCTTTCAATGGTAATCAGTAAGGTTAATTATTAACCAATTTATTTTGACTAAAGGTTCAAAATAATTAAGCCCATATGTTAAGAGCCTCTAGGTATATCTTATGAATTCACCGTTAGCCCTGGTGACATATAATTAAATAATTGTTTTATATTTATGTGCATATTTTATGATTCGTTCAAGCACATGCAATTGGATTCGATTTTTTTATTAAGGATCTCTAGCGGTCCATTTCTTTTCAGAATATTTTGAATTTTTCTATTTAACTGTGGATATTAATAAAAAATTCGGCAATTGGATGTCTGTGTACCAAATGGAAAGACAAAAAAACAAAAATATAATTCCTCTATATATCATTCCCAAAGTTGGAAATTAGCTAGGCAATTTTTTTTTTTTTTTGAAATGGCTGGTAGCGGTGTAGGGGTGAAAACGGAGCGGATATATCTGATCCGTATTTGAAAAATTAAATACGGTTAACCGTATTTGATATCCGTGTGGATATGGATAGGGATATAATTTTAAGTTTTAAGTATCCGTATACCAAATAGTTTAATGTATATCATGAAAAAAATTATCTTTATTCCCATTAATTCGATAAATTAGAATTTCAATGTTTTCTTCACGCTCAATATCTCCGTTTTCAAAGACAAAACAGTCGATCCGAACCACTCAACATGATATCCAAATTAATTGAAATGTGCTTGGAGACCAATTTATATTTTTTGGAAAAATTTTATTATTTCTTTAGATAGGTAGAAAACCGCTATTTTTGAATAAATTTTGGACAAAAACAGTGATTTGAAATATTTTAAAATTAGTAATTTTCAAAAATTTAAATTTGGATCAAACTAAGAGGTCCAATGTACTTTTTCAAGAAGCTAGGAAGAAAACATCTACCCGAGTACTTTTTGAATGAATAAAAACCCTTTGTAAATCTGACATTATGTTGTCTGTTTAATGAACTTAGATGCTTGTTGACCTTCATTTTTCTCTAAAATAAAAAGTCTTTATCTTTTTCTAACTACTTCAAATTATAATGCAAATAGCTTCGATTCAATTTCTTTATCAAAGAATTTCTTTCAATTTTTTGAATAAATTTATTTTACTTTTTTTGGCATGTGGCATTTCGCATGCAGAAGTCAATAGAAATGGAAATTGGGGGTCGATAGCAACAAGTACTGGACTCCTTTTTGCAGAGCTAAAAAGTGCAGAGAGACATGCATCTCTCTGA